>JASEVX010000003.1:60747964-61260464 GCA_031761405.1 Serripes groenlandicus
GTGGGAAATAGAGATACAGAGACGTAAAATCTTGTCTGTATGTATATATATAGGAAATAGAGATACAGAGACGTAAAATCTTGTCTGTATGTGGGAAATAGAGATACAGAGACGTAAAACCTTGTCTGTATGTAGGAAATAGAGATACAGAGGCATAAAATCTTGTCTGTATGTGGGAAATAGAGATACAGAGACGTAAATCTTGTCTGTATGTGGGAAATAGAGATACAGAGACGTAAAATCTTGTCTGTATGTAGGAAATAGAGATACAGAGGCATAAAACCTGTCTGTATGTAGGAAATAGAGATACAGAGGCGTAAAATCTTGTCTGTATGTGGGAAATAGAGATACAGAGACGTAAATCTTGTCTGTATGTGGGAAATAGAGTTCTACAGAGACGTAAAATCTTGTCTGTATGTGGGAAATAGAGATACAGAGGCATAAAATCTCGTCTGTATGTGGGAAATAGAGATACAGAGACGTAAAATCTTGTCTGTATGTGGGAAATAGAGATACAGAGGCATAAAATCTTGTCTGTATGTGGGAAATAGAGATACAGAGGCATAAAATCTTGTCTGTATGTGGGAAATAGAGATACAGAGGCATAAAATCTTGTCTGTATGTAGGAAATAGAGATACAGAGACGTAAAACCTTGTCTGTATGTAGGAAATAGAGATACAGAGACGTAAATCTTGTCTGTATGTGGGAAATAGAGATACAGAGACGTAAAACCTTGTCTGTATGTGGGAAATAGAGATACAGAGACATAAAATCTTGTCTGTATGTAGGAAATAGAGATACAGAGACGTAAAACCTTGTCTGTATGTGGGAAATAGAGATACAGAGGCGTAAAATCTTGTCTGTATGTGTGAAATAGAGATACAGAGACGTAAAATCTTGTCTGTATGTAGGAAATAGAGATACAGAGACGTAAAATCTTGTCTGTATGTGGGAAATAGAGATACAGAGACGTAAAATCTTGTCTGTATGTGTGAAATGGAGATACAGAGGCGTCAAACCTTGTCTGTATGTAGGAAATAGAGATACAGAGACGTAAAACCTTGTCTGTATGTGGGAAATAGAGATACAGAGGCATAAAATCTCGTCTGTATGTGGGAAATAGAGATACAGAGACGTAAAATCTTGTCTGTATGTGGGAAATAGAGATACAGAGGCATAAAATCTTGTCTGTATGTGGGAAATAGAGATACAGAGGCATAAAATCTTGTCTGTATGTGGGAAATAGAGATACAGAGGCATAAAATCTTGTCTGTATGTGGGAAATAGAGATACAGAGGCATAAAATCTTGTCTGTATGTAGGAAATAGAGATACAGAGACGTAAAACCTTGTCTGTATGTAGGAAATAGAGATACAGAGACGTAAATCTTGTCTGTATGTGGGAAATAGAGATACAGAGACGTAAAATCTTGTCTGTATGTGGGAAATAGAGATACAGAGACGTAAAATCTTGTCTGTATGTATATATATAGGAAATAGAGATACAGAGACGTAAAATCTTGTCTGTATGTGGGAAATAGAGATACAGAGACGTAAAACCTTGTCTGTATGTAGGAAATAGAGATACAGAGGCATAAAATCTTGTCTGTATGTGGGAAATAGAGATACAGAGACGTAAATCTTGTCTGTATGTGGGAAATAGAGATACAGAGACGTAAAATCTTGTCTGTATGTAGGAAATAGAGATACAGAGGCATAAAACCTGTCTGTATGTAGGAAATAGAGATACAGAGGCGTAAAATCTTGTCTGTATGTGGGAAATAGAGATACAGAGACGTAAATCTTGTCTGTATGTGGGAAATAGAGTTCTACAGAGACGTAAAATCTTGTCTGTATGTGGGAAATAGAGATACAGAGGCATAAAATCTCGTCTGTATGTGGGAAATAGAGATACAGAGACGTAAAATCTTGTCTGTATGTGGGAAATAGAGATACAGAGGCATAAAATCTTGTCTGTATGTGGGAAATAGAGATACAGAGGCATAAAATCTTGTCTGTATGTGGGAAATAGAGATACAGAGGCATAAAATCTTGTCTGTATGTAGGAAATAGAGATACAGAGACGTAAAACCTTGTCTGTATGTAGGAAATAGAGATACAGAGACGTAAATCTTGTCTGTATGTGGGAAATAGAGATACAGAGACGTAAAATCTTGTCTGTATGTGGGAAATAGAGATACAGAGACGTAAAATCTTGTCTGTATGTATATATATAGGAAATAGAGATACAGAGACGTAAAATCTTGTCTGTATGTGGGAAATAGAGATACAGAGACGTAAAACCTTGTCTGTATGTAGGAAATAGAGATACAGAGGCATAAAATCTTGTCTGTATGTGGGAAATAGAGATACAGAGACGTAAATCTTGTCTGTATGTGGGAAATAGAGATACAGAGACGTAAAATCTTGTCTGTATGTAGGAAATAGAGATACAGAGGCATAAAACCTGTCTGTATGTAGGAAATAGAGATACAGAGACGTAAAACCTGTCTGTATGTGGGAAATAGAGATACAGAGGCGTAAAATCTTGTCTGTATGTGGGAAATAGAGATACAGAGACGTAAATCTTGTCTGTATGTGGGAAATAGAGTTCTACAGAGACGTAAAACCTTGTCTGTATGTGGGAAATAGAGATACAGAGGCTTAAAATCTTGTCTGTATGTGGGAAATAGAGATACAGAGACGTAAAATCTTGTCTGTATGTGGGAAATAGAGATACAGAGACGTAAAATCTTGTCTGTATGTAGGAAATAGAGATACAGAGACGTAAAATCTTGTCTGTATGTGGGAAATAGAGATACAGAGACGTAAAACCTTGTCTGTATGTGGGAAATAGAGATACAGAGACGTAAAACCTTGTCTGTATGTGGGAAATAGAGATACAGAGGCATAAAATCTTGTCTGTATGTGGGAAATAGAGATACAGAGACGTAAAATCTTGTCTGTATGTAGGAAATAGAGATACAGAGACGTAAAATCTTGTCTGTATGTGGGAAATAGAGATACAGAGACGTAAAATCTTGTCTGTATGTAGGAAATAGAGATACAGAGGTGTAAAACCTTGTCTGTATGTGGGAAATAGAGATACAGAGACGTAAAACCTTGTCTGTATGTAGGAAATAGAGATACAGAGGTGTAAAACCTTGTCTGTATGTAGGAAATAGAGATACAGAGACGTAAAATCTTGTCTGTATGTAGGAAATAGAGATACAGAGACGTAAAATCTTGTCTGTATGTGGGAAATAGAGATACAGAGACGTAAAATCTTGTCTGTATGTAGGAAATAGAGATACAGAGACGTAAAATCTTGTCTGTATGTGGGAAATAGAGATACAGAGGTGTAAAACCTTGTCTGTATGTAGGAAATAGAGATACAGAGACGTAAAACCTTGTCTGTATGTAGGAAATAGAGATACAGAGACGTAAAATCTTGTCTGTATGTGGGAAATAGAGATACAGAGGCGTAAAATCTTGTCTGTATGTGGGAAATAGAGATACAGAGGCATAAAATCTCGTCTGTATGTGGTAAAAGTATGCAGAGGGGTAATCTGATCTTTTTCACACACTATCTCTCTTATAACTTGACAAAATCCTATGTTGTTGGTACACAAGACAATCATCTCATTCTTTATCACCCGCAACATATAGCTGAAGGATCAAGGAAGGATTTTTAAAGGATGAAATGTGCATCATATCTACTTTTATGCTTTGTTATTTCTACAGAAAATTAGTGCAGGTGCTGGCCTTGTTTATTTGATAGCAAGAATAGCCTATGCTAAAGGCTATTATACCGGAGGTATTGCTTTGTTACACTAGGGGATCTATTTAACCATGTAGCTTAGCAGCAGGTCTAGCTTGGCATTGCAGAGTTTGATATAAGCTTCTCTAAATTACAATCATAAACTCTTTCCTGTCTGTACACATCTGCGGCAGGCAACTTTTGGCAACATTGTGGCAACAGGAGAAATTGTGCTCATAATTTGTCACAATGTTTTCAACGTTATTCAATGATTGTACTTTATTTTGTTACGAGATTTTCTAAATCTTTCAATGGTAGGTTTTTCGAGGACAACTACTGCAGATTAATTACTGTATGTAGGAAGGGGTTGATAGCATGTCCTGCTAGGCATTAATAAGTTTAACTCTTTCCCACATACAACACATCTGGAGCAGACGACTTTGAAAATTATTGACATCCAAAAAACTTTAAAAAAATCCATAAATGCTAGTTAAATTATAAAAAAGAGTTGAAAACATTGTGGCAATATGAGAAATTGCTTGTTTTGAGCAATTTAATAACCCTTTTCCTCATACTGCAGCAGAATACTGATCATATTTTGTCAAATAAAAGAAAATCTTTATAATTGAATGGATAACCTATCTCTAAAAGTGCAAAACATTGTGGGAAAAGGAGAAATTGCTTGTTTTGAGCAATTTCTTCTTTTTGTCACTATGTTTTCAAAAAGCCATCTGCAGCAGAGGCGTCAGAAAGCGTCTATATGAGGGAAAGGGTTAATTTGTTATGAAACGCGCAAGTGCTTATTCAGTTATAATCCAAATTATTTTTTTGATGAGTTAAATAAAATGTCGTCTGTTTTGAGAAATTTGCCTTTTCTTTTCCAACGTTGATTCAAACTGTCTTGTAGAAATGTCGCCCAATATGAGTTAAAATATATAATACCAAGGATCCACAATGCCATGCCAAGCCAAATCTCCTTTCTTGTATTAATACCACTCAACCTCGGGCTTTCTAATTCATACATGTATAGGTTGTACAAATATATGTGCGTTTATGTTTTACTACTCTATTGCATTGTCGGAAAATGAGACATCACTTCTTTTTTTGCCACTCTGTCATGTGTGAAACCTAAGCTTCATGTAGATTATATAACCATTTACCTCTACTGATATTTTTTAAAATTGTCTAGTCCAGAGGACTAGATAAGGAGGAGTAAATTGGTCTTTCTTATATAATATCTCTCTTAGCACTCGTAACAACCTATTTTTTTTTTTTGAGTACCCACAACATAGGTTTTGGAGGTAAAATAAGAATTTTAGAGCATGAAAAACGCTCCTGATCTAGAGTTCTGGTCTACTGTTGAAAATATCAGAACTAAACATTGTATCATCCTAAATAATTAGTATCATTATTGTGACATTATGTTGAAAACATTGTACGAAAAGGAGAAATAGCAAATTTTGTGAAAAATCTCCCTTTTCAACGTTTTAACCTTTTCCAACATACAACAAATATGCAGTAGAAAACGGAAAACATCTCGGCAAAAGTATGGAAAATCTCCATAAATGAATAAATCATTGAATATAGTTGAAAACATTGTGATAAAGGTTGTCTGCTGCAGATGCGTCAACAGCCTTGTCCAAGTGGGATAGGGTAAACCCTTTCCCTCATACGACAATTCTGCAGCAGACGACTTTGAACATATTTTATCAGAAAATGGAAAATCTCTACAATTGAATGGATAACCTATGACTAAAAGAGGAAAACATTGCGGCAAAAGGAGAAATTGCTCGTTTTGAGCAATTTCTTCTTTTGTTACTATGTTTTCAAAAAGCCGTCTGCTGCAGAGGCGTCGGAAAGCATCTATATGAGGGAAAGGGTTAAATAATACAACTTAGATTTATAGAAATGTTCCATAGTTTTTAGCTCTACTGGCCAAAGGCCAGAAGGGCTTATGTCGTGGCGATTTGTCCGTCGTGCGTGCGTGCGTCCGTCCGTAAACAATTTCTTGTAAACATGATACAGTCTTCACTTTTGATTGTATCTCAATTAAACTTATACAGTAGTTAGATATCCATGAGAGCTCGTTCCTTTCGAAAACCAGCCAGATCCGCCCATGCATGACTGGATTATGGCCCTTGAAATGGTCAAAATTGCTATAAAAGAGCTTGTTAACACGATACAGTCTTCTTTTTTAGCTCACCTATGCACGAAGTGCAAGGTGAGCTATTGTGATCACATTTTGTCCGGCGTCCGTCCGTCGTGCGTCGTCCGTCGTCCATCGTCAACATTTGAGCTTGTTAACACTCTACGGGCTACATTTTGCATCCAATCTTCATGAAAGTTTATCAGAACGTTCATCTCCATAAAATCTTGGACAAGTTCGAAACTGGGCGATATGAGGTCAAAAACTAGGTCACTAGGTCGAATTGAAGGAAAATCTTAACACTCTGGAGGCCACATTTTCAACTTGAGCATATTGAAACTTTATCAGAATGTTTGTCTTGATGATATGTAGGTCAAGTTCGAACATGGGTCACGTTGGGTCAAAAAGTAGGTCACTAGGTCAAATTGAAGGAAAATCTTGTTAACACTCCAGAGGCCGCAATTTTTGCTTCAGCAGTTTGAAATTTTGTCAAAATGTTTGTCTTAAAAATATCTAGGTCAAGTTCGAATATGGGTTATGCCGGGTCAAAAACTAGGTCACTAGGTCAAATTGAAAGAAAATCTTGTTAACACTTTTGATGCCGCATTTTTTGCTGCAGCAGCTTGAAATTTGGTCAGAATGTTTGTCTTAAATATATCTAGGTCAAGTTCAAATATGGGTCATATTGGGTCAGAAACTAGGTCACCAGGCCAAATTGAGGGAAAATCTTGTTAACTCTGTAGAAGCCGCATGTTTTGCTTCAGCGGCTTGAAATTTGTTCAGAATATTGAGCTGAATGATATCTAGGCCAAGTTCGAATATGGGTCATGTCGGGTCAAAAACTAGGTCACTAGCCCAAATTGAAAGAAAATCTTTTTTACACTTTGGATGCCGCATTTTTTGCTTCAGCAGCTTGAAATTTTGTCAGAATGTTTGTCTTAAAGATATCTAGTTCAAGTTCAAATATGGGTCATATTGGATCAGAAACTAGGTCACTAGGCCAAATTGAGGGAAAATCTTGTTAACTCTGTAAAAGCTGCATTTTTTGCTTCAGCAATTTGAAATATTTGGTCAGAATGTTTGTATAAATGATATCTAGGCCAAGTTCGGATATGGGTCATGCCGGGTTAAAAACTAGGTCACTAGACCAAATTGAAGGGTAATCATGTTAACACTCTGGATACTGCATTTTTAGCTCACCTATGCACGAAGTGCAAGGTGAGCTATTGTGATCACATTTTGTCCGGCGTCCGTCCGTCGTGCGTCGTGCGTCGTGCGTCGTCAACATTTGAGCTTGTTAACACTCTACAGGCTACATTTTGCATCCAATCTTCATGAAAGTTTATCAGAACGTTCATCTCCATAAAATCTTGGACAAGTTCGAAACTGGGCCATATGAGGTCAAAAACTAGGTCACTAGGTCGAATTGAAGGGAAATCTTGTTAACACTCTGGAGGCCACATTTTCAACTTGAGCAAGTTGAAACTCTATCAGAATGTTTGTATTGATGATATGAAGGTCAAGTTCGAACATGGGTCACGTCGGGTCAAAAAGTAGGTCACTATGTCAAATTGAAGGAAAATCTCGTTAACACTCCAGAGGCCGCAATTTTTGCTTCAGCAGTTTGAAATTTTGTCAAAATGTTTGTCTTAAAAATATTTAGGTCAAGTTCGAATATGGGTTATGCCGGGTCAAAAACTAGGTCACTAGGTCAAATTGAAGGAAAATCTTGTTAACACTTTTGATGCCACATTTTTTGCTTCAGCAGCTTGAAATTTGGTCAGAATGTTTGTCTTAAAGATATCTAGGTCATGTTCAAATATAGGTCACTAGGCCAAATTGAGGGAAAATCTTGTTAACTCTGTAGAAGCCGCATGTTTTGCTTCAGCGGCTTGAAATTTGTTCAGAATATTGAGCTGAATGATATCTAGGCCAAGTTCGAATATGGGTCATGTCGGGTCAAAAACTAGGTCACTAGCCCAAATTGAAAGAAAATCTTTTTTACACTTTGGATGCCGCATTTTTTGCTTCAGCAGCTTGAAATTTTGTCAGAATGTTTGTCTTAAAGATATCTAGTTCAAGTTCAAATATGGGTCATATTGGATCAGAAACTAGGTCACTAGGCCAAATTGAGGGAAAATCTTGTTAACTCTGTAGAAGCCGCATGTTTTGCTTCAGCGGCTTGAAATTTGGTCAGAATGTTTGTCTGAATTATATCTAGGTCAAGTTCGAATATGGGTCATATTCGATCAGAAACTAGGTCAATAAAGGAAAATATTGTTCAAACTCCGGAGGCCGCATTTTTACTTTGAGCAAGTTGAAACTTTGTCAGAATGTTGTCTTGATGATATCTAGTCCATGTTGGAATATGGGTCATATCAGGTAAAAAAATATAGATCACTAGGCCAAACGAAGGAAAATATTGTTAACACTGTGGAGGTTGCATTCAGAATAATTGTCTTGATGTGTTTTGCATTGCAGTACATTGTATAATTAAGGTGAGCGATCCAGGGCCATCATGGCCCTCTTGTTAATTTCAGCATGATAAAACTTTATCAGAATGTTTTTCTTGATGATATGTAGGCCAAGTTTGAATATGGGTTATGCTGGATCAAAAACTAGGTCACTAGATCAAATTGAAGGAAAATCTTGTGAACACTTTGGATGCCGCATTGTTTGCTTCAGCAGCTTGAAATTTGGTCAGAATGTTTGTCTGAATTATATCTAGGTCAAGTTCAAATATGGGTCATATTGGATCAGAAACTAGGTCAATGAAGGAAAATATTGTTCAAACTACGGAGGCCGCATTTTTACTTTGAGCAAGTTGAAACTTAGTCAGAATGTTGTCTTGATGATATCTAGTCCATGTTGGAATATGGTTCATATCAGGTAAAAAATATAGATCACTAGGCCAAATGAAGGAAAGTATTGTTAACACTGTGGAGGTTGCATTCAGAATAATTGTCTTGATGTGTTTTGCATTGCAGTACATTGTATAATTAAGGTGAGCGATCCAGGGCCATCATGGCCCTCTTGTTTATTGTATCTCAACTAAACTTATACAGTAGTTAGATATCCATAAGAGCTCGGTTCCTTTCGAAAACCAGCCAGATCCGCCCATGCATGACTGGATTATGGCCCTTGAAATGGTCAAAATTGCTATAAAAGAGCTTGTTAACACGATACAGTCTTCACTTTTGATTGTATCTCAACCAAACTTATACAGTAGTTAGATATCCATGAGAGCTCAGTTCCTTTCGTAAACCAGCCAGATCCGCCCATGCAAGACTGGATTATGGCCCTTGAAATTGTCCAAATTGCTATAATTGAGCATGTGAACACAATAGAGGCTCCATTTACTATCTGATCTTCACCAAACTTAGATAGTAGTTAAATATTGATGAGAGCTTGGTTCCTTTTGAAAATCAGCCAGATCCACCCATGCAAGATTGGATTATGGTCCATGAAATTGTAAAAATTGCTATAATACAGCTTGTGAACACAAAAGAGCCTCCATTTACTATCCGATCTTCACCATACATACATGCTCTGGATTGAAAATGACCAAAGAACCATACCAGTAGAGCATAGGCCCTCATGGGCCTCTTGTTTCTAGATGTTTTCGAGTCGTCTGCTGCAGATTTGCTGCATGTGGGAAAAGGCGTAAAATGCATAGATCTGCATGTGATAAAAGAATTAATTTAAGAAGCCATCCAGTACAGGTTTAAATTGTTACATAAACTGTCTCTTTGAGTCCTTGAAATGGGGACAAACCCTATAAAACTGCCAGTCACTGAAAGGTTAGTGGAGAACCAATCAGTTCTTAATCCAATTATCCGAAAATAATTAGTGAGAAAACCAGTTTAAACATGGAGGACTCAATTATTGCTAAACCTCTTTACAGGATACAGACAACTCTGCAGCAGACAAACGTTAACCCTTTCCCTCATATGGCCGCTTTCTGACACCTCTGCAGCAGACAACTTTTTAAAAACATGGAGATAAAAGAAGAAATTGCTCAAAATGATCAATTTCTCCTTTTGCCGCAATGTTTTCCTCTTTGAGTCATAGGTTATAACCATTCAATTGTAGAGATTTTCCATTTTCTGACAAAATATGTTCAAAGTCGTCTGCTGCATAATTGTCGTATGAGGGAAAGGGTTAATAAAGTTGTAAACTTTGCTGCTACAGAAGAAATTGCTCATTTTGAGCATTTTCTACTTTTGTCACAATGTTTTCAACAGGCTTAATTCGGCTTTAGAGGCATCAGAAAGTGACTGTTTGTGTGAAAGGGTTTATTGTGATTGAAATTAACACTTTTAGATGTATAAAAAAGATGACAGCTTTTAACCCTTTCCCTCATACGACAATTCTGCAGCAGACGAATTTGAACATATTTGTCAAAAAATAAAAAATCTCTATAATAGAATGGATAACCTATGACTAAAAGTTGGAAACATTGTGTCAAAAGGAGAAATTGCTCGTTTTGAGCAATTTCTTCTTTTGTCACTATGTTTTCAAAAAGCCGTCTGCTGCAGAGGCGTCAGAAAGCGTCTATATGAGGGAAAGGGTTAAAACAGCTTGACAAAAATATAGAACATCACTAAAAATGAAAATATGATTGTCGGATGGGGTTGTAAACATTGTGAGCAGTTTCTCCTTTTGCCACAATATTGTCTGCTGCATATGTGAAATTTCTCAAACCTTTCCAACTTGCAGACACATTCTGAAGCAGATGAATTTTGACATCATTGTGGCAAAAGGATAGAATGCTCAGAATGATCAAATACTCATTTTCAACTCTCTCAATAATTGCACTCTCATGTATAGTGATTTGCCATCCTCTTTGCCTTGATCTTTTTAACCCTTTCCCTCATACGACAATTCTGCAGCAGACGACTTTGAACGTATTTTGTCAAAACATAGAAAATCTCCATAATTGAATGGATAACCTATGACTAAAAGTGGAAAACATTGTGGCAACATGAGAAATTGCACGTTTTGTGCAATTTCTTCTTTTGTCACTATGTTTTCAAAAAGCTGTCTGCTGCAGATTTGTTATAAACTCGCATAAAACTTTCCTATAGAACACCTTAGTAGCACAATAGCTGCCTTGAACAATACTATAGTATAATCCCACTTCGTCTGATGTTGTTAGAAACATCAACTCTTTCCCACATACAACACATCTGCAGCAGACGACTTTGAAAACATCTATGTAAAACTATCGAAAATCTCTTTCAATAAAAATATAATTATTGAAGACAGTTGAGAATATTGTGGAAAAAGTAGCAATTTCTATCACCTTTTGCCACAATGTTATTAAAAATTGTCTGCTGCAGACGTGTCAAAGTGTGTTTACATGCCGGAAACCGTTAACACCCATACACTTATATTCCCTTCGTTAGAAAACCTGTGCAGGTGCCGGAGCAGTCTACCTTGCAGCTAGAGTTGCCTTTGCTTTTGGATATTACACAGGAGGTAGGGAGAGTATTGTGCAGACGACAGACCACTTTGAACATATTTTGTCAAAAACTGGAAAATCTCTATAATTAAATGGATAACCTATGACTAAAAGTTGCAAATATTGTGTCAAAAGGAGAAATTGCACGTTTTGAGCAATTTCTTCTTTTGTCACTATGTTTTCCAAAAGCCGTCTGCTGCAGAGGGGTTAGAAAGCGTCTGTATGAGGGAACGGGTTAGACACTTTTTTGCAAAAGATGAGTTATCTTTACAATCAATATTTCCTTTTCCTCAATGTTTAAAAGTTGCCTGTGCTTTTGAATTATCAAAATTTGTCTGTTTCAGCGAAATGTTTCAGTTTACAAATTTATTCATTTCTAGGGTGTGTTGGTATTTTAGCAGTTTCACTTCTTAAATCTGTGTGTTGGTTTTATTTCATTCTTTTCAATTTCCATTTTTCTCATTAATGTGCCAGAGCAATTATTCATTTAAAGGTCCTTTTCATTGTTTGTCCATACAGGAGTCAATAATAGAAAGTAAAACTACTTTCTTTATTTCGCAACTTTTGTACAAGAAGAGAATTTTAGCTCGACTTTTGAAAAAACGAGAGTTATTGTCATGACCCTGGCGTCGTCCAGTTAAGGTTTTTTGTTCAGCTCGGCTTTTTAGCTCACCTATGCACGAAGTGCAAGGTGAGCTATTGGGATCACATTTTGTCCGGCGTCCGTCCGTCGTCCGTCGTGCGTCGTCAACATTTGAGCTTGTTAACACTCTACAGGCTACATTTTGCATCCAATCTTCATGAAAGTTTATCAGAACGTTCATCTCCATAAAATCTTGGACAAGTTCGAAAATGGGCCATATGAGGTCAAAAACTAGGTCACTAGGTCGAATTGAAGGGAAATCTTGTTAACACTCTGGAGGCCACATTTTCAACTTGAGCATGTTGAAACGTTATCAGAATGTTTGTCTTAATGATATGTAGGTCAAGTTCGAACATGGGTCACGTCGGGTCAAAAAGTAGGTCACTAGGTCAAATTGAAGGAAAATCTTGTTAACACTTTGGATGCCGCATTTTTTGCTTCAGCAACTTGAAATTTGGTCAGAATGTTTGTCTTAAAGATATCTAGGTCAAGTTCAAATATGGGTCATATTGGATCAGAAACTAGGTCACAAGGCCAAATTAAGGGAAAATCTTGTTAACCCTGTAGAAGCCGTATGTTTTGCTTCAGCGGCTTGAAATTTTATCAGAATGTTTGACTAAATGATATCTAGGCCAGGTTCGAATATGGGTCATGCCGGGTTAAAAACTAGGTCACTAGGCCAAATTGAAGGGTAATCTTGTTAACACTCGGGATACTGCATTTTTAATTTCAGCATGATGAAACTTTATCAGAATGTTTTTCTTGATGATATGTAGGCCAAGTTCGAATATGGGTCATGCTGGGTCAAAAACTAGGTCACTAGATCAAATTGAAGGAACATCTTGTGAACACTTTGGATGCCACATTTTTTGCTTCAGCAGCTTGAAATTTGGTCAGAATGTTTGTCTGAATTATATCTAGGTCAAGTTCGAATATGGGTCATATTGGATCAGAAACTAAGTCAATAAAGGAAAATATTGTTCAAACTCCGGAGGCCGCATTTTTACTTTGAGCAAGTTGAAACGTCAGAATGTTGTCTTGATGATATCTAGTCCATGTTGGAATATGGGTCATATCAGGTAAAAAAAACATAGATCCCTAGGCCAAATGAAGGAAAATATTATTAGCACTGTGGAGGTTGCATTCAAAATAATTGTCTTGATGTGTTTTGCATTGCAGTACATTGTATAATTAAGGTGAGCGATCCAGGGCCATCATGGCCCTCTTGTTTATTTTTCTGTTTTCTCCCTATAAGTTGAGCGTCTGTGCCGAACGCGGTGCTCTTGTCTTTTTCAACATCAAAAATTGGTCAAATGGAAAGGTACTTTATAATACTTATCCGATGTTAGGTGTGAAATACTGACAGTATTAACACAATAATTTCATACAACCTAATTAACAAGAGGATATGTGTGAAGAAACTATTATTATATGTAACTGCTTTGTTCCAAGTTGTCAATGCTTAAGGTAGAATGCAGTCTACCTGTTACAAACGAGTTATATTAAAGACAGTTAATTTATTAATATAACAAATTTTTAATCATCTAATCAGCTTAAGTAGCATATTTTCGGATGTCTAAAACTTCTCGATAGTTATGAATTTGTGAAGAAATCAATTTGCGAAAATTAAGCTAACGTTAATTTAATGAGTTTTACAGTATTTCAGTTAACCCTTTCCCTCATATAGACGCTTTCTGACGCCTCTGCAGCAGATGGCTTTTTGAAAACATAGTGACAAAAGAAGAAATTGCACAAAATGTGTAATTTCTCCTTTTGCCACAATGTTTTCCACTTTTTGTCATAGGTTATCCATTCAATTATAGATATTTTTCCATTTTTTGACAAAATATGTTCAAATTCGTCTGCTGCAGAATTGTCGTATGAGGGAAAGGGTTAATTTAATGAGTTTTACATTTCATTGCATACAATCAGTCAGACTGGAATTTGTATTATCCCTTTACCACTCGATAGTACATGCAATCAATCTGCAGCAGATTACTTTAAAAATATGGAATCTCTACAAATGAAAGAACAATTATTGAATGAAGTTGAAAACATTGTGGCAAAAGGAGAAATTGCTCCCCTTTTGCCAAAAATGTTTAAAAGTCGTCCTTTGCAAAGGTGTCAGAATGCATCTATGAGTGGGAAAGGGTTTAAGGTTTGAGGTAATATAAATTGTTAGTCCTTAAGAAAAATGATATTTGTATTTATCCAAGTATGTCCTTTCTATGAACTACATGAGCAGTGTTTCGGAGTTCGATCCACCTTGCTGCTGTCGTAGTGAAATGCCCTTGAGCAAGGCATACTTTTAGCTCGTCTGTTTTTCAAAACAGTTGGGTTATTCCGATACCCTTGGCGTCGTGATCGTCTGCACCTTGGTCATCCCACAACTTTAACCTTACCTTATAACATTCAACATCTTCAAATGAAACTTGTTACACATAATCCTAGGAACAATACACATTTCTATACCAAGTCATACAACTCTGGCTTTAATAATTATTCAGTAATGCCCCTTTTTCATCTTAGATAAAAGCAGACGAGCGATGGCGTTCACTCCGCAGCGCTCTTGCTGTTGCTTTGTACTAATCAGTCTCAGAGATCATGATTAAGTGATTTCTTGGTAAAGCTGAAATAATGTTGACAACAGTGTTAAATCCTGTAATATCATTTTTTTTGGAACACGAATGATGAAGTTAAAAATATAGTGAAAGGAGATTTTCTTTTTTTTAATGTTTTGAAAATGTTTGAAAATGTCAACTGCGAATTTGTCAAAATTAGATTGTTTAAATATGAATATTAAGAGCTCAATGCAATTCAGTTTTTAGTATGTCTTCTAACAAGATTGAGTTAAACCATTTCCCATGTAGCCCAAGATATGTTTTATTAAATGTAAATAATGTAGTGTTGTATTGCCTGTACATTGTAGATCCAAAAAAGAGAATGTGGGGTGCCTTCGGACATCTTGCTGACCTTGTCCTGTTAGGATCCACCGTGTCTCTGGCATTTGACCAGCTAGGATGGTGGCCATACCACCACTAAACGTGACATTAACATGCGGACACCTTCCATTGTGGTTGTGATGGGTAAGTACTGGAAGAAAGGCATTCGGATATTTGCGAGCGGTTAACCTTTTCCCACATACAACATTTCTGCAGCAGACGACTTTAAAAACGTAGTGAAGAAAACCTAAAAAAATCTCCATAGAAAATTGTTTAATTGTTAAATAAAGTTGAAAACATTGTGGCCAAAGGAGAAATTTCTCATCATGAGCAGTTTCACCTTTGGCCATAATGTTTTCAAAAGTCGTCTGCTGCTATTGCGTCAAAATGCATCTGTAGTTGGGAAAGGGTTAAGATTCAACACATTTCATCAGTCTGGTCAGAGTTGATAGTGATCTGACTTGGTATGTTGGAATGCTGCTTTAAGCTCGTCTGTTTTTCGAAGAAAAATAGTCAGGCTATTGTGATGGCCTTGGCATAGTCGTCGTCGTTGTGTCTTCACAAAACTGTAACTTGGCTTACCTCGATATCATAACTCAAAAATCGTTAAACATTTTCAAATGAAACTTGGTACACATGTTCCTAGGAACAATACGCATAACCCTGGCTTTTATAATTATTTAGTAATTACCCTTTTTACGACTTAGAAAAAAACAGAGGAGCGTTGGCGTTTGCTCGCGGCGCTCTTGTTCTCACATCACATGAATCTTAGGGGAAAGGTCATTGGCAAGGTTTCTCAGCCTAGATGTGCTAGGTATGATATTGATTTAGATTAGATATTGAAAATGGGGGGGGGGGGGATTTATTCTCTTATTATTATTACTCTGTAAATAGTGGGATATCATATTATATTGAATGATCTATTAACCCTTTCCCACATATAGACAATTTCTGATGCCTATGCAGCTGATGACTTGTGAAAACATTATGACAAAAGGAGAAATTGCTTGTCATGAGCAATTTCTCATCTTGCCACAATGTTTTCAACTCTGTTTTATAATTAAACTTTCACTAAAAGAGATTCTCCATTTTGGCCTAGATTCTTTTTTAAAGTCTTCTGCTGCAGATTTGCTGTATGAGAGAAAGGATTAAAGTATACACCTGTTTAAAAAGGTCCCTTGCTTTCCGAAGCTGTAATTAAACTTAGTACATTATGTACTAGTATGGATTTAACCCTTTCCCACATACAACAATTCTACAGCAGACGACTTTGAAAACATCTAAATAAAAACTGAAAAAGTCTATAAATAAAGGTTTAATTACTGAAAAGAGTGGAAAACGTTGTGGCAAATTCTATTCTATTTCTGCAAATATTTGTTGCAAGAAAAAGGATATTTTTCAAAAGTATTGCAGCCGATCATGCATAAGGGAATCTGATATTGTTTTGTGATATATTTTGTTTGTTTTTCATTTCAGGTGAATGCACGTATTTACAGAGGGGTTATTAATTATCTTAGTTATATCGACTCAACAATTGTATTAGTGAATTGCCTATTTTGGATTAAATCAATGATTATAGTTTGTGTCATGCCATTGGAAAACATGCCATGGTTTAACCCTTCCCCTCATACGACAATTCTGCAGCAGACAACTTTGAACATATTTTGTCAAAAAATAGAAAATCTCTATAATTGAATTGATAACCTGACTAAAAGTGGGAAACATTGTGGCAAAAGGAGAAATTGTGATTTCTTCTTTTGTCAGTTTTCATGCTGCAGAGGCGTCAGAAAGTGTCTATATGAGGAAAAGGGTTAAGAAGAAGCAGGCAGCAATTGAACAAGTTTCCTAAAAGAAATAGAAATTGCTTAAAATTTGACTTTTCCAAAAGAAAAAATCCATTCAAAATTATACATCCGTTGTTCCGGATGTAATAGTTTCGTCATCAAAACTTTGTTTATATCCCTCCCTTTACAACACGCGGCAAATCTCCAGCAGACAGACAACTACATAAAACATCTTTGCAAAGATATGTTAACTCTCTGGAAATGAAAGAACTATTATCGAAGAGTATTAATGATATAAAGTGTATTATCGAATAGAGTGGTGGGAAACTTAGTTATAATAGAAGAAATTGCTATTAAAGCAGCTTAAGTTGACAACTCTTAAAATATGATTCCATGTTTTTCACCGGATATAATTATTTTGGAGTAATCCTCTTGTATTAAAAATGTCTTTTAGTAAATTGAAGGTATACATTTGATGTGACTTTGTAATCTTTTCGAAAGGCCTGTGTATGAAAACTCATTTGTTATGGGGAAAGAGGATTTCTTTTCCAATGACTTGGCTCAAGTGTGTGTGTTTTTTAACCCTTTCCCTCATACGACAATTCTGCAGAAGACGACTTTAAACGTATTTTGTCAAAACATAGAAAATCTCCATAATTGAATGGATAACCTATGACTAAAAGTGGAAAACATGGTGGCAAAAGGAGAAATTGCACGTTTTGTCACTATGTTCTCAAAAAGCCGTCTGCTGCAGAGGCGTCAAAAAGCGTCTATATGAGGGAAAGGGTTAAAGGTAATCTGATCAAAGAGGGTAAACAATTATTGTATATTGTACTCATGGTTATGTCTGTGGGGGTGGGTAATCTGATCAAACAGGGTAAACAATTATTGTATGTTGTACTCATAGTTATGTCTGAGGGGGTGGGGGAGGGGACATCTTATCTTATCATGTTACAGACTATTGATCAAGGCTTTTTCTAAAATGGGCTATTAGTGGAATAGTATATTCGAGGGCTTTGCGTGAAACGGTTGTAACTAAAAACCTATTTTGAAAACCCTGGTTTATAGGGGCAATTTTGACCTCTTTGTAAACAATGCAAATTTAGGTGCCATTGCTGAGAACGAGCAATGGCACCTAAATTTCCATTGTTTACCAAGAAAAATGATTTAACGCTTTAAAAGACTTTATGGCGAGGTGATTAACCTTGGTAACAAAATACCAATTTTAGCTACATCCGTTTCACGCCAAGCCCTCGATATATCTTTTTTTGGTATGAGAGAAATTAATTTGAGATATCCATGTAAACAAAGCATTAAAAATGTATTGTACTTTGACAGGTGATTAATTACAGTATTAATTACAGTATTGATATGAAGAGTTTTTGGATAATTTTTCAGTTTTGGAATTACATCATGTTAAAATCAACCATTGTTATTTTAATGACTCATTGAGAGTTTATTAATCTTGATCAGCTATCACAAGTGTGCGATGTATTCGGGTCAACCAGTGATAGTAGAAGACGACCTCCCAGACCCTGTGATGCTAATCCTTCCCCACATACAACAAATCTGCAGCAGTTGACTATGACGACATTCTGTAAAATATTTGGAAAATTTCTATAAATGAAGATATAACATATGAAACAAGTTGAAAACATTGTGGCAAAAGGAGAAATCGCTCGTCTCATTTTTAGCTCCACTGGCTGAAAGCCAGTCGAGCTTATGTCATGGCGAATTGTCCGTCGTGCGTCCGTGCGTGCGTGCGTTAACTTTTTCCTTTAAACGACTTCTTCTCCCTAACCACTTGGCCAATTTGGTTGAAACTTCATGGGAAGCATCCTCTCAATGTCCTCTACTAAATTCCTTCAATTTTTTTTGATCCATTCAAAATTCTGGTTTCCATGGCAACCGAAAGAAAAAAATAGTGAGAACTTAAAAAATCTTCTTCTCCGAAAGTGTCAGGCCGATTTTCAAATAATTTTGTAGAAATGTTCCTTGGGTGACCCTTTATTAGATTCCTTCAAGAAATTTTGATTGGGCGAAAAACATGGCCGCCAGGGGGCGGGGCTTTTTTGCCTTATATAGCTATAGTGAAAACTTAAATAATCTTCTTCTCAAAAAGTGTTCAGCAGATTTTCAAATAATTATGTAGAAATGTTCCGTGGGTGACCCTCTATCAGATTCCTTCAAGCCATGTTGATTGGTAAAAAAACATGGCCGTCACAGGGCGGGGCTATTTTGCCTATATGGCTAAAGAGCAAACTTAAAAAATCTTCTCCTCCAAAAGTGTCAGGCCGATTTGCAAATAATTTTGTAGAAATGTTCCTTGTGTGAACCTTAATTAGATTCCTTCAAGAAATGTTGATTGGGCGAAAAACATGGCCGCCAGGGGGCGGGGCTTTTTTGCGTTATATAGCTATAGTGAAAACTTAAAACATCTTCTTCTCCGAAAGTGTTCAGCCGATTTTCAAATAATTTTGTAGAAATGTTCATTGGGTGACCCTCTATCAGATTCCTTCAAGCCATGTTGATTGGTCGAAAAACATGGCCGCCAGAGGGCGGGGCTATTTTGACTTATATGACCATAGTGAAAACTTAAAAAATCTTCTCCTCCGAAAGTGTCAGGCATATTTTCAAATAATTTTGCAGAAACATTCCTTTGGTGACACTCTACAAGATTCCTTTAAGCCATGGTGGTTGTTAAAAAAAATAGCCACCACGGGGCAGGGCTGTTTGGAGATTTTATTTTTGCCTTATGGCCGTGGAGCGATACTGGCCCTCTTGGGCCTCTTGTTCCACACTGTTTTCAAGAGTCGTCTGCTGCATATGTGTCAAAATGCGTCTACTAATGGTTGAAAAGAAAACATTGTATTGCAACTATATGGCACTTGATACAATAATACAATAAAGTATCTGATGAAACCATTTCAATTTGTTGTTTTGTTTCCTAATCCCATTGGCTGAGCCCTGGTAGCTCAGTCTGTAGCAACGTGGGCTGACAATTCAGGGTTTGTGAGTTTGAACCCCAGCTAAACCAACATTCTCTCCGACGTTTGATATAAGTCAATGTGACAAGCGTCATTTTTCTTCCAGCAATGGGCCAAGTCTATGTGGAAAGGCAGCCAGTTGCTTGTAAAGACTTGTGTGGGGAACTGGTGTGAGACAACCAGGAGCCACATGGGTAGGTCGCCGTGATTTGACTGAAAAAATGTTGAAAACGGCGTTAAATCCCAATCAATCAATCCTGATCCCATTACTTTGTATGATACTTCAATTCTTGGAAAACATCTCTGGAGGAGAAAAATGTTTCATCTAAAAAAGAATGTGAAGTACACAGTTGACAAACACCGCGGGGAAGTGTTTATTAAGCGTTCAAGGCTGCGGTGTTGGCATTACGACCGCCACTGACTGGCTGGTGTCAGGATACATGGACCAGTAGTACTGGTAACCTTAACGGCGTGATTATAACTGAACAATGGGTGCAAGCGGCGTCAAACACGAAATAATCAATATTCTGCAAAGGCGTCAAAATGTCTGCATCAGTGTAAGGGATCATCTGGGCTCCAATTGGAAATGTCTTCCATCTCTCGCTCGAGGCCGAGCCCCGGTAGCGACGCGGGCTATCAATCCAGGGGTTGTGAGTTCGAATCCCGGCTCGGCCGACGATTGACAAAAGTCAATGCGACATGCGTCATTCGTCTTCCACCAATGGGCTAAGTCTATGTGGAAAAGCAGCCAGTTGCTTGGGAAGATTGTTGTGTGGAGTACTGGTGTGAGAAAAACAGGAAATGCATGAGTAGGTGAACTGGCCGCCTTGATATAACTGAGAAATTGTTAAAAACGGCGTTAAACCCCATTCAATCAATCTCTCTCGCTCGAGCTTGAGTCATACGGCTCCGAGTCATTAAATACGCCTTATTGTCGGAAGGGAGCTAATATCTGTTAAAATGTTTTATCTCAATTTTGCAAGATCGCCATGGATTCATTTGGTAATGGAACTAATGTAATATCAAAAGTTATTTTTTTAAAAAAAACCAAAGAATACTAAATTTCTTATTGGAATAAATTTGATATTCAAATATGAATTTATGTAACTGAAGATCATTGTCGTGACTGGTGAATCATTTTATGCAAAACTGATATGTTCGCTTGTTACAAAACATAGTTCCATTAGTTATGTAAACAACCTACAGATACGTGGTGTCTTGAATTTACATATTGTTTTTAGTAAAAAAAACTTTCCCTCATATAGACGCTTTCTGACGCCTCTGCAGCAGACGGCTTTTTGAAAACAAATTATAATTGTGACAAAAGAAGAAATTGCACAAAACGTGCAATTTCTCCTTTTGCCACAATGTTTTCCACTTTTTGTCATAGGTTATCCATTCAATTATGGAGATTGTCTATGTTTTGACAAAATACGTTCAAAGTCGTCTGCTGCAGAATTGTCGTATGAGGGAAAGGGTTAATTATGTAGGTTAAACATTCCAACAGCTTCTTTCATCTAACAAATAGACTAAAATGTGTCACATATTAAATGTGGCGACAGCTTTTCTAATGCCTGTCGATTTAACATTGATGACATCACAAAAGGCGTCTCTTCACTGAGCAAAAATAAAGCATGTTCACATGATTGTATTTATAACGAACATGTTATATATGGGGGTAAAGCGCTCTTTTTGGCTGAAACTACAATTACATGTTTAAATTTTCCTATATTCCTAAAAAAAAAGAAATTTGGTCTTATTGTTACACTGTTTAAAGGTGGAAAAAGAGGACGGATGACCCAAACAACTATATTACTCTGTCGTCTGCTATTTTAAAACTAGACGAGGCCTTATTTTTAGATGTCAAATGTACAATTGTTCTATCTTTGTTTTATAAATGGACTACTTTTGGTCTAAATGAAAAAGGGTTTCACCCCATGACACCATAGTTATACCCCCAGATACATAGTATATGGGGGCTATTTGGGAGTCACGCTTGTCGGTTTGTCAGTCGGTCGGTCAATTGGTCTGTGGACATTTCTTGTGAACACTATTTCTCGGCAACCCTTGGTCAGAGGTCAGTATTCAATATAACTTCACAAGAATGATTGATACCAAGCCTAGTTGTGCATATTGTCGGCGTGTTGCACTGGACTTATTTTTAAATGAGTTATGGCCCCTTGAATTTCTCATACATAGTTGGTCTGTAGACATTTCTTGTGAACACTATTTCTCAGCAACCCTTGGTCAGAATTCAATATAACTTCACGAGAATAATTTATACTAAGCCTAGTTGTGCACTGGAATTATTTTTAAATGAGTTATGGCCCCTTGAATTTCTCATACATATGTATATTCTCAGGCACCAGCTGGGGGTATTCATCACCTTCAGTGATATTTCTAGTTGTTTTTGGGTGTGAACTACTTTTTTCCTTGAAATCATCAGAATTGCTACAGCTAGAGAGATGTCATAGATTTTGCTTAAAAAGAATTCAAGGCATAGACACATTTGCAAGAACTGATATTGTCTTAGGCATGTTACAAATATTATATATGGAATGCTTTACTGGTAAACGTAAGTTAAACTTGTTTGGTCAACTCTGCATTCTGAATCCTAATAACATTATTACGGTAATTTTTATAAAACGGCTGTGTAGATTCTGCTTGTCAAACTGTACCAAGACTGGATATTTTTCCGATATTTTCTTCATACTTAAAAAATATGGGCTTACTAATTAATTGTTTTCTTATGTATCCAAAACGTCTGAAATGGAAAAGTACAATAAAACAGGCTGTTAATGCATTTGTATAACCCCAGATACATAGTATATTCGGGCTATATAGGAGTCACGCTTGTCGGTCGGTCCGTTGGTCTGTGGATATTTCTTGTGAACACTATTTCTCAGCAATTCAATATAACTTCACAAGAATGATTGATGCCAAGCCTGGTTGTGCATATTGTCGGCGTGTTGCACTGGAATTATTTTTAACTGAGTTATGGCCCCTTGAATTTCTCATACATATGTATATTGTCAGGCATCAGCTGGGGGTATTCATCGCCTTCAGTGATATTTCTAATTCACTGAGCACTGGTTGTATAGAGTTAACAGTGATCCAGACCTTTACTTATTTGCCAAAATTCATCCAGCTTTCTGTGAAAGCATATTTCGGCATATAAGTAAATGCAAATACAAATCTAAACGACAATGCAGAAATATATAAAATTATTCTGCTCTGGCAGTTATAAGGCTAATAAACTCTGCAGTATATGTGGGTCTTTTTATAATAATGAAGCTCTACACTGCTTAATACATTGTATCCCTGTACAAGAATTAGAAGCAAAGCAATGGATGCTTTGTTTTATACATATGGTATCGAGGTAATGATATCAAACTATGTATATTACTCGGGGTCCAATACCAATTTTTTACAGAACTTTTACATGTCTGGCATATTGACTTCATAACATCGATGTTATATTACATTGGTCGTATGTGGTCAATATCTCATGGCTAAATTCGATGATGGACATTCCATACTGTCCCAAGCTTGAGTACAGCTTCACATGCTATGACAATATGTGTAAATATTCTACTTTATTCTGAATTATAGATGGATTTTTCCCCAATCTCTCTCTCTCTCTCTCTCTCTCTCTCTCTCTCTCTCTCTCTCTCTCTCTCTCTCTCTCTCTCTCTCTCTCTCTCTCTCTCTCTCTCTCTCTCTCTCTCTCTCTCTCTTCTCTCTCTCTCCTCTCTCTCTCTCTCTCTCTCTCTCTCTCTCTCTCCTACTCTCCTCCTCTCTCTCTCTCTCTCTCTCTCTCTCTCTCTCTCTCCTTGTAATTTGGAGGAAATATGTTGTGGGCAGATTTGAATTTCTCATTTAAACTGTTGCTCCAACACAGGTGCTGGTTTCAGAAAGACTTTTAATACCTTATATACACACATAGCGTTAGGCATGTCCCAAGCCCTGAATGACAAGCAGTACTTGAGCCTAGGAGTCGAGCCTAATCAATGTGTTAACTAACTAACTATACCCAGAAACGTACTGCATTTATACAATCCGTGTCGGAAGCATCCCACTCGCATATCTCCGCTAATTGGATTTCATTAGCATTTAATTGCGAGTGTGCATATACCGCTTAATGACAGTAATTGCCATTTAATTACAAGTAATGTGCGTATAGCAAAATGCGACTTATATTATTGAACCATTGCAAGACCCTGTTTAATTGTGCGTTAGAAATAAGAAGGGTAAGAAACGGTCCAATATATTACATGCTGCATAAGCATCAGAAATGTACGGTATGTGGAAAAGGGTTAAGAGTTACATTGCGTTCCTGTGCAGACGGCTATGGGTTTGGGTTTGGGTTATACTGCAACTGCACTTGCTGCTCTGAAATCTTGTTTTCTGCTGTACCAACACTTCGTGTTTGTCGTGATGTTGAGGACCAAATATCCATGTCAACCTTGTGTGATGCTGAATACCCAAAATGGTCAGTTTTCTAGTCTTGATTTGAGATAGGTTCTTAACCTTTACCTCGTACGACAATTCTGCAGCAGACGACTTTGAACGTATTTTGTCAAAAATAGAAAATCTCCATAATTGAATGGATAACCTATGACAAAAAGTGAAAACATTGTGGCAAAGGGAGAAATTGCACGTTTTGTGCAATTTCTTCTTTGACACTATGTTTTCAAAAAGCCGTCTGCTGCAGAGGCGTCAGAAAGCGTCTATATGAGGGAAAGGGTTAAAACATGCGCTAAGATCAGGAATCCTCCGTGGTCGAGTGGTAAGCGTCGGGAATTTGAAAACCGGGCGTCCCGGGTTCGATCCCCAGTCACGGCACGACGGGTCATATTAGAGTAACCTTTGCGAGTCACATTTTCCTAGCGTAAAACTGGTTTTGTTAACCAGCCATCATAAATAAGTGAACTGTCGCTGTGATATATAACTGTAATAATGTTGAAAACGCCGTAAAACGCCAATAAAACGAACATGCACGAGAACAATGCGGACCAATATATCAGTCTCTAAATATGTCCTGACTGATCTTGTTCTAGATTGTTCGTAAGCAATGGTGTCAAGAAATCCGTGGTCACAGCGGATAACAATGATACGCTGATTTATGACGAATTATAAGGGTGACGAAGGCATCCGTGTTTGTATTGTATTATCTGTTCATGCGCACTCCTTTCAGGCTGATGAGATTCTCAGAAATAAATCTCGTTTTTGTTTGGTTAATACGGCTGTAGTTCGCTGGGAGGTCATCCGTAGGCCTAGCCTTGCAAAGTGATATTCTAAAAGTATTTCTGGTATAAGTTACAATGTCGAAACTTCACTAAGAAATATAATTAACTTTTTAAGTAAATATATCGTACATATAAACACTCCTCGAAAAGGTTAAAGAAAACACGATAAAAGAGCCGTCGTTTGAACGGTTGTATTAAAGTTGCTGAACTCCAGATGATCGTAATCACAATTTTGGAATGTTGAAACTTCTGCAAATATTGCTAATATATAGTGACAACAAAGTAAGAAATAAGTAGTTCAAAACTATTTTGGCAGTGAAGTTTAAAAAATTGTCAATTGAAAGTCATGATATTGAAATTTGTGTTGGCTTACTGGGTATGTCTACCCAGTAAAAATGTAGCCTACTTGATCGATATTTTAGATTTTTATGGTACTGGAAAAATGAAATGATTACTCTGATTTTATCACAGAACTATGAATCTAATGTTTTAAGACAACCTTTGAACAGTTTTAAAACTGTTAACTATAATATCTACATTCTGGAGTTCAGCGCCTCTAACATCAACGACACAATCCCTATGCGATACTTCGATGCGCATTTTCAATACCTTACACTTAATGAAAAAGACAATGACAAACTCGAACTTCCAAATTACCATAGAAATATTGCAATTCAAAGGCTATTGTAGGAACAGATTTAAGTACAGATTTAAGTACAGTTTTACATACTAATCCTACCACAGCAAAGGAATTGCCGCATATTAATTAACCCTTTCCCTCGTACGACAATTCTGCAGCAGACGACTTTGAACGTATTTTGTCAAAACATAGAAAATCTCCATAATTGAATGGATAACCTATGGCAAAAAGTGGAAAACATTGTGGCATAAGGAGAAATTGCATGTTTTGTGCAATTTCTTCTTTTGTCACTATGTTTTCAAAAAGCCGTCTGCTGCAGAGGCGTCAAAAAGCGTTTATATGAGGGAAAGGGTTAAACAATGGGACTAGAATCGTAAACTTGTGTTGTTCGCTGCTTTATTTCATTAAAATATGTATACAATAAAATATGATCAAAGAATACAAAAGGAATCCGATCTTTTAAAGTTTTGCTCTTTCCTTTCAATTACGTATATTAACCCTTCCCCACTTACAACACACTTGCAGACGACGACTTTGAAATTAGCCGAACAAACATGTGAAAAAAAATTCACGTTTAGTCGACGTATTATTAGTGTATAATATTGAAAACTTATTGCCTAAGGGTGAAACTTGATGATGTTTTCAAAAGTAGTCTGCTTCAATGGCGTCTAAAAGCGTCTGTATGTGGGAAAAGGTAAACTACTTGATATCAGAGACATTCACGTATTACCACCGGGTACAACCGTTCATGAAAACAGGGACGTAGATAAGAGGGATAGGTAACTAAATTATATACTAAAATATGACCCGTGCCGACATTTGTAGCAAGTAACTCTCAAAAACTATTCAAGATATGAAAATAAAAAAGATATTTTCCGGAAGTTTAAACATTTTTCTATTGCAGTAGATAAAAATATTTTAATATACTACAGATTTTGATAATATGTTATCCTTATGAATAATGTCAGTCTATTAATTTTTGGAAAAAAAAATATATAATTCAGAAATCACAATAACTGTGTCTTTTAAACCAGTCATTGTTTAAAATACAAAGCAATTCCAGTTGTTCATTGTATCTCTAACTTTAGTTGATATGTTAAGCTTTCAGAATATGTATGTTTTGTTTATGTGCCAAATGTGACTTAAAAGTTTTATTTGCTACAAAATGTGAAAATTTTGACAATTTTATTACTATGTGTGATATTTTAACCAGATAACAGGTGTACAGGTGGAGTTGCCTATCCCGCTTATCTACGTCCCTGATGAAAACAGGGACGTAGATAAGAGGGATAGGTAACTAAATTATATACTAAAATATGACCCGTGCCGACATTTGTAGCAAGTAACTCTCAAAAACTATTCAAGATATGAAAATAAAAAAGCTTATCTACGTCCCTGCTAGTATTTACACATAACACACACCATCATACTTGCTTTTCAAACCTTTCGCCGATGCCATCGTAATTGTTGGCTTCTCTGTCGTTGAGAGAAATATGCACGAGACTGTCGTAAGTAAATATATAAAACAAACAAATAGTTCAATCTGTCCTCGCCAATGACAATATTGAGGCTTTTGCAAACAATAAATACTCGTCACGAGCTGTCTCACCTGATATCAACATTGTTAACATTTAATATTCCGAAACTCCTAGTACATGAAAGATGTAACATGTTTTCCAATGCAAGTTCAATGTTCGCTCAGGTACAAGCAGTTAAGGTCGACTCAATTCTATGGTGGCATACTTCTGCCACCACATAACCACTTAATTATCACGTTATATATCTAGTTAGTCACTTAATTATCATGATTAACATCTGATTAACGCGTTAATTTTTATGTTAACAGATACTTATGTCAACACAGAAAAGTCTATATTACTGCCCACTACTACCAACATATACCTACATAATGTCATTTTAGATATATATAGTATTTGGTTAACGTGTTGCTTATCTACGTCCCTGATGAAAAAAACAATCTCTCTTTGTACAATCTCTTCTCACAGAGGACTAGGACTCATCTGTATAATAATTACAATGTTTCCAAAAAATATTAAATGATTATAAATTTATAGATATTTTCTGTATCTTTGCCTAGATGTATTCAGAGTCATCTGCTTTAGATTTGTTGTATGCAGGACAGGGTTAAAGAGTGTTAAAGTGTTTGGATTAAGGAGCTTGTTCGTGAATTTCTTATTCTCTAGATCATGTTCTAATTAGATTTATTCTTTTGAAGGAAATAAACGCTTATTCACAAAAGAACAAAAGTGATCTCCAGGGAGATGTTCGGTATTCTGAAAAAAAGGGTTTTAATGACATTCAAACAATGCAGTCAGACACCAGCCGCCATTATTCACAAGACAAGAATGCTAACTACACCCACCTTTCATACATTTTACAACTTGCGCTAGCCTCCAACAAACTACACACATATTAGTTATCCATCAGTGTTCCCATTGTATTTTCATGCTTATATGTTCAATCTCTTTTGCTTTTTTCTTCTTGATGTGCTATTTTTTTCACTTTTTCATATTTTCATGTTTATATGTTCGATCTCTTTTTCTTGCTTAATTTTTCATATTTTCATACTTATATGTTTGATCTCTTTTTCTTTTTTTCTCCTTGATGTGCTCATTTTCTCATATTTTCATGTTTATATGTTCGATATCTTTTTTCTTTTGTACAATACTCTGTGTTAGGTAATCTATTATATTCTATGTATTGTAATGCTCTAAGTCTTCATCTTTGGAGGAAATAAAGAATATATATATATAATAACTTGAAACGGCAATCTTCTCTAACTCCTCCTGTATCAGGATACGGGTTAGATAATGTTGATCATGATCAGAAACGATACGAGTGGGTTGGAACGAGCTTGACCACCTTTACATGAGTCGTCCCGCGAGAAAACCAACAGTGTGGACACTGCGTTAAGTATCGATGCGGATCAGACGAAGCATGCTGCACAAGCTTACCCTGACAGACACTTTTTGCCTCCTGTGGATTTTCTGTATCAGGAATCACTACTCTATCTATCCCCCCTTAGACGGAATGTGTCGGCCGGATCAGTCTGCGCGGACAGCGCAGGCTGATCTGGTCGATACATTACGCAGATATATTGATATGAGCCGTGCCTCGGAGAAAACCAACATTGTGGACACTGCGTTAAGTATCGATCCGGATCAGACGAAGCATGCTGCACAAGCTTACCCTGACAGACACCTTTTGCCTCCTGTGGATTTTTTGTTTCAGGAATCAATACACCATACATCTATCACCGTGAGACGGAATGTGTCGGCTCGGATCAGTCTGCGCGGACTGCGCAGGCTGATCTGGGTCGATGCATTACGCAGAGACCATAATGTTGGTTTTCTCGCGGGACGGCTCATTTGTCGTTATGTTACCGAAATGTCCAGACATCTTTTGTCTCCTGTGGATTTTCTGTTTCAGGAAACATTACTTTATACCTCTATCCCCCTGAGACGGAATGTACAAATTCAAATCATAATTGTTTAATATTTTTTGGGCCTTTTTGAACATTTATGTCAAGTTCTATATTTCAGAAAGGTGAAATGCCTGTGTATTGGTGTATGCGGTATTGTCTCATCTCAGCGGGTCATCAATACACAATCAGCTTATCCCACCGTTTATGACCTGATATCGGAAGTTGGCTGACCATATCGATTTTTATACAATTTTAGAGATTTTATGAACTACAGTATTTGATTGTTTACAGCCAATCTTTAATAGCAAAAACAAATAGATGTAATTAAACATTTAGAAAGAATAAACAAAGATAGATAAATTTATAGATTAAAATCTGTCTTTAAAATGACGAATATAGATATGAAAATAATCTTAAATCACTGCAAAACATTTTTTTCACTTTATATACGCGTTTTGGAAGTTTAGAAAATACAGCAGTACTAATTTTCATCAAAGCCTTAAATAAACAAATATCAAAGTTATCACTCTTCTAGAATAAATCGAAACTGAGATTATGATAAAACAAAAACAAATTATGACCCCCGTAAATGACTCAAGCTTATCAAGCCAAGCGGATGGTAAACGCCAGTATTGCTCGGAGATAGAGGTCGCTCGATAGCCTGATAAGCCCAAAAGTTGGCAATGTATGCCAATAATTTAATAAATATAATCAATAGATGAATGTATAAGAATATATTTTCGACGTCTATGAGTGTCATGCATAGAAGGGGAAAAACAGGAGAGGCTAACCATAATGCGTTTCTCGTAAAAGCGTCCTTTCCAATAAGTCTGTCAAAAGTCGTGATAAATTCCGGGAATAATTCAAGAAATTTTAGATATCAATGTCAAACTAGGACATTAATGTCTGATGACGCATATTTGTTTCGTTTTGAAATGAATTTCCTCGTTTTATAGTGAAATATCTTACGAGATACGAAATATTAATTTAAAACACTTTCCCACTTGCAACAAATCTGAACACGACTGCGTAAAAAATGTGGTTATTGAAAAAAGTTGAAAACACTGTGGAAAAAAGGAGAAATTGCTCTTTTTGAGCAATTTCTCCTTTTGCCACACTGTTTTCAATTTTTTTCCCCTTCTATCGATGAAACTCATACACGTCGACAAGATACTCCTATACATTAATCTATTAATTATATTTATTCAATTATTGGCATACCGGCATTTCCAACTTTGGTCACAATGTTTATAAAAATCATCTAGATCTACTGCAGACGTGTCAAAATGCGTCTGCTACATGTGAAAACATGTGACAATGTAAATGGAGGTGCGAAGGATCGGTCTACGTCTAAGGTGAACAACCCTCGTACGTGAAGAAACGGATGAGCCGTCTCGCGAGAAAACAAACATTATGGTCTCTGTGTAATGTATCGACCCAGATCAGTTCGTGCAGGCTAATCCGGGCCGACACATTCCGCCCCAAAGGAATAGAGGTATAGAGTAATGATTCCTGAAACAGAAAAATCAACGTGACATGCCTAGGCTGATCCGGGTCGATACTTTACGCAGAGTCCACAATGATGGTTTTTACGCGGGACGGCTTAAATGTGGTTTTTTTTTGTCTGACTCTGCGATATATTTCAAGACAATTCCGCAGACGGTTACTTATGGTGTTCTTTACAGACCTTCGTTAGCCCGTTCCGACATATAACAAATCATAAGCAGACGATTCGGAAAAAAACATACAGGCAAGAAATAGAAAATCTGTAAATGAAAGTAAATGCCAAATAATTGAATAAGAGTTGAAAACATTATGGCAAAGGGAAAACTTTCTCATTATTGGCAATTATTACTTTTGTCACAATGTTTTCAAAAGTCGTCTGCTGCAGTGGCAGGCGTCAACATGTGGGGAAAAGGATTAACCCTTTCATCGCCAAAGGTAATATTGAGGTTTTTGCATACATTACAGATTCAGCATTATTTGTCTTTTATTCATCAAAATTATCCATCCCATAAATGTATTACATGACAAATGGAGACGCCCGATTTTGAACATGGAAGAGTCTACTTTAAACAATTCGGCGCCGAAAGAGTTTAACTAGAGAGATCACTAACCATCAACACAGACGAGAATACGTTTGCGACGGTGGTGCATTTACCACGATGATATTGGTGATAAATTTATGGAAGAGCTTCGTGACCAGGCATCGTTAACCATTTCCCATGTAGATCTCAAACAATTTCTGCAGCAGACGAGTTTGTAAACATGTGGTTTTAAAAGATGACCAACCTCTACAAATGAAAGATTAATAAATAGATAGATTTGTAAACATCGTGGCAAAAATAGAAAGTGCTCATGATGGATGAGCAATTTCGATTTTTGTCACAATGTTTCAAAAGTCGTCTTCTGCAATGGCTAGTGTCGACGTGTGTCTATATGAAGAAAAGGGTTTAAGTAGAGAGACCATTGACCATTAACGAAGATGAGACTGTCATTGCAATGGTGTGTATTAACGACGATGAGGCGGTGATCGCGGTACTGATATTCGTATGTTGTATCGTGATATCGCCTTTTTATAGAAGAGATTCGTGACCAGGTATCATTATAACCATTTCGCACGTACAACAATTCTGAAGCAGACGACCTTGTCAACATGTGGTTAAAAATCGGGTCGACCTCTACACATACAAGTTTAATCATTGCGTAGTTGAAAACATCGTGGCGAAGCGAGAAATTGCACAGGCGTCAGAAAGCGTCTTGAAATAGTTGTTGCCTATGCGCTAGAGGTGGTATATGCTTGTCCTTTTAGACATGTCAACGTCCAAACTAAAATAATTTAACCTTTAGTTTAAACTTATTTATCTTACATCGATTGCGAAACAAGCTTTAAGCTTATATTAACCACGCTTGATGTCTGCTTTCTGGATACTTAACCAGTACTCACGCTGTTTGTGTGGAAAAATCCCAAAGGCAGAATCGCTCATCACGGGATTCGAACCCGGTACCTTTGGTACAAGAGGCCGACGCTCTACCTCTGTACCACTGTCTTCCACCAATTGCATAGCCTAATACTGGTGTGTTTACCCAGGGATCATGAATGAGTGTTTTGCCGCCGTGATATAGATAAAATAATGTTGCAATCCGGACATACACTTTATTTTATGTATTTTATGTTTTCGGAATCATTACTCTATACCTCTATCCCCCTGAGACGGAATGTGTCGGCCCGGATTAACCTGCGCGGACTGCGCAGGCTGATCAGAGATGATACATTACGCAGAGGCCATAATGTTGGTTTTCTCGGGGAACGGCCCATATATACAGTTGGACCTGGTCTTTATTCACAAATGGTCTTTTTTTACAGGGTCCTTTATGTAGAAAATGAGTATTTTGGAAACTCAAAGCATGGTCGCTATAGACATGGAATTGCTTATCCAAGATGGACTTAAACACGGGTTCGACTGAGCTTGTATACATAGGTCGCTATGCTACCCCCCACAATTCAGAGCCTCAATATGGTAATCTACTGCTTTAGCATTTACGGAATCGTATATTTGATCTGATCGTGATCCGAACCTTTGTCTCCCATGCTCAAGGCAAACGGTCCTACCACTATTCCAATAAGTTTGAATGTCAATATAAGTTATATGACTCATTGAGTCCTAGAAATGGCCCGAATGGAACATCGTAGACATGTAATGCAATAATCAATTCAGTGCATGACCAGTAAAGCAATCCTTTTACAACGTGTAATGTCCAATTGGTTACGTCATAGGTAAAAACGATATATGGGAGGTTGTGATCATTTTTTTTTTTTATCAAATTGCATACTTTTATGGTCGGTATTCGTCCTATTTTTTCTCTGGGGACTTCCAGGATTTTAACACGGTGAAATGCCGAAAAAGAAATATTCTATTCAGACTGCACCACGACGCATGTTATTTCAGGTTCTTTCGTGGTCGCATACTCCCGAATGTCGATGTTCCTATGACGTTGCCACAGTATGGCCAACGTGCATGGTCAGTAGGGCAATCCTTTACAACTTGGCTAGGTCAAATTCAAAGCCAATTGTGTTTTGGTTAAGCTGATTTCATTCCAACAGAATCTCGTAAACTCGTCTGACCTCCCAATAAGACGCAGTACAATTGAGCCACGTCTGGCGATTGGACTTTCCGTAACTCGATCATATAAAGGTAAATTGACGTAAAAGTAACGAGGCTACAGTTCTAGTTATGTGACAATACCACTGGCACCAGAGTATCAAACTGTAATATTAAAATGTTATTTTTTTTAAAAATATATTCCCCCCAGATCTTTCGATTGTACTCTTTAAGCCATTTTGATACACGCGTAGGCAACCTCTGTTACACTATTGGAAGGCAATCAACCAGTTTGATAAGGGCTAAATAAAACAAATCCATTTTCTTTTCCATTTTAATATAACTGTAAGAGATAAAGGAATTGATCATTTGTTCTCACATTTTACTATAACATCCGTTTTTTGAACGTGATTATTATGTAATAATCTCCTTCCTTTGCGTTTGTACCATGACCTTAATCCAATATGCACTATAACATCTACTTGTTGAGGAACTCTTTTTATACATACGCTCAATATCAATATAGTGCAATTAATTAAAATTAAAATCTACCTAATAGTCTTTTCATGTACAATCAGTTTGATGTAGAATATAGTTTGGGCACTTTATTTTCAAACTGAAAATGTATTTGCGGCTTTTAAAATGAACGTTATTTTAAGAAATACAAATATTTCTGCAGTAAGCATTATTATGTATATTTTACTCTGGTGCTATTGGACAATAAATTCATAAAGTACTAATGAAGGCTCTGGTGAGACGGTGTGGATGCACATACTTGCCTGAGTCTTCACTGTACGCATATGCATTGAGATCCCATATTGCTAGACGAAGCTCAATTCTTTACACTTTAAAAGAAATACGACATTGGGCACGTTATGATAAAGTGGATCTTCGCCACTCATCGATTCTGAAATACCTAGACGAGCCCAATTCATCGCGCAGTCATATCAGGGTCTTACCAATTTCAACAGCCAGAATCATTCAACGATTATTTAAGCTTTATGGGAAGCATTATGTCTAACCAAGTAAGCATTCATTTTCATCTGAAGTGGCATAGATCCTAACCACAGGGTCGGTTATGTGTGTTGCAATGGTCCATTTCGTTTTCATTACCTATTTTTTGCAATGTTTGATTTCACCAGCCGAATCACTCAACGATTATTAAAGCCTCTATTCAGGGGTATAGAGTAATGATTCCTGAAACAGAAAATCCACAGGAGGCGAAACGTGTCTATCCGGGTAAGCCTGCACGGCATGCTTAAACTGATCCGAGGCGATACTTTACGCAGAGTCCAGAATGTTGGTTTTCTCGCGAGACGATACTTTACGCAGAGTCCAGAATGTTGGTTTTCTCGCGAGACGATACTTTACGCAGAGTCCAGAATGTTGGTTTTCTCGCGAGACGGCGCATGTTTTCACTTACAAACCTCTGGCCTTAATTAAGGCTGGTAAGAGCATCGAGCGTTAGACTCTCTGAACGCATTGACCGTCTGCTTTTAAATACTGATGATTACGAGTCTGCTATTTTGAAATGGTTTAGACCTTTTGTCAAGTTAAGCTAGAAGTCTATATAGTTTATTTATTTATTTGACTAAACGTTAGAGAAATCTGATTCAATAGATTGATCGTACTTACGATAGGCCAACTATGTCGCCATAATTGAATGCTGGATTTCAAACCAGTAACATTCAATAACAAGTGAGAAGCAGTCCGTATCTTAAGCGTACTGCATCATCGTAATGGGCTGTTGCATAATTAAAATAACATAGGGCAAAAAAAGAGAAAACGATAATAAGCTAACAATAAATACCAACATTAGAATCGTTGAATGGACTAGGCCTACAGGTTGAGCAAACTTGTTCAACACAGATCGAGTCGTGTAAAGCAGAATACAAGTTTATTGATTGTAGTACTGTGATGCCGTTTTCAAAAATATTTATATTACATTTATATAGCCTACTGCAAGATTTATAGAAATATCCGGGCATGAGAAAGTTGTTATTTCCTAGTGAGAAACGAATTCCCATGGTATATTATAAGCAGCTGGATAATATAAATGACGTCATGTTAATTAATGTACATGTTCATGAAATTCACATATAATAATTTCGCAAACATTTCGTCGTAACACACTTTTCAACGAACTCTACTTATATGGACTATTCATTGTTATCAACGGTAAGTTTATTGTTTCCATCAGTCAGATTGTCTGTAAAATGAAATCATTGTAAAGCAGATGGCAACCAATCAAAACTCGATTTTCGATTGCAGCCGTAAGTTGACTTTTCGAAACGCATGCTAAGAATCGGATAAAAGTCCCTATCACAAAAACCCTCTGATCAATGACGTTGCAAAATAAGATCAAGTCAATCACGGAACTATCATGTCCGGGTATAGTATATCTGCAGAGATCCAGGTAAGGAGGGGGTTTCGAGCTCTAAACACGAGTTTGTTATTGGCATGTAAAAATTACGAAGGGTAAGAATTCTTTGTTGTCATGCAAATGCCAAAACCCTGTTCAGTTACCGAAAATCACATCATCGTCCTAAAGAGATGTTTCTTCGGGTGTATTATACAGTTTATTATTAAACACATTTAAGAGCCACTTCCAAAGATTTCGATTAAGGTCACTGGAGGATCTTTTTTATCCTGCAAAAGCAAAAAAAAAAAATTCGAAACGGTTTCTGAATTTCGATGGCTACAGTTGACATAGTGTGAAATTTGCAGCACCTCTAATGAAAGAGAAAAACCCGATGCGTGACATTGCACCATGGGAATACACATGCAACGTTTTCGGAGTTCGCCAACGCTTCTATGAAATGGCTTCAAATAAACTCAATACGGACCTGATTGAGATCAACGAACCAAGGTATTTACAGGACCTTCACCAAGACGCCCTGTCGTCTCCGTGACGTCCCCGATCTCGGCCTCACGGAGGTATTTACTTTTTGAAGCCGTCTAATGCTTCATAAAGGCTCCTTGGAGCCAATTATGCAACTGAGGCCCAATGGCCTTAATGAAGTCACCCACTTCTTAGTATAGTCCCACACTCTATTGAGACATCAGATTACGACCCGAGCAGCACGGCCACAGCTTGCTTCTTGATATCCGATAGAATACATCAAGAGAAAGAAGCCTACTGATGCCTAATACCCAAAGTCATAGAACGCTGTTTTCAGAGATGTTAACTGCTTGATGAAGAACACGGAATTGACTTTCTTTCGCAATACACCGGTATATTTACTAACTTGCACACTTGGTTCCACCCGGCGAAATTACTGCCGATTACTGCCGCCCTATCACGGACATTGACGACGTACTTACTCTATGTTGTAATGAGCGTCTGGTGAATGCACTTTGATAATGAAATAAGGCTTTAAATATAAACAAAATAAACGACAGACTGGGTATGCTGCGTAGTTATTGATAACATATGCATGTTCTTGACATATCTAAAGGCTTATATATTACCAAGACATTTAAACCAGTACTTACCAGATTTGAAGTTGGCTTTGTTGTCGTCAATTTTTCTATAAATGGATCCTATTAAACAAAACAAAGGGACGTAACTTTGCTAAACTACAACAAGTCGGCTTAGCTACAATGTATATTCGTTACACATAAGGCATATTAAACAAGTATAACTTCCACGAAATCTGTGTAAGCACTCATTATAACATATGTTGTGGACATTTAAAAGAATCGTCTCACTTAGATGATATTTTGAATAACCACAACATAAGTTTTGGAGGTCAAATAAGGATTTTAGAACATGCAAAACGCCAATGTCAATATTGAGGTTTTGACGCGCTGTCTCACCTAAAAGCAGCATTGTTTGCCTTTCAGTTCTCAAAATATTCCAAATAACTTATTGCATGAAAAACTGAGTCGCCAGATTTTGAGAATGGGAGAGCCAACGTTACGAAATTCGGCGCTGAAATAGTTAAATCATTTCCGATTCAAGACTTTCATTTATAAAACTGCCGTTTGTTGACTTGTGTGTGTGTGCGTCTGTATTATTGTTCACAGTTCGTTGGCCCCTAACCTGATGAAATATGTTTTAGTAATCTTCGTCTGGCAACTGAACAATCGAAAATGAACACTTTTACTGTATAACGAGTTGCAAAAACCATCATTTGAAACGTAGATTGTTATACGATTGGGCAATTTCTATTTCTATTCTCTTTTCACCAGTCGTCTGCTACAATATCGTCATTATCAGGGGAAAGGATGTATAACCCTCCTGCATAACATAGTTATAGTTCTTGGATACAGACGAATCTTTTTGTCTTTTCAGCTGACGACTTTTGAAAACACTGTGGTAATAGGAGAAATTGCTCATAATAATTGTCTTGACAATTTCTTCAGCTCTAATAAAAGGTCATACGTCTACAGGTCCCTCTTTATATAGAAGTGTACAGTCAAACCTGTGCTAAAGACCACATTGGAATAGCAATTCCCTTTCTAAAGCAACCGCAGTTTTAGTTTCCCAATTACTCACTTTCTGCATAAATGACCCTGCAATTAAATATCACCTGTGAACGAAGACCAACCTGGTCTTTCCATGGTTGGTCTTTAAACACAGGTTCGACTGTACTTTCAAATTTGAGTTTTCCCGATTGTTTGTATGTGTGATATGGCTAACCGATCGTGAAGAGACACATTACTGTGAACTTATCGGCGTGTGGTCGTCACATAGTTTTAACATGGCACCGACCAGTCTGAAATAATGAAATGTTATCGTCGGCAATGCCGTTAGCTTTTAACTTGAAAAAATACAAAGATATGCCTTGTTACAATTTGATATCCTTTTTGATTACCGATATATGTCATATTAACTGTTTTGTTTTCATTCTAGAGATTTGTTTAATCCTTTCCCACATACAGCAAATATGTAGCAGACGACAGTGAAAACAACAAATTAAATTATTTTTCAATACTGTTGAAAGCATTGTGGAAAATTGTATAAATACTCATTATGGACAGTTTCTTCTTTTGCCACAGTGTTTTCAAAAGTCGTCTACAATAGATGCGTTGCAAGTGGGAAAGGGTTTAAAAGGAAAATTGTTACTTTAATATTCACGTCTGGTTTATTCGTCTGCCGGCATTTTTGTTATGAATATTACCAGACGACAATTGGTTTGTCTTAGAAATGGATATGTGTTCAGAGTTCACCAGTGTCATTGAATACTGTCTGAAACGGCACATAATCTGCCAAACAACGAGCACCCTTTTCCACAATAAGACAACATTTTACGTATCTGTCTTTTGTCATAAAGTGGCAAGTTGCAATTTTCTTGCCTTTAACATCTCATTTCATCAGGATTTTCACTGTTTAATGCGCAAACAGACTTCAAACAGCTAAGTTTCAACACCATATAAGTCAAGACATACTGGAATCGACCTTCCCTACATCTGATTACAGTTATAAACTTGCAATCATTTAAATCAGACCAAATACTTCGCTGTTTGTATATTGTATATGACTACTCCGCATAAAAGGTCGTCTCAAATTGACCTTATACACCTGAGCACGTGCCTGTTCTTTTGTCCATTGAAGTCGCGTGATACAACCAACGCTCGGTTTTACACAATCGGAACCCTCGACAATCAACGCGTCTCTATATCGTTTGTGCTTGTGCGTTATCTTACCTGTTATATACCGAACGCGTTGGTAAGCCATGATTTGATTGGCTGACCCATAGGTCAATCTGAGACGACCTGAATAGTTCAGTCATCAGATCTTTATACGAGCGAGCGAAGTTAAGGTCTGGTTTTTAATGAGATTGGGATTGGGTTATAGTGCATACTTGTATTCTAGTAGTCTGCATTTGATCATAAGCGTTCTCTGAAAGGCTTGTTTGTTTGTTTGTTTCATTTTGGTTTTACGGGGACAGAAAACACGTGATAACTTGAATGACAAACCTATACATGGCTAGGAGGTGTGCCTTGTACAGGGGCACTCTAAAATTACCATTCCGAGTCGAGCTCGAACACTGGACGCTCGGGCCGACATCCCTGACGCTTACAACTCGGCCATGGTGGATTTCTCTCTCTGGAAGGCTTCTACTCTCGAATGGCGGACAATGAATGTACTGATAAGACTTAATGGAAGTGAGGGCCAGTCTTGGTCTTCACTGTAGCGGAGGTCGTCCGGTGTAACTGGACTCCAGTATTAAACACGATAAGAGTGAGGAAATGCAGTTGCCATGGTAACACGAAGTGTTTTTTTTAAATTACAGGACGACTGCCGTCACCAAAATTGGTTTGGTAAACAACCCTGAAGATTTTGATATTACACTGTCTACGAAAACTATTCATCTTGCAAAATTGTCTTTTTCTATATAGATTATTTTCTTTTTCTTCTCAAAAATCCTCGGGGAACACGCAATGGGCTACATGTTTAAATCATATTCTCTCGAAAATGTATCAGTATGTTCAAATGTAAATGATAAACTCAGGTGAGAGATGCGGGACCATCATGGAGCTCTTGTCGGATAATTTATCCGAGTCGATCCGTTTGACATGTCGGTTATATTCCCTGTATTTATTGGAGAGCAACTGACATCGGTCCACCAGTTACAGCATTCGATCCCTACTCGCGGATGTCATGGTGTGATATCTTCATTTATTATATACTAGCACACTTTCCGGCGCAAACACATGGAGTTGGTCATGCGCAGTTCAAACACGACGGATTAAAATTCCATTTTTGATTTGTTCAAATACGGTACCAAATATGGTAATGATACGTCACTAAAATATGATGTGACGTCATTGAATATTTAAAAGGAGGCAGTGGACGTGGTTCGCACGCCAATTACACATTTTATTTTAAATATAAATTTAGTTATCTAAGATATTTAATTTTGTCTATTTTTTCTTTGTTCTACGGCAGCTCTAAAGGGACACAAACGAATATGTTTGTTATCTCGTGCGCACGAGATACTAAGTCGTGGTAACGAGATAAGTATCTCGTGCACACGAGAAACTAAGTCGTGCGAACGACTTACTATCTCGTGCGCACGAGATAAAAAATAATTCGTATGCAATTTATAAAAATGTGTGTGCATACTGTGTATGTGAGATACTTATCTCGTTAACACGACTTAGTATCTCGTGCGCACGATATAACAAATATATTCGTTTGTGTCCCTTTAGAGCTAACGAGATAAGTATATCGTGCGCAGTACTGGTTTTCTGCCAAAAGACCACATACAAGTGTACTCTTGCCGTGCTATAACTTATGTTTGGTACTCACCTATATGAAGCCCATATCGCAATATTGAGTTATGGAATTAAACAAATGACACGAACACATTGTTATAAAAGATGTTAGTTTTATTTCAAATTTTGGAAAACATATCAAAATTAAGTTACAACTTTTTTTTATTACAAAATACAATACTACCAATTACAACAAACCAATTATACAACAGTAGTAATAATTACCTTTTCTTGTTATACTCGTACATCTATCATCCCCTCAACAGATTCGAGTGTATACAAGGTCATTTTAACGAATTATGTTACTGATGTTTTATTTCAAATTTTGGAAAACATATCAAAATTAAGATACAACTTCTTTTTTATTACAAAATACAATACTGCCAATAACATATACCAACTAACCAATTATACTACATTATACTACAGTATACTACATAATATTATATTATTTATCATTCCCTGTTCTTGTTATACATCTGTCATCCACTCAACATATTCGAGTGAATACATGTGCCGTCCACCGAGAAAACCAACATTGTGGACTTCTCGAAAAGTATTGACCCGGATCAGCGTAAGCATGCCGCGCAGGCTAATCCGGACAGACACCTTTCGCTCTCCTGTGGGTTTTCTGTTTCAGAAATTATTACTCTATACCCCTATCCCCCTGATACGGAATGTGACGGCCCGGATTAGCCTACGCGAACTGCGCAGGCTAATCTGGATCGAAACATTACGCAGATGCCATAATGTTGGTTTTCTCACCGAGCTCATTCTTTTGAGTACCAACACTATAGGGTTTGATGGTCAAATAAAGATTTGGGGAAGTGAAATACTCTTCTTATATTTTTTTTTGTCGATGGTAAACACAATCTTTCATCATGATAGTGTTCGCGTGCAGCGGCCAATCGAAATCTTCGCTATTGTACTTGTCTCTGTGCATGCTCTCCCTTTAACTTGGGTCTGTGGATTTTATGGTTGTGTTACGCATAAAGTGTATTGATGAAACGTGTTTGTATCAATTCCAGCGAACGTTGCTTACGACATTTTGAAGGAAACGTATCAATTATTGTTACACGCGAATGATGTTCCCCTTCAGACGTACATGTACCCGAAAACAACAGACGGTCAATCGATTGTCATGCACATATGAGCCGTCCCGCGGGAAAACCAACATTTATTGCCTCTGCGTAATGTATCGACCCAGATCAGTCTGCGCAGTGCGCGCAGACTGATCCGGGCCGACACATTCCGTCTCAAGGAGATAGAGGTATAGAGTAATGATTCCCGAAAAAGAAAATCCACAGGAGGCGAAAAGTGTATGTCCGGGTAAGCCTGTGCGGCATGTTTTACCTGATCCGGGTCGATACGTTACGCAGAGTCCACAATGTTGGTTTTCTCGTGGAACGGCTCATATGTTATGTTACTTTCGCTTGGATAGCATTAACACCTTCTCACATACGGACAGTTACCGACATCACTGAAAGAGACGTCTTTTGAAAACATTGTAATGACATTGTTTCCAACTCTATACAATAATACTACTATGTCTTTCATTTGTAGAAATTGTCGATATCTTTGGCTAGATTATTTCAAAGTTAAAAGTTGCTGCAGATTTGTTACATGTGGGAAAGGTTTAACGTATGAAAGTCTGCCGCTGATGTGTTACATGTGGGAAAGTTTTAACGTATGAAAGTCTGCTGCTGATGTCACATGAGGGAAAGGTTAAACTTATGAAAGTCTGCTGCTGTTTTACTACATGTGGGAAAGGTTTAATGTATGAAAGTCTGCTGCTGATTTGTTACATGTGGGAAAGGTTTAACTTATGAAAGTCTGCTGCTGTTTTGTTACATGTGGGAAAGGTTTAATGTATGAAAGTCTGCCGCTGATTTGTTACATGTGGGAAAGGTTTAATGTATGAAAGTCTGCTGCTGATTTGTTACATGTGGGAAAGGTTTAATGTATGAAAGTCTGCTGCTGATTTGTTACATGTGGGAAAGGTTTAACTTATGAAAGTCTGCTGCTGATTTGTTACATGTGGGAAAGGTTTAACTTATGAAAGTCTGCCGCTGATTTGTTACATGTGGGAAAGGTTAAATGTATGAAAGTCTGCTGCTGATTTGTTACATGTGGGAAAGGTTTAACTTATAAAAGTCTGCTGCTGATTTGTTACACGTGGGAAAGGTATAAGGTATAAAAGTTTGCTGCTGTTTTGTTACATGTGGGAAAGGTTTAATGTATGAAAGTCTGCTGCTGATTTGTTACATATGAGAAAGGTTTAACTTATGAAAGTCTGCTGCTGATTTGTTACACGTGGGAAAGGTATAAGGTATAAAAGTTTGCTGCTGTTTTGTTACATGTGGGAAAGGTTTAATGTATGAAAGTCTGCTGCTGTTTTGTTACATGTGGGAAAGGTTTAATGTATGAAAGTCTGCTGCTGATTTGTTACATGAGGGAAAGGTATAAGGTATGAAAGTCTGCTGCTGTTTTGTTACATGTGGGAAAGGTTTAACTTATGAAAGTCTGCTGCTGATTTGTTACATGTGGGAAAGGTTTAACTTATGAAAGTCTGCTGCTGTTTTGTTACATGTGGGAAAGGTTTAACTTATGAAAGTCTGCTGCTGATTTGTTACATGTGGGAAAGGTTTAACTTATGAAAGTCTGCTGCTGTTTTGTTACATGTGGGAAAGGTTTAACTTATGAAAGTCTGCCGCGGATTTGTTACATATGAGAAAGGTTTAACGTATGAAAGTCTGCCGCGGATTTGTTACATATGAGAAAGGTTTAATGTATAAAAGTCTGCCGCGGATTTGTTACATGTGAGAAAGGTTTAACGTCTGAAAGTCTGCCGCGGATTTGTTACATATGAGAAAGGTTTAATGTATGAAAGTCTGTCGCGGATTTGTTACATATGAGAAAGGTTTAACGTCTGAAAGTCTGCCGCGGATTTGTTACATATGAGAAAGGTTTAACGTATGAAAGTCTGCCGCGGATTTGTTTCATATGAGAAAGGTTTAATGTATGAAAGTCTGCCGCGGATTTGTTACATATGAGAAAGGTTTAATGTATGAAAGTCTGCTGCTGATGTGTTACATGTGGGAAAGGTTTAACTTATGAAATTCTGCCGCTGATGTGTTACATGTGGGAAAGGTTTAACTTATGAAAGTCTGCCGCTGATTTGTTACATGTGGGAAAGGTTTAACTTATGAAAGTCTGCTGCTGTTTTGTTACATGTGGGAAAGTCTGCCGCTGATTTGTTACATGTGGGAAAGGTTTAATGTATGAAAGTCTGCTGCTGATTTGTTACATGTGGGAAAGGTTTAATGTATGAAAGTCTGCTGCTGTTTTGTTACATGTGGGAAAGGTTTAATGTATGAAAGTCTGCCGCTGATTTGTTACATGTGGGAAAGGTTTAACGTCTGAAAGTCTGCCGCGGATTTGTTACATATGAGAAAGGTTTAATGTATGAAAGTCTGCTGCTGATTTGTTACACGTGGGAAAGGTTTAACGTCTGAAAGTCTGCCGCGGATTTGTTACATATGAGAAAGGTTTAACGTATGAAAGTCTGCCGCGGATTTGTTTCATATGAGAAAGGTTTAACGTTTGAATGTCTGCTGCTGATGTGTTACATGAGGGAAAGGTTTAACTTATGAAATCTGCTGCTGTTTTGTTACATGTGGGAAAAGTTTAATGTATGAAAGTCTGCTGCTGTTTTGTTACATGTGGGAAAGGTTTAACGTTTGAAAGTCTGCTGCTGATTTGCTACATGTGGGAAGGTTTAACTTATGAAAGTCTGCCGCTGATGTGTTACATGTGGGAAAGGTTTAACTTATGAAAGTCTGCCGCTGATGTGTTACATGTGGGAAAGGTTTAACTTATGAAAGTCTGCCGCTGATTTGTTACATGTGGGAAAGGTTTAACTTATGAAAGTCTGCTGCTGATGTGTTACATGTGGGAAAGGTTTAACTTATGAAAGTCTGCTGCTGATTTATTACATGTGGGAAAGGTTTAACTTATGAAAGTCTGCTGCTGATTTATTACATGTGGGAAAGGTTTAACTTATGAAAGTCTGCTGCTGATTTATTACATGTGGGAAAGGTTTAGCTTATGAAAGTCTGCTGCTGATTTATTACATGTGGGAAAGGTTTAACTTATGAAAGTCTGCTGCTGATGTGTTACATGTGGGAAAGGTTTAACTTATGAAAGTCTGCTGCTGATTTATTACATGTGGGAAAGGTTTAACTTATGAAAGTCTGCTGCTGATTTATTACATGTGGAAAAGGTTTAACTTATGAAAGTCTGCTGCTGATGTGTTACATGTGGGAAAGGTTTAACTTATGAAAGTCTGCTGCTGATTTATTACATGTGGGAAAGGTTTAACTTATGAAAGTCTGCTGCTGATGTGTTACATGTGGGAAAGGTTTAACTTATGAAAGTCTGCCGCTGATTTATTACATGTGGGAAAGGTTTAACTTATGAAAGTCTGCTGCTGATTTGTTACATGTGGGAAAGGTTTAACGTTTGAAAGTCTGCTGCTGCAGAGGCGTCAGATATGAGGTAAAGGGTTAAAGTTCCGAACGTCGGTTTTTGTATGATATATCTCATTTGTAAAATAACTGTATTATAAAAAAAAACAGCCTGACAATTAAATTTGTTATCAAGATCAGAAGAATGACAGCTCATTAATTTCAACATGACTTAGTTGCAACTGAATTTTCTTAAACATATTTTCTATATTGGTAAATCATGCTACAAATGTATATCTTTTTCATAAATTATATACGTATCAAATTGACACTAACAACATCAAACTATTACAGTTAACAACAAGAAGAATTTTGATGCAAAGCATCAAAGACGCCGCGCATGATTTTGAAGCATGACTTAAAGGAAGCAGATGCGGTTCAATACATTTAAATAACCTGTGCAAGCAGACAGGATGTAAATATTTAGAACAAGAAGGCCAAATGTCCCTTTATTTTAAACAAGACGGCCAAGATGTGCCTATATTGCTCACCTGGCTACCATAGCCTATATAAAAAGGTTACCAAGAGCAGAAAGGGTCATTATTGACGTAGGGATTAAACGTTTTATATGCTACGATCTATGTGATATTCAGCATGAGAAGTTTAGTCGTGAAATGACAAGTTTAGTCCTGAAACCATTTGGTTTACGGTTTGCTTAACATTCACTGCAACTATAATTTGTCATACAAGCTGAAGTTTCTCAATTGATTTTTACCAATAAACTGTTTTCAACCCTCTAACTAGATCCATTAGATAAAAAACAAACATACGTGCTTAAATATTAACATATATTAAGGTTTATTGCCTCTAGTTATAAGTTAAGTGTGACACAAGCTTTGGTAGGAGAGGGGGAAGTCTATTCTCCTCCCAGTTTAGCAGAAGTATGATAGCAAAAAAGGGAGTATATAAACAAAAAATACGAGTAATTAAAAAAAGAAAAGAAGATATTTATGATCAAGATTGAGCATTATACAAGTTCACATGTATAGTCAACATATAGCAATAATTATTAAGTCTGTTTTGTTTGTTTTTAATGTCACTTTAATCGTTTTGAACATGTCAGTAGAAAACTGAAAATTAAACAAAAGAAAATGGTCAAGTCAGTTCCCCAAGAGCAAATAGCGAAAACCAGTTGGTACGAATCGTTCATCTCGAACGAAACATGAACAACCGGGTACGAATCCAATGCATTTTAGAAATCGGATGAAATTGTGAAAACAGCGAAGTATTCATAACGGAAGGAAGCAGAGACAACTTAATTACCCTATGGGAACCGATGACACCTTGTCGTCTATTCAATAAGAATGACCAAACAAAATCGCCAAGCGATGACATGCTGCATTTACAAATAGAACGGGTCACGTTACGGCCATGCATATTGCATGGTTGGGTTAACGTTGTTTTTACAGTTTCTAGAATTATTCTGTAATATGTAGTTATTCAAACGAATCATCATTGATTTTTTAAAGATTACCCATTCATTTAAAAAATCTGAACATTGTAAATAGGCAAAAACATCGCCAGAAACTCTTTTCTGAGCTTTGATGAATCAAATTGGTAAACCAAACTATAAAAAAAGCGTAGCCTAGGAAGTAAGGGGAAAGTTTTTAAATACCCATTAGATGTTTCTGAAGTTTTGTAATAACGGTAGAAGACATGCCTATTTTGTATCTTTTTGTGTCTTAAATCATTTTATACAATTTATTGATTCATAAAGGTTGTTTTTTTCAAACAAACAACAGAGGTTTTTTTAACAATAATAACATTGGTTTCCCCCTTTTCGATTACGTCACCCCATGGTACAAAATTAAAACCTATCCCATACTGACGCCGCGCTTCCACGCGGCGTCAATAACATAACTTTAAAACTATACTGCTGATGTTTAAGCATTAAGGCGTGACTGAAATAAGTATGAGTAATTGCAGAGAAAAACGTTTATATCATGGGTCATTCTTTGTAAGTGAGTTAGACCTGCTTTATTTCAAGATTCCAAGGCTTCATTTGTATGACTGCCAACAAAAAGTGAGAGAGTATTTCAATTTTCCAAGACAAATAAAAATTCCCTATGGCCTATTACAGATACTAGTTAGAAGACAAAATGCATTGAGTCTGTACGAACCCAATGCAATTGACAGTCGACTAGAAAATTAAGCAAATATCAAAAACATATTCATCTACGTATTTAATTGTGGTACTGAAAAAAGAAAATAACGAATACCAGACACCCCACACATTTACATTTAACAATAACAACCCATCCTTAAAAAACAATTACATACAAACAAGAAGATAAAACAATATGTTGACTTCTCCAATATGGTAGATCAAAACATGCCTTTCCACCCAATTGTAAATAGGTGTAACATTTATAAACATTTGAAGATGAAAAGGTCAAGGCGCTTAATACAAGTAAACTATCTTATTTCTAAATTACAACTGTAATACAACTTCGTAAACGTGCTATACATGGTAACAGTTCATTTAGTTTAGAAAAGAAATAACTTAAAACCCACTTGTCAGACGATATTCGCGTCTCTATTTGAGCAGTCCCGCGAGAAAACCAACATTATGGCCCCTGCGTAATGTATCGACCCAGATCAGCCTGCGCAGTCCGCGCAGACTGACCCGGCCCGACACATTCCATCTCAGGTGGATAGAGGTATCGAGTAATGATTCTTGAGACAGAAAATCCACAGGAGGCGAAACGTGTGTGTACGGGTTAGCCTGCGCGGCATGATTAGGCTGATCCGGTTTGATACTTTACGCACAATGTTGGTTTTCTCGCGAGACGTCTCACTTTTTATTTTTATTTCGCGAGTGCTGTTTTGAGAGAGAATGATATAAGTTTACAACCAGTGTAAAATAAACAAGTTTTTAACTTACCTATGACAACTAAACACTGCTTTATAATAGTAACGCTATAGAAAAGTCTCATTCCGGGATTCAAAATGAAATGATATCCTTAAACACTTTATTCAACAGTATTTGGAAGACGTATGACGCTTGTCCTAGTGACATTATTTCAGACTTTTGAGAAAAGTCACTATCACAAGCGTCATTCGTCTTCCCCCAATGGATTAACAGTATTTTCCGTGAAAGCCTAGAATGGTTCAGTACTTTCCGTGAAAACCTAGAATGGTTCAGTATTTTCCGTGAAAACCTAGTATAGTTCAGTGTTTTCCGTGAACATCTTGAACGGTTCAGTATTTTCCGTGAAAACCTAGAATGGTTCCGTGAACATCTTGAACGGTTCAGTATTTTCCGTGAAAACCTAGAATGGTTCAGTACTTTCCGTGAAAACCTAGAATGGTTCAGTATTTTCCGTGAAAACCTAGTATAGTTCAGTGTTTTCCGTGAACATCTTGAACGGTTCAGTATTTTCCGTGAAAACCTAGAATGGTTCCGTGAACATCTTGAACGGTTCAGTATTTTCCGTGAAAACCTAGAATGGTTCAGTATTTTCCGTTCAAACCAAGAATGATTCAGTTTTTTCCATGAAAATCTTGAATGGTTCAGTAATTTCCGTGAAAACCTAGAATGGTTCAGTGATTTCAGGGAAAACTGACTTTGGTTCGCTTAAATAGACTGACTGTTCGCTCATTCCGGTCGAATCAACCCTTTCCCACATGTATACGCTTTCTGATGGCTCTGCAGCGGACGACTTTTGAACTCCTTGTGGCAAAAGTAGAAATTGCTCATATATATTTTTATATTTTGGACTTGATAATTTAAAAGTCATGTGCTGAAGATTTAATTTTGTGGGAAAGAGTTAAACATCTATTGAACCAACGCTCCATTATTGATAACTGTTCTGTAATTGTGGCCGAGCCCCGGTAGCTCAGTCGCTAGCGACGCGGGCTGTCAATCCAGGGGTTGTGAGTTCAAATCCCGGCTCGGCCAATTTTCTTTCCGACGTTTGACAAAAGTCAATGCGACATGCGTCATTCGTCTTCCACGAGTGGGCTTTGTCAATGTGGAAAAGCAGCCAGTTGCTTGGGAAGATTGTTGTGTGGAGTACTGGTGTGAGAAAAACCAGGAAACACATGAGTAGGTGAACTGGCCGCCGTGATATGACTGAGAAATTGTTAAAAACGGCGTTTAACCCCAATCAATCAATCAATCAATCAATCAATCAATCAATCTGTAAGTGTAGTATACACTTTATTACTTTTAAAATGGCGTAACACTACAATAGGCGGAACGAAAGCATTGATAGACCTTCCGGTCACACGAAAGAGGAATCCGCCGTGGTCGAGTGGTTAGCGTCGGGGATTTCGAAATCGGGTATCCCGGGTTCGATCCCCAGTCACGCCACCTCGGTCATGGTGGAATGCCCTTGGGCGAGGCACATTTTCTAGCCTAGTACTGGTGTGTTTACCAAGGGATCATGAATAAGTGAACTGTCCCGTGATATAACTGAAATATTTGTTGAAAGCGGCGTAAAAGCCCATTAAATAAATCAAAGTACAAAGTACTGAAGGTAGAATTGCGATCGTTTAAGAAGAGATACAGAAGTGCATATATGAATATTTATTGTACCGGTTACCTTCAGGCAAAGTTTCAAGTGTGTAACCCTTTCCAGTGCTGATATTTTGCCTCAACCTGAAACTTTAACCAAAATGTTGACGAACAGACAGACGGAGAGACAGACATCGCCAATCTATAGACCGGAATTGCTAGAGCAATCCGGCCAAAAATAAAAAAAAATCATCAATTTTTGCAGTAAAATCCTGCCAAGAAGTATTGAATTGAGAAAAAAATGTGCTGAGAGGTCAATAATTTCAAACTTGCTAAGATTTGGTCTGTGCAATGAATGTACAAATTGAAAAATGTATTGTTGACATGTATTTTCTACACCATCATTGTAATGTTGTTTATCATAAATAAAATTATTCCTTTTTTTAAATAAACTTTTAATCAAAATGTGTGTCTCAGTTTGACAGAAACAAAGCCTAAATCTGAAATTGTGTCAATGTGTTATTTGTCAACTCTGTCCAATAAGTTTTGCTTGTGATTTGAACTCTCATAAAAAAAGCACGGAAAGGGACAACTTTCCCAACTTTGATTAAATATGTTTTCAATTAAATTGTAAAAAATATTTTTCTTGTTTTTTGAAAGTTTTGATATTATTATTTAAGACGGACATTATATACTAGAATAGCCAACTGACTATCATTTGAAAAAGTGTTTCTTATTTAAACCTTTCCCACTTGCATACGTAATTGCAGCCTACGACTTTTGAAAACATTGATGCAGAAGAAGAAATTGCTCATAACAAGCTTTCTCCTTTTGCAACAATGTTTTCAACTATATTCAATGATTACACTTCCAATAAATGTGATTTTCTGTATCTTTGCTGAGATTTTTTTTAATTCGTCTGCTGCAGAGTTTTTATATTGTGGGGTGGGTTGTGATTTGTTAAAGGGCAAGCAGGATTGGGAATTGAGTGTTGCACTTATCCTAATGAAACACTCGCCTGCCTGTGCATGTTTTAGCTTAACTTAACTTGTTAATGTTCTTTCCATCATCAACTTAGTCATCTGTTAGTAATCAACTCTATGAACGAAATAATCGCGTCAAAATCTTGAATCGCGTCAAAATCATAACGAACAAACTGTCAAAATCTAATTTTGAACTGTGTAATACAAATTTAGAATAAAAGGATGAATCAGTTATGTTGTAACAACCAATATCCGCGGGTCATTTACCTGATTTTGGCCGAAAGAAATGATCGATTTCTTGCAAGATTTATTCGTTATTCGTTCTGCCTATTATTATCAAAGTATTCGAAACGCTTTATAAACAAGTGATTTAAAGCGCTCAAATCATTTGATGAAATTTGTTTCTTTAGACGCGGACCTTGTCGAAAGCACCTATCCAAAATGCAAGTCATCGTTAATCGTTGTCGAAGGAATAGATGGATTGAGAGAAAGAGAAAGAAAAGGTTTAGCAATGCATACTATCTTTATGAATAAGGACATGAACGAATATGTATGGACTAGCGCCTAGAATTTCGTACTAGCCGATCCTTCATTCCACTCGCTTATGCTAGCGGGCGAGTGGATGTTTACATCTCTGCCGAGAGGGAAAAAAGGGTTACAATTTACAAAGGGAAATTGCGCGGTTCAGTGCTATATTGGCGTAGTGATATCTAAATAATTGTGTACACTTTAAATATGATATTTACACTTACAAGACTTGTTATTTTCTATTATAAGCTTGAATAATCGGATTTTTTTTCGTTACTCTATGTTTGCTTTTGTGAGCATTAGTCAAACCAAAAATTGCACTTAATTGTTGGTGGTGAAGGGCATATACATCACGTGACTTCAAACTCACTGTGACTATGGCAGTCTCTGCGCATGCGCAAGTCTACCAATAAATATTCTTATCCGAAGACTTTAAAAAATGGTAGTAATAGCTTTTCCACCTTAATGCTCAGGGCTGTTGGTTAAGCGTGGTGTCGCTGTGATATAACTGGCAATTTGTTGAAAGCTTCATAAAACACCATGCAAACAAACCCACAAAACAAATACTGTTAGACGATTGTGATTGAAAGAAAAAAAACGTCAAATGAAGAAAAATCAAATTGTATTTGGGGTATACATTGCTGGATACAAAATATTATGAGCCGGCCTCTGCGTAATGTATCGACCCAGATCAGCCTGCGCAGTCTGCGCAGACTGATCCGGGCAGACACATTCCGTCACAGGGGGTTAGAGGTATAGAGTAATGATTCCTGAAACAGAAAATCCACAGGAGGCGAAAAGTGTCAATCCGGGTAAGCCTGCGCGGCATACTTGTGCTGATCCGGGTCGATACTTTACGCAGAGACCACACTGTTGGTTTTCTCGTAGAATGACTCAGATACAATAGACAACTGAACCTTGAAAAGCAGACACATCTTCTGGATTCCGAAGGCAGATAATCTATGTTTTAATTATTTACTGCTTATACTCCATGAAAGAAAACGTGCAGCTTCTTTCCTTACTACTGGATGAAACATTTGCGGTTAATTTTAAAAGACATCATCATTTTTTTGTTTTGTTTCTTAATTAACCTTTTCCCTCATATAGACGCCTTTTCTGACGCCTCTGCAGCAGATGGATTTTTGAAAATATAGTGACAAAAGAAGAAATTGCTCAAAACGAGCAATTTCTTCTTTTGCCACAATATTTTTCCACTTTTAGTCATAGGTTATGCATTCAATTATAGAGATTTTCTTTTTGTTGACGAAATATGTTCAAAGTCGTTTGCTGCAGAATTGTCGTATGGGGGAAAGGGTTAACAGACACAACAAACCTGCAATAGGCGACCTGCAAAACATGTAGGCAAATTATAGAAAATATCTAAAAGTATAATTATCTAAGCCTTTCCCTCATACGACAATTCTGCAGCAGACGACTTTGAACGTATTTTGTCAAAACATAGGAAATCTCCATAATTGAATGGATAACCTATGACAAAAAGTGGAAAACATTGTGGCAAAAGGAGAAAATGCACGTTTTGTGCAATTTCTTCTTTTGTCACTATGTTTTCAAAAAGCCGTCTGCTGCAGAATTGTCGTATGAATGAGGGAAAGGGCTAACCCGCTAAACCACGACGATCCTGTTTGCATCATTTGTTTCAAGACACAAACTGTCTTTCAGGGCCTTCCCACATTGATTTCTATCATAAGAATGCTATCATAATGACTAGAAGGCTCCAGACGACAAAGTACTACAGTGCAGTTTATGTTGTCTTATCATTATTATTACTCAATATAAATTTTTCTTCATAAAACGCCCACTTGAAGTGATAAAATGGCCTGTTGGTTATTAGTCGCCGGGCAGAAGCCCGCGACTTCTATTTTTAATAGCTTTTCGGAAATCACATGGGAGGGCGGCTTATTATTAGAAAGAAACAAATCTAGATGATTTGAACATATTACAATTGTGGTTGTTTACGAACACTAATAACTGACACATCTAAAATGAAATAAATATTCCAATTTGTTAATGTTTGCAGTTTTTTTTTATTTCACTCGCATTTAAGTTTTTTGTCTTATTTACGAAGACAAAAGTGGTCCCTTCAAGACGTGAACCAACACCCCCTAATGCAGACTCTTATGTGTCATCATTGAGGTCAATTTCGGATTCTCCTTTTAATAGCAATTTTAACTTACTAAATGTTGTTTTCATGTTCAAAGAGATGTCTTGATTTGTGTAGAATTCATTTAATAATGTTAATCCATGAATATCTAAAGTAGGAACTGTTTCTAAGCTAAATATAGACCCTATTCTGTTGTGTAGTTTCGTGACCGTTAACATCGATTTTCGCGCATGCGCATTTCGATATGAAAAAGCGAGTGATATTATTTTATTTTAGACAAGTACAAGACGAATGTTTGACGCAAAGCGTCAAAGAGAAGCCGCAATATTTCGTTGTACATGTAGAAATAAGAAAAAAAGAACATTTTTAAATCCACAAACAATAGAACAATTTAAACTGTAGACGGTAATGCTGATATATTTCTCCTTTTGAAGACTTTTGTTTTCTTCAAATTACCTCCCTTTATAGCAATACCAGGATATTTACCTTGTGATTCGAATAAGATTGACAAACATTGAAATTATATGAATGAATACTATTATTTAAATAAGTAACAACAGCAAAAATAAATTTAAGCCAGATAAATGTGTACACATTTCGTTAATTTTTTATAGATACCCTAATGTATAGGTATGTATATAAAATTTATAAGCAAATGTTTTCATTACTACTTCATGCTCGCCAAATAGTTAATTCTGCACTACGTTCCTAATGTTTGAAATGTTTGAATAGACAAAGGAAAGTCAAAAATACATAAATAAATCAATGCAGTCTTTTCCGGCGACATTGATGCCTTGCATCAACTTTCTCTTGTATGTATAGATACAGCGAGCCATTAGCACAATTATTTTTCATCGGGCGAGCGTCTGTTATCTCATAAAATATTGAAATACTTCAGAATTATTACCGTGTAAAGTCGTTAACCTTTTAAAGTCTAGATTTGTCCCGGCAAAGACGTTTCAAATGGCGTCATGCAATTGTCTTAAAGGTTAAAATGGTAAAATATAATATATTGCATTGTCACTATCTCGAGGGCTTGGCGTGAAATGTTGTAACTAAAATTGGTATTTTTTTACCAAGGTTAATCACCTCGCCATAAAGTCTTTATCAGCGTTAAATCATTTTTCTTGGTAAACAATGGAAATTTAGGTGCCATTGCTCGTTCTGAGCAATGGCATCTAAATTTGCATTGATTACAAAGGGGTCAAATTTGCCCCTAAACTAGGGTGTTCAAAATAGGTTTTTAGTTACAACCGTTTCACACCAAGCCCTCGATCTTGTGTGAATTGTTTTCAGACACCAATATTAATACTTTACACTGGTATTTAAAATTTGAAAGTCAGAACTGTGATGAATGATAACAAGAGCGCCGCAAGCGAACGCCAACGCTCGTTTGCATTTTCTAATTCGAAAAGGGGCATTACTGAATACTATTAAAGCCAGAGTTATGTGACTTGGTATAGACATGTGTGTTTTTCCTAAGAACATGTGTACCAAGTTTCAATTGGAAACATTGAACGGTGTTTAAGTTATGAGGTAAGGTTAAAGTTTTTGTGACAACGTAGTCGACGCAGACGACGACGACGCTAATAGTATCACAATACCCCGCATTATAAGGATAAGGATAAGAAGGAGTTAAATGATAACAAGAGCGCCGCAAGCGTACGCCAACGCCCGTTTGCATTTTCTAATTCGAAAAAAAAAAGCATTACTGAATACTATTAAAGCCAGAGTTATGTGACTTGGTATAGACATGCGTTTTTTTCCTAAGAACATGTGTACCAAGTTTCATTTGGAAATATTGAACGGTGTTTAAGTTATGAGGTAAGGTTAACGTTTATGTGACAACGTAGTCGACGCAGACGACGCCGACGCAAATAGTATCACAATACCCCGCCTTTTATCTTTGAAAAACAGACGAGGTAAAAATGATACATCAGATTATGTTTTCATTCATATTATTAATCTGGCAAGGGTTCACCATTTCTACTATTCCTTCATTGTCACGTTAGACTTCACCCTGATTGGATTGCACTGGATAATACGGATCAGTACCTTTTGAAATGTATTATAAGGATCCCTGTGCATTACACGTACCGGAAATTAATGTATCTTTTGCGCATGACAAGTTGAATGTGAGAACTCTGATATTAACATGGACATAACATAGTGGAACTAAATAACCCAGGAACTTTCTTGTAATGATTGTTATACTGAACACAAGTTATTGACCGTTTCAGGTTGACTTTTTACAGATATTTGGTGAGTTTATAAGCGCCTTTGGAATTTTGAGGGATGGTTATTCCCGTTCAAATAGAGCTTCAAGTAGCAGCTCTCTTAGAGTGTGCAGAGATTGCAACACGGAAGGTTGTTGAAGTGCTCCAAATTCTCATGGTGCGAAGAAGGTATTTCTGAGTAAAGAACCAAAAGGTGAAATGGCGGGGAGATTGCTTTTTTACATTGTATTCCCTATTGATCTTATAATTAGAGAAAAACTCAAACGTGGTAATTGAAGTCTGGCAGCAATGTTAATTGGATGGATCACAATGTTTGAACATCTGTCTTTTAAGTACTCTTGAGAGCAGGCAACTGAACTGTTTCTGATATCTTCCCATATGTGCTGGCTTGTCTAATCTGTTTTTGTTATCATTTCATCAGTGTTAAGCTTAAAACTAGAGAAATACTTTGTAGATGACACTGCTTCATTTCAAATCAACTTAAGCTTTCGCTTTCGCAGAAGGTTAAGGTCACTATACTGCAGAGGTCTAGATAAGGAGGAGTGAACTGGTCTGTTCCAATCCATATCTCTATTACGACTCCACTAAACCCTATGTTGTGGGTACTCAAAAAAATCGTCTCACTGAGACGATTCTTTTGAGTACCCACAACATAGGGTTTGAAGGTCAAGTAAGGATTTTGGGATGATAAATACTCTTCTTAGCTGGAGCTATGTTAGTATACTGAGAGTATTTAAACGCAATTGGCTTTAGTGAAGATTCGTTTGACATTTATATATTAGTTTATAGATCACAAGACCTAGCGTTGAATATGTGATATATAGAGGATTTTTGTTTGTTTTGAGTGGATATGGATTATATCTCGTCGAGAAGTGATGCAATTGAATATTTTCACGAGCGCGTAGAGCGAGTGAAAATGTTTAAAATTGTATCCCTTCGAGTTGAAATATATTCCATATCCACTCAAAACAAACAAATTTTCTTTCTATTTTATGATAATTGATGATGACATAATGGAACTATTTGGTGTCTTCGTACCTGTTCACACGCGGAACTATCTGTGTGAATGTATTTGTTTACTACACAATGTCAGACAATGACAATAAGTCCGATTTGTTAAATTTACGGAATACGGAATTATACATGGGTATAATTATAGATAAGATAAGGTATGACACATGACAATGCTTGTATCCGATCTAATAATTAATAAATAATCTAATACGTACCCATTACGTATTTATTTATATATATATAATGTGTGTAGTATAACATGACCGGAAACTAGGAAAATGACGTCATACCTATATCACTCACAGGGTGATATGGATTATATCTCACTGGTAGAACTCCGTATCTCATCGTTTAGCATTAAATAAAAATGAATAGCTCTGTTAAATCTTTTCTCAAGTTCAGATATCACTTAACGCATCTGTAGCAGACGAATTTTCAACTACATTTTGAAATAACCTCTCATTATATACAGTTCCCATGGTTTTGCCATATATTTTTAAATTCTTCTGCTGTGGAAACGTGTTTTAAAAATCTTATTTTTCAAAGCCAATATTTACACATATATCGGCATATTGATTAGCAAAATGAATTGTGAAAAGTGGAAGTTTTTTAGTGTCACTGCAGTCTAGACTAATTTGTATAGACCTTCTAAAGGATTTCAGTATATGCTTTCTGATAAACCAATAACTTTGCATCATCTGCAAAAATCCCAATTGGTAAATTCTTCAGAGGATTTCTTTCTTGAAGCGGAAGTAGGCCTATGGTCAGGTTTTTCTTCATTTTCTGAAACTCTTAAGTAAATAAATTACAAATACTTCATAGATGGTTTTCACTGGCACCAGCGTAGCACACTGATGAAATAGTAAAATGAGCCAATATTGTGGACTCTGCGTAAAGTATCGACCCGCACAGGCTAACCCGGACAGACAATTTTCGCCTCCTATGGATTTTCTGTTTCAGGAATCATTACTCTATACATCTATCCACATGAGACGGAATGTGTCGGCCCTGATCTGGTTCGATACATTACGCAGAGGCCAGTATGTGGTTTTGTCACGGAACGGCTCAAATGTATGGAATATAATTAGCATTATCTTTTTTTTTTTTAGCTCTAACGGTAATATATAAGATACTGGACTCAAGATGGAGATCAACATTTTAAAATGTTGAAATTTCTGCAAATATTGCTTATAGTGATAACAAAGTAAATAATAAGTAGTTCAAAACTATTTTGGCAGTAAATGTTGAAAAAACTGTCAATTGAAAGTCATGAAATTGTCATGAAATTGTCCAACAATTTGGTTTACTGGGTATGTGTACCCAGTACAAATGAAGCATAAACAATTATTTTATCCCAGAATTATAATTCTAATATTTCAAGACAACTTTTGAACAGTTTTAAATCTTCGACTATAATATCTATTGTCTGGAGTTCAGCACGTTTAACATGAGCCCTAACGACACTAGTAGGCTGCCTTACAATAATTGAGCCGTCCCGCGAGAAAACCAACATTATGGCCTCTGCGTAATGTATCAAACCAGATCAGCCTGCGCAGTCGGCGCAGACTGAACCGGGCCGACATATTCCGTCTCAGGGGGATAGAGGTATAAAGTATACATCCATGAAACAAAAAATCTACAGAAGGCGAAAAGTGTCTATCCGGGAAAGCCTCCGCGGCATGTTTATGTTGATCCGGGTCGATACTTTACGCAGAGACCACAATGTTGGGTTTCTCGCGGGACGACTCACATTAAGATCATCGGTTACCCTACGCGTGTATCGAAAGGGCTAAACAAATTGTTGCTATGGTGCCAATGATGTTTAGAAATATATGAGAAAAATGTTCTAATACTTTTCTAGTGAGAAAACATTCCCATGGGATGTTGGCTGTCGCTGGAATAAAATAAAAAGATGTCCGTACATGTTGTCACCATCTACGTCACAATACATATCCGTGCCATAAACTGTGCTGCTTTTATCAAAATGTTACGTACATTTCAACGATCATATATCTAATCTACATTTTATATACCATTGAAAGTTTGTTAAAAAGGGTAGTAATGGCTGCCCTTATTGGCGCCCAGGGTAGCGGGGTAGGCATTACAACTGGCTGGCTGGTGTTAGGATAAACGGACCAGTAGTTCTGGTAACTTATCCAGTAAACGACGTGATATAACTGAAACATTATTTAAAGCGGCATAAAACACCAAACAATCAATTGAACGTTTGATCCAGAATTCTTATTTCTCGTGACTTTACTAACCAGCAACAAAGTCATGCTTACGTGCGCACTTCTTTGTTAAACGTGCGTAAATGCCCGTGCCGTCAAAAGTTCTATGAGAGACAAACTCTATATATATCAATACTAGTATTGAAGGAAAATGTTCACGCAATAACCTTCATCTCAAGGTCGTGGATAGGTGTGTCACGTGTACAGAACATTCCGTATTGCACCATATTCAACTGTTTTAGCGTGATTATATTTGTATCCGTACTTCATTTATACCAGTGACATTTAATTAAAGACATTTACAGACAGAAAACGATCCATCGACATTATGCAAACAGGAGAATTTGAACAGCACTTGAATACATGTGTCATCATTAGATAAACAATCAGTCAGTTACTAGTGGGTGAAGTAAAAAAAAAAAAACTCTCTGTCAGTACCGAATTCCTTTAAGTAGACTTTTCCATGTTCACAAGCGGGCGACTTCATTTTTCATGTCAAATGAGTATTGGAATAATTTGATAGTTGAAAAGAATTAACAATGCTGATTTCGGGTGAGACAGCTCTTTGCGAATCTGTATTGTCTGCAAACCCATAAATATGGCCATTGGCGCTGAAAGAATTAAAATCATTTTTACATCAGGATTCAATAAATCGAGGCACAAACTGTTCCTCGGTTGTGCATATCCACATAAAATGTTTCAGTTTAAATAAAAGACAAACACTTCAAGTTGTTTAAAGGCATACTAGCGCTTAAAAAGTATAATCAAAGCGCTGAAAGCGCTATTGGTATAGGGGCATATGTTAGTTGAAAATACATGGCATAGATAATATGGAAAAACATTGTTGAAACAATAAACAATGACCTTTAAAACAAACCTTACCAAAAATGTCTGAAGCAACACATACTGCCGGCCAATAACATATACCTTATTTATCAAAGTTTGACCCTTTTCTTGTATAAAGAAAATAAATCAGGAAGGACAACAGATTGACAAAAAATCGAGCAGCGACCCTTAATTAAAATATTTCCAGTTCAGAAATCACTAAAGATCCACAATGTATATTGTAATCATGCTGATAAATGAAAGACAATCGACATCATGCTAGAAATATGTTTCTTTTTGCACTGCACATCTGTAGCTCAGAGTTCCCTATACACTAAGTCTTAAATTGATACATTGGACATATATTGAGACAATAACCGAAGAAATGAAAAAAATGAGTTTACAACTAAAAAACCAGATCACATTAGTGTTCAAAATATTGTATCGATCTCCTAATCCCAATGTATACGTATGACGACTTTGAAATGGATCCGCGAAACAGAAAGAAAGTTTTGACCCATTAATGCAAACCGTAACGGACAGACGGACGGATGGATGAACACAAAGACGGACAGACAGTCAGTCGCTCCGGACAAAGTACACAGCTTGGGGAAGCACTCTTTAACGAACAAGGGCATTTCACGGAACGCATGTGTTGCATGCGAAAGTCATATAATAAATGAGAACATGGAAAGAAAAAAATATACACACTCCAAACGCAGCATGCTAAAGTTATGGTAATGGTGCACTGCAAATATGTAGGTCATAAGTTACCTACAAACCAAGTTTGAAATGGATACAATGGAAATTAATTGAGACAATCGCTGAACTAAATAAGGAAAAATGGAGATAACTAAAATAAACAGACCAGAGTTATGTACCTAGTACTTTACCGTTCTCCTGATCACACGGTATAAGTGTGACCACTTTGAAAACAATATGCCATACAGTAACAACGTGTTGACCAATACATGCAATCCATGAAGTATTGATTACAGAAGTCGTAAAAGGTTAATTTACAAAAACCTATTTAGACTACATTTCTAGTTTATTTGTCAACAGATACATCAAGGACTAAATTACACGTTGACGGACGTTGAGTCTTCAATTAATGCAAATGATTATACATTATAAATCCTGTCCCAAAATCGCTAGAAGCGCCTCAATCATAAAATAAATAATGACCTTGCGGTTATAACTCGTGTGTATGTTGACATTTTCGGCCAAATTTCTTTCCGACGTTTGACAAAAGTAAATGCGACATGCGTCATTCGTCACCGATGGCCTAAGTCTATGTGGAAAAGCAGCCAGTTGCTTGGGAAGATTGTTGTGTGGCGTACTGGTGTGAGAAAACCAGGAAATACATTTGTAGGTGGACTGGCCGCCGTGGTATTACTGAGGAAATGTTAAAAAAGGCGTTAACCCCAATCAATCAATGTTGAAATTAACTTATCTTTGATTTGTAGATTTAATTTCTATTTCCTATTTTGAATAGTGATGAAAACATTGTGGAAAAAAACAAACTTGCTGATTATCATTCATCTGTTAAGGTGAGTCAAATGTGTCTAAAAGGGGCAACGGTTAAAATAATAACTGGAGACAAATGTTTTCGTTATCTAGGTTATAGAAAAAAATTGATTCATGTTTCAAAGCATTGTTTGGAAAGGAGGAATTGCTTATTGTCAGCAATTGCTCCGTTTGCAAATACACTTTCAACATTCGTATGTAACTAAGTAGCTATAACGGAAACGGTTTAACCCTTTCTCGCTTACAGTCGCTTGTGTACGCATGTGCAGCAGATGGCTGCAAAATTGTTTATCGTGACTCATTTCCTCTTTTTCCAAAAAGGTTTCAACTATATATTTTTCCCCTTGATGTAAGGCAACATTGCTCGTTATTCATCTCTAGCATGTTATTCTAAATGTGTCGAGTAAAAGAATGTCCATAGTAAAACGTTCAAATATGAAAAGAATTAATTTGAAACGTGTTTGAAAGCATTGTGTGAACAGGAGGAATTGCTCATTGTCAGCAATAGCTCCATTTTCAACAATATTTTCAATATTCGAACTGTTTTAGTATCACGTAAAGGATTCCGCTTCCATGGGGAGGATGTTACCATTTTCCGCTTACAGATGTGCAGCAGACGACAATCGAAAACATTGTGACAAAAGGAGAAATTTCTTATCGTAGGCAATTTCTACTTTTGCCACAATGGTTTCAACTCCTTTCAATAATTTTATTTACAGTGATCTGCACATTTCTTTATATAAGTCGACTGATGTAAACTAATGGGGTCACAGCACGATCGACGTTACCTAACACCACTGACATTGAGGTCAATCATAGTTCAGAGTGTGTTTCACGCGTTGGAACTATTTTGTCTCCTTGATTAATGCAAGCGGAGGGTTTTTCGTGATTCGGTCGAACCAATGAAATCGTTGAAAAGGCAGATTATAACCAATCAAATCAATCGATTTTGGCGTAGGAATTCAATTTGCGTGGACTGTGGTTGCAGCCGTAATCCGACTTTTCGAAAGCGGCCTGAGTATGAGATAGTGGCGAAATGCCCCTATCCAAAAAACCAATACATCATATAAGTAAACGGAGTCTCTATGTATACATGGCAATTAAAACACCCCTCTTTATCTCCGCATGTCGCATGCGATTTTTACATGATAGATTACTGAGTGACATGATTACTGTTGTAATTTTGTAAACAAACTTTAAAAAGCTGGCAGCAATTCAACAGTTTGTTGACCTTGTGTTAGTTAAATTAATCTATTAAAGAAAAAGTAAGGTGTGTACGTTTTCAAGTTAGTGCTTTTAATTGCCATGTATATATAGAACCTCCGTTTACCTATATGATGTATTGGATGTTATACTTTTTAAGCGCTAGTGTGCCGAGGTATCGTCTGTACTCAGATCATCTTGTCTGATCTTATGTACTCAATATAATGTACAATCCGTACTCCTGTTAAATCGGCCAGTTTGACTAAATTGTGTCGGTGTAGGTGATGATAAACGAGCCGTTCGACGAGAACACCAACATTGTAAAGTATCGACCCGTATCACCCTAGGCATGCAGCACAGGCTTACCCGGACAGACACTTTTCGCCTCCTATGAATTTTCTATTACGCGGACTGCGCAGGCTGATCTGGGTCGATACATTGGCTTTCTCGTGAAACGGCTCAAATGTGGAAATAGTGATATAGGCTTTGCAATGGGAAAGGTAACAAGTGGGATTGTCTGAACAGTCTAGGTTCCGGGAACACTCAATCAACCTACTCTGACATATCTACAGAAGTTGACGGAAGCTTATGTTATCCCTTTCCCTCATACGACAAATCTGCAGCAGACGACTTTGCACATTTTTTGGCAAAACACATTAGAAAATCTATATAATTGAATGGATAACTTATGACTAAAAGTGGAAAACATTGTGGCAATAGGAGAAATTACTCGTTTTGAGCAATTTCTTTTTTGTCGTTATGTTTTAAAAAAGCTGTCTGCTGCAGAGGTGTCAGAAAGCGTCTACATGAGGGAAAGGGTTATCAATAAGTAAATGTGCGAATGTGAACGCGCAGACTGATATGGGTCTAAATTGTCCACATAAGCCCAATTGTGATTTTTCCCATGGACTGGCCGATATTATGCATTAGCTCCCTTTAAATACTTTAATATGAATTGTTTTCTGCTCTACGTGACATTTGCGCACAATATAATGTACACTAAGATCAAACTGCACATAATCCCGGTCTTTGTTGTTTCGCCTCTCATTGTTAACCAAGATCAATTGCGTATACCTTGATAATTATTTAAAAATGTGTCAATAATAATGAAAAAATGAAGAAAAAGGTATGAGACAACAGAATAAGAGTTAATCCTTTTTTTTGACACAGACGGCATTTTCCGCCGTCACAGTAGACGGCATTCGAAACATCGTGAATAAAAGGAGAAAAGTTATAACGAAGACGAGCAATTTCATCTTTCCTCACCAATTGTTATTTAGCTCTTGTATCAACATTATTCTGAAACTTTGTCAGCTGTTAATAACATTTCTTCTAGTGTTTTCAAAGCAGACGAGACTTTAAAAATGTCGTATTAGGTAATCGGATAAATATCTATAACCCTTTACCACATACAACAAATTATACAGCAAAAAACATGGAAACTCTCTATAAAGGACAGGACATGTATTGCATAAAACTGAAAACATCGTAGTAATACGTGAACTTACTTATCATGAGCAATTTCGCCTTTTGTCACAATGTTTTCAAAATATGTCTGCTCTACTGGGGCGTCAAAATACGTCTACACTAGTGTTATAACATTGTTATATATATGAATCTGCTTGACCTTTTGGCTCTTATTTACAGGAAATATGGACATAGACCCAACCTGTGTGGGAGTGTGATTGTTGGAAGAATAGGTAATCCTATAGGTCAAGTATGATGGACACACTCCAAGAATAATACCAGCGAGGAAATGTGTTTTGGCATGAGTTATTGTCCTGATTGTTGGATACATCAGGGTGAGATCTGATACGAATCTCTGCATTTCCATCTTTGTGCAATATTTTTCTACGCCGCTTTTAAACATTCTTCGGTTGTTTCACGCCGTTTCTTGGTAAGTTACTAGTTACTAGTCCTGACAACATCGAGTACTTCGTGATACTAACAGTACAATCCTGAGTGCAAAGGGCGGAAAGCCATTACATCAATTTTTAAAATCGTTTGTATGACCCGGTCGGTGATCGAACCCGCTATTCCGAGTGTACTATATGTAAGCATGTGTTAAGCCCCCTTCCCACCTTCATCACGTACGTCGACGATGGAAAGTTGCTAAGATCGGCATGGGTCGTGGCAATATGCACATCTCATAAAAAAGAAAAACGACCTACCCCGAGTTTGTTAAGACTTTTTCACGACGGTCGTGCGGCTACCGTGGAGAGTCGTACGATGTGTTGACGATCCACCACGGTGGTCGTAGTGGATCGTAATAAGGTTGTGCGTCACCACTGCCACCATTCACGATCAATCAATACTATGTCACACTCTACCAGGATCTACTACGACTTTCTACGACTTGCTACGACGTTATCGCCGACCACGTTACGACTTACTTGCGACAAACTTGCGACCTACCCAGATCCAATTTGGGTAATATATACACATATAGGTTCAGCAGAGAAAAGACGTTCATTTTCAAACCTGGCGAATAATCTGCAATCTCAGACGGGCTGCTCTAGAGAAAGACGAATATATATTGGCTGCTGTGGTACTAATTCTACTTGACAAGGATCAGAGAAGAAGGCATGGAGTTGTAGTTAGAAGGAGCGTTTTGGTTAGATCACGGTTCAAACGTAGGCCTCCATTTTGACAGTATGAAAATCTCTTTCAAAGAACTGAACAGAGAAGATATGAGAAGGTTTGAGAACTTCCTTCTTGTACCACCAGAAATCTTCCTTCGTATGAATCATTACCTACAGAAGCAATATACCGTCTACAGGAAAGCATTGGAGCCAGAGCTAGGTATTGTCATTGCATTACGCTAACTGGCTATCTGAGACTCTTACCAATCACTACAGTACGGCTTTCGAGTCGTACACAGCAACATCAGCAAGATAGTGACATAGATTTGTTTTGCAATCTTGTGTTGCGTATGGGCAAGATACTATTAAATGCCATTGACACCAGATGCATTGAAAGAGGTTGCCTAGCTTTTGCCAAGCACTGGAACTTTCATTACTGCCTAGGAGCCATTGAATGGAAGGGAAACACATTGCTCTTCGTTGTCCAGGTTCTACGATAAATACTTGTGTGTTTACTATATCGTCCCGACGGCCCTTGTTGATGCTGCCTGCGAGTTTATCGACATTCGAGCCAACGGAACCTGCCCAGATGAGGGCGTATTGAGAGAGTGTAACTTTTACCAAGCTCTGAATTAAGGTACCAGAACCTCAACCACTACCTCATGGTGATCAAGCTTTTCCATATGCTGTTGTTAGAGATGATGCCTGTGGTCTGCGTACTAAGTTATTGAAGCCCTACCCACATCGCTGCATGACTAACCAAGAACGAGTCTTTAACTACATATTGTCCAGGTATTTTCAAGTGGCGGGGGACCGGAAGGATGGTCTGTGCTCTTGATGCTGATGCATTTTTCATGGATTAACGATCCATGTTCACGGAAACCCCACCAGGTGGTACTTCCAGAGATGCCTTGTGCTGCCTTTGTCGTGACTCAATGTTTTAAAGAGAAGGGGATGGATTAATGTTTGAGGATTTCAAACAATAATCGTTTCTTGATCTTCTTATGGGCAATCACACATGATCACGTAGTGTGCACACATTTCCATTACGTGAACATAGGTCGTGAAAGGTATTGGCATGATCTCAGCGCAATCTTTTTCATATCGGGAACATGTCTTGGCGTGTCTTGATGAATCTTGCCAACGTGGTCCACCACTACTTCGCTACGACCTGTCCCAACCTCACCACGACCACCTGCACGTCGCCACGATAATGTAACGAATATCTATTACTTCAATTTGGTCGGGGTAAATCATGGAAATGTTTGAAAATGCACAACTTTTTTGTCCCGATCAAATGCCTTTCCTGATGCCGCTACGACCCACCCCGTCGCTTTCCGAGTGATCAGAATCAACCCCGATCACCTCCCAAATAATCACAATGTGTTTATGATTTCCATGTCGGGGGAGTATGTCGTGAAGGTGGGAAGGGGGCTTTGCCTCTGTTACTTATTACCTCTGGTGCCCAAGAAGCCATCGCTGTATACAAAACTGTGCTTTCATTTCAATTGTCCTAAAATGTCGGTTTTTTCATCAGTTGTTCAAAAAGTGTCAATTTGCGTACGAAAGCATGGGCACATAGATAAATACGTATGTACACTTGTAATAATTACGATAACATTGGTTTTCCAAGAGATCCGCTCAGATATGAGCCGTCCCGCGAGAAAAACCAACATTATGACCTCTGCGTAATATATCGTCCCAGATCAGCCTGCGCAGTCCATGCAGACTGATCCGGGCCGACACATTCCGTCTCAGGGGGAAAGAGGTATAGAGTAATGATTCCTGAAACAGAAAATCCACAGGAGGGAAGAAGTATCTATCCGGATAAGCCTGCCCGGCATGCTTAAGCTGATCCTGATCGATACTTTACGCAGCGTCTACAATGTTGATTTTCTCGCGGAACGGCTCATATATTGTACGAACCATTGTATAACAACCATTTAAAGACAATTGCATGCTGTATCGTTTCATTAAATGTTTTCCCGAATTCAAAACCGTTGCATCATGAAAGCTAGTGTACACACCAATATAAGTATTGACTAGTCAAAACCAGCAATCCATACAGCAATAAGTGTTAGCATAGGCAACTGTTGACCTATTGGCCGAGTGTAAATCAGCAAGAAAATAAAATATGTTTGCCTTTTTTTAAAAATAAAGTCAATTTGCTGTACGATGTTTAACCCTTAGCTTGCATTACACGACTTTAAATTACATTTACTAACGGCAAAGACTAAGACTGAATTGTACATAAATAGATTGTTTTCATCTATCAATTCGTGAAAAAGAACTATTCCATAGATTTGCACCAACTTGTTCAAGATAGAGAGCGATGTTAAAAATCCGACAGGATAAGGGTTAATTTAGGCACAAGGTCATAGTTCTTATTCTGCGTATGTTGTAGGTCTTAAATGAACCCAAAACTACAGATTGACCCCCGTTGACCTCTTTAACAAACGACATATACACGTGTCGTATTTAGGTCAAATTACGCCAAATCAAGGGCTTGGTGTGAAACGGTTGTAACTAAAAACCTATTTTAAAAACCCTATTTTAGGGGTAATTTTGACCCCTTTGTAAACAATGCAAATTTAGGTGCCATTGCTCAGAACGATCAATGGTACCTAAATTTCCATTGTTTACCAAAAAAAATTGATTTAAAACTTATAAAGACTTTATGGCGAGGTGATTAACCTTGGTAAAAAAATACCAATTTTAGTTACAACTGTTTCACGCCAAGCCCTCGAAATACATCCGCGGCCATGCTGATCTACAGTTCTATAGTCCCTAAAAAGCCCTTTGTTTGCGCGGAAATTAGTGTTTTAGCTTCACCAGGATGCATTGCATATATGACATTGAGTTTCAGTTCATTGTAAAAGTGTAAAGGACGCACTAGAGATGATTGATTTTGATCACTGTTAGTATTTTGATCTTGTCTGAAAGTGAAAGTAAAATATGTGAACAACCAGTTTCGACCCAGCCCTATTTCGTCCAAAATGACGATAACGGTCATTTCTTGCATAATTCATAATCCCCCATTTTCTTTGTATAATTCTAAAGCTTAAAGCAAAGACCTACTACCATTATTAGGTCTTTGCTCAAAGGTAACTCTTTTTTAAGAGATACAGGGTGTTCTACCTGAGAAACGCTTGGAAGGTGTGCCAATTGAGGGTTGAAACTGGTTGATTTATATGAAAACAAGGAAGGAATTTATTTAGTACATTGTGACCTTTTAAAGTATAAACAACTTGTTATGAGCAGAGTACATATCGAGGGCTTGGCGTGTAACGGTTGTAACTAAAATTGGTATTTTTTTAACCAGGGTTAATCACCTCGCCATAAAGTCTTTATAAGTGTTAAATCATTTGTGTTGGTAAACAATGGAAATGTAGGTGCCATTGCTCGTTCTGAGCAATGGCACCTAAATTTGCATTGTTTACAAAGGGGTCAAAATTGCCCCTAAACCAGGGTTTTCAAAATAGGTTTTAAGTTACAACTGTTTCACGCCAAGCCCTCGATATATAACAAGTATCATCGAATGTTTTATCATCACTTGTAAGGCTTAATTAAGTATTTTTTTAATAAATATTTCTTGATATAGTATGAAGCAGTACCAACGCGAACACTACATAATAAATGAACCGTTCCACGAGAAAACCAACCTTGTGGACTCTGCGTAAAGTATCGACCCGGATCAGCTTAAGCATGACGCGCAGGCTTACCCGGATAGACACTTTCCGCCTCCTGTGGATTTTCTGTTTCAGGAATCATTACTTTATACCTCAATTCCCCTGAGACGGAATGTGTCGGCCCGGATTAGCCTGCGCTTCATGCATAAGTTGGCTGATCTGGGTCCATAATGTTGGTTTTCTCGTGGAACAGGTCATATGTGCGGATGGTGAAGACCCACATGAGACTGTGAATGAATGCAGGCTAATCTGAACGTCACTTACACGTAACTGTTCGACAGAAATATTTGGATACTTTTACCTAGTCTCGGTCACAATTGATCGTTGTGCGTGTATTTCATCGACGTTCGCTAATGTGCGTGAGATATACACAGCCATTAACCGTTTCCCACGTGTGGACGCTTTTTGCACTTTCTGCAGCAGACGACTTTTGAAAAATAACGTGACAAAAGGAGAAATTGCTCCTAATGAGCAATTTCCCCTTTTGTCGCAATGTTTTCAACTCTTTCAATGAATAAGCTTTAATTTGTATAGATTATTCCTATGGTTTTGCCTACACCTTTTCAAAGTCGTCTGCTGCCTATTTATTGTATGTGTAAAAGGGTTGATTAGAACTTTTACCTTAACCGTTTGTAACACCCAATTAACAGTCTGCACAGACCTTACATGTCTCGGCATGTCTCGGCAGTTTTATATCGTCAGATACGCAATCCAAATCTAACATGTATATTATACGAAGTGTGTTTTGTTTACGTATGGTATTACTAAATAATATCAAATATATACCGTACATGTATTTCCGGCCAATATAACCTTCGGATGAATTATTTTCCACTTTTGAATTTAAAAAAAAAAAAAATCACAGATTTGATGAAAATATGTATAGGTCATAGCATTGTGCTTAATACTTTTTTCAGCCGTTTTAACCCTATCCAATATATGATGTATACGTGATTTTATTGACGGTGGTTTTTCCGCTATATTGGCGATCAACGGCGATTCCGCCAAATCAAAACAACGACAATTAAAACCCGTCTTAGTTAAGACATCACCGAATCAAGGACAGACACCTTTTGGCGCCTCTGCAGTGAACGACTTTTGAAAGCACTGTGGCTTAAGGGCATAATGTCTTCATTCCAATGATAATACTTTCACTGACAGAGACTTTTCACATGTTTGCCTAGATAGTCTAAATAGTTTCCACTAGAAGGATCGGGCGTCAAGTCTTTTATAGAAGTTACATCTAATCAGATGAGACTCAAATATAGCTGACATTGGTCTGTTACAATGGCTGATTGATTGATTGAGGTTAAACGCCGTTTTCAACAATTTTACAGTCATATCAAGGCGGCCAGTTCTCCTACTCGTGTGTCTCCTGGCTTTCTCATCCCAGTTCTCCAAATAACAAATTTTCAAAGCAACTGGCTGCTTTTTCACATAGACTGTTAGCGCATTGGTGAAAGACAAATGACGCTGAAATGGCTGAACAAGCATACATGAAGTCTCATAAAGGCACCGATTTGTTGATTGCTTTGCCCTTGAGACTGTTCTAATCGGGCGAATTTCTGCTAGTCAACAAGGATTTTGAAACCATATGACAAAACAAATGCGTTGTCATGCATTAACAAGTGTCTACTTGCTTTCCTTTCCTGGGTTTCTTTGAATTAAGCAATATTTTATTTATATTCTAATTTACAAATTCATCTTATTACAATTCATATCTATGTTTTTCAAGTAACTTAATGAAAATTAATGAAGATTAAAACAAATATTTTTATTGTTTATTATTACTTGCAATTTATCTTTTATTCTACTAAGAAGAGAAAATTAACGAATATAATATTTCCTTATATTCATTTAGCGTATTTACTTTTAAACATATTCTACTTGCTATTTGAGTTGCTTTACCCTCGCACTCGACACTATTGGAGTCTGCATGGTTATGCACTGCATTTATATCAGATTTTTGCGAACTGACCGATGCTGACCGATGTTGACCGGTGTTGACAAACATAAACTTGGACATATATGAAGTATGTCTCAAGTGATAGTACATCATAATGAAAACGGGAATAATAACCCTCAACCTCCTTCTGAACAATCCATTCCCAATGACCAGTGCTTCCATAACGTTGACCTCACTTTCCAACAAACAACACATCTGTTGCAGAGTACTTTGAATTCATCTATGTAAACATTTTTAAAACCTCTATCGGATAAAGCTGAAAACATTGTGGCAAATTGAGAAAGTGTTCATTATGAGCAATTTCTTTTTTTACAACAATATATTTTAAAAGTTGTCTGCTGCAGAGGCGTCAGAATGCGTCTGTATGTGGGAAAGGGTGTATTTATTATATTTTAGCGGAGACCTACTCAAACGAACATTTCCGAATGTTGGTCACGTGTGGGAAAGGACTGCCGAGGTTCCATGTTAAATGATCCAACAAATTCTGCGTTAACACTTTAACTCATATATACGCTTTCTGACGCCTCTGCAGCAGATGGCCTTTTGAAAACATAGTGACAAAATAAGAAATTGCTCAAAACGAGCAATTTCTCCTTTTGCTACAATGTTTTTCGCTTTTAGTCATAGGTTATCCATTCAATTATAGAGATTTTCCATTTTTTGAAAAAATCTGTTCAAAGTCGTCTGCTGCAGAATTGTCGTATGAGGGAAAGGGTTAATGAAGCATTTTCGAAACCATTCGGATACAAATTGGCGATCAGTGCAGGGTCAGATAAGTCTTACACTGGTTGCAAAAGCCTGACTGTTTAGTTGATTTTGCAGCGCGCCCCTACCATCACTTATTCTTCTAAATAGAACCTTTTCCTCAGATTTCTTTTTCAAAGCAGACGCTTAGTAGCAATACGTTTAATATCTAAGCTTTATATACAGAAATAGAGTTGAGACTTCTGCAGCAGACGACGTTTGTATTGGAACAAAGTGAGAAGGAGAAAATTTCCCCCAAAAATACAATTTTTTCCTTTTCCCCCTCATTTATACAAACCAATATCAAAAGTTTTCATTTTATTTTCATTTAAATATGACATTTGTAATGCTTTAAAGTAGATGATTGTAAAGACATCAAATGAGTCGTCCCGCGAGAAAACCAACATTGTAATCTCTGCGTAACGTATCGACCAATATAAGCCTGTGCAGTCCGCGCAGGCTAATCCGGGCCGACACATTCCGTCTCGGGTGGATAGAGGAATAGAGTAATGATTCCTGGAACAGAAAATCCACAGGAGGCGAAAAGTATCTGCCCGGGTTAGCCTACGCGGCATGCGTAGTCTGACCCGGGTCGATACTCTACGCAGAGTCCACACTGTTGGTGTTCTCATGCAACGGCTCATATCAGGTAAATTGTTAGGTCTTTCAGCGCATAAGGTAGTTTTGAGATGTTTGCAAACAATACAGATTCAGGTGAGTCAGCTCGTAACGAGCTGTCTCACCTGAAATCAGCATTGTTTGCCTTTCAGTTATCAAAATATTCTAAAAAATATTATTACATGAGAAATAAAGACGCCCGATTTTGAACATGGAAAGGTCTACTTTAAACCGTTCGGTGCTGAAACAGTTAATGAACTGATCTCAAACTGGAACAAGGGAAACACTATTTATTTAGTCTTTAAACAAAGAGCCAGACCGATCAGTTATTCGGGAGTGGTCTAGACCGTACGACTAACGATGATTTATCATTCTCTTTATAATGGCATTACCCACCCTATGAAAGCTATTCTCGAAGTAAGTACAATACATAAAAATAAATAATTGAACATTTCGACTTTTGTTTGTCGAAACGTGGATATCTTATTAAGAATGTTACCTTTTTAACGTGTAAAGGGTTGTAGTCTTATCATGAGCTACGCAAATCATGCTACATTTTTAGCTCGTCTGCTTTTTTCGTCGTCGTCGTCGTCGTCCGCGTCGCCACCGGATTTTAACTATACCTCAAAATTCAAAAACCGTTCACTATTTTTTTTATGAAACTTGGTACTCATGTTTCTAGGAACAATACGCATGCACATACCCTTTATTATCACATAACTATGGCTTTAATAATTATTCAGAAATGCCCCTTTTCGCTTAGGAAAAAAAAACGGACGAGCGTTGGCATTCGCTCTGCGGGTATATTTAATAATATCTCTAATATTGATTTCATAGACATAACTTGTTCCAGTTTTAAAGATGACTACCGATTAATTCGTTTGCTCAGAGGACGAGATAAGGAGGAGTAAATAAGTCTTTCTTATAGGAGATCTCTCTTACCATTACTCATTAAAACCTATGTTGTGGGTACTCAAAAGAATCGTCTCACTGAGACGATTCTTTTGAGTACCCACAACATAGGGTAAGAGGGTCATGGAAAATGCTCCTTATCTAGAGCTCTATAAAGTGAAACTTGCTTTAAACCCTTTTCCACACGTAGAGACATCTGCAGCAGACGTCTCTTGAAAACAATGTGGCAAAAGGAGAACAGACTTTAATGTTGAATTTATAAACCACATTTGTTTCGGTTAGAGAGTTGAAGATGCTTATTGATCAACCATGGGTACTGCTTCTACCCTTTCCTTAACGTAGACACATCTGCAGCAGACTCGACTTGAAAATACTGTGGCAAAAGGAGAAATTGCCACAATATTATCAATTCTTAAAAACAAAAATATAAACTTTTTTATTGAAAAATTTCCTTAGTTTATACATGTTTTCAAAATCGTAAGCTGCAATTGGTAAAAGGAGAAAATGCTTTAAAATAGAAATTCCTCATTTTCCAACGATGTTTTCTTGTTTTTTCTTCTGCATTTAACACTCATGTGTAGCAGATTAATTGTGGAAACGTTGTAACAAAAGACAAAATGCACAATCTTTCCTTTTTCAACAAAGTTTTCAAATATATTCAATAATTACACTTTCATTTATAGAAATGTTTCACATATGTGCTTATATGTGTTTAAAGTCGTCTATTATGAAATTTCTTATTTATTTTACATCGATTGCAATATTAACCACGCTCGATGTCTGCTTGCTGGAGACTTAACCAGTTTTCGTGCCGTTTGTGTGGAAAAATCCCAAAGGCAGAAACCGCTCATCGTGGGATTCGAACCTGGTACATTTGGTACGAAAGGCCGACGATCTACCTCTGCACTGTTGTATGTTGGAAAGGGTAAGCGTCAACGAGCCCACAAGGATTTGTATACATAACGAGCGACAATAGAATGTTTACCTAATTTGGAATCCACTCAGTGTGCTTGCATTATAGATTACCAATTGAAATATCTCCCCGTTGTTTTATGAGACAATGGCATCGCTATTTATAGATTAAATCCGGTGCATGAGAAAAGGGGACAAATTGGTTTTTATGAACAATGTAGGTTCAGATCTTTGTTGTCCACCTGCTCAACCTACCAGGGTCTACACAAGTTGAAATAATCTTTTGACAAGCCTGTATAAGTAATACGTGAACAGTGTAGTACTTGATTAGGCTGTGTAAATGCACATGCTGATCTGAATCTATGCAGCTTACAAAAGCAAATTTGTATGTTTTCTTATGTACTGGATACATTTTCCTCTCACGGATACATGCGATGTTTTCAATTAACGTAGCAGATATATTGTGGACAACTTTAGGGGTTAATTGCTCTTTCCCCCGTTAGCGTAGGTGATGATTTGGGATCGGGCGTCCCGGGCTCAATACCAAGTCACGAAGGTCATGGTCGTGTGCCCTTAGACATGTCGCCTTCTTTAGTCTAGTACTGGTCTGTTAACGCAGAGATCAGGCGTTTTAAGTGAAATGTCGCCCTGATATAACTGAAATGATGTTTTAAATGGCGTTAAACCCCATATATTACAATTCTTTCTTCACCACGTGCTTCTAACACATTCTTACCCCTTTCCCTCATATAGACGCTTTCTGACGCCTCTGCAGCAGACGACCTTTTGAAAACATAGTGACAAAAGAAAAAATTGCTCAAAACGAGCAATTTCTCCTTTTACCACAATGTTTTCCACGTTTAGTCATAGGTTATCCATTCAATTATAGAGATTTTCTATTTGTTGACAAAATATGTTCAAAGTCGTCTGCTGCAGAATTGTCGTATGAGGGAAAGGGTTAAACATGTTGTTACATTTATCCAGATTTCATTTTATTTCGTTCAGACGTTTTACAGTTTGGATAATCTAAAACCCAAAGTCCTAACATTCTATAAATCACTTATATATTTAAAAAGTCAGACATCTCGTAAAATGTAAACGAGAAATGACCCAGGAAAATTTACATTTTCTTGAATAAAGCTCATTGATTCGATTGCAGAATTCGATTCGGTAAGGCAATCCAATACACAACACATCTATAGCGGACTATCTCGAAAACATCTCGGGAAAAACATGGCATCGCTTTATGAATGAAAAGTATAACTATTCAATACGTTGATGTACAATCATTGCGACAAACGGAGACATTGTGCATTATGAGCAACTTCTGCTTTTTTCACACCGTTTTTAAAAGTCGTCTACCGTATACGCGTTAACTCTTTCCCTCATACGACAATTCTGCAGCAGACGACTTTGAACGTATTTTGTCAAAAAATAGAAAATCTCCTTAATTGAATTGATAACCTATGACAAAAAGTGGAAAACATTGTGGCAAATGGAGAAATTGCACGTTTTGTGCAATTTCTTCTTTTGTCACTATGTTTTTTAAAAAGCCGTCTGCTGCAGAGGCGTCAGCAAGCGTCTATATGAGGAAAAGGGTTAACAATGAATGTGTGGGAGATTGTTAAGACAGTATTCATCGACGTGAGGAAACATCTCCAGACTGATGCTTTATTTTAATGTGATTTTACGCCATTTTCAGCATTATTTCAGTTATATCACGGCGACAGTTCATTTATTCATTTCTCTCTGTGTAAACAAACCAGTATTTAGGCTAGACAATGTGCCTTGCCTAAGGGTACTCCATCATGACCACTGTGCCGCGACTGGGTATTCCACATCCACCACGCTAACGGGGTAAAGAGCAGTTTTTGGTTTATTGATGGACGAAAGTACAAGGATTTAAAGCAGGTTTAATCTGGTTAGAGTCTATGAGATCCAACAATGAACGACATACCGTTATATTCGAAATTCGATGCATATTGTCTTCCGCTGCATATTGAACCGCTCAAACGGTACGAACGATTTGTTGTAATGACAAACGTAAAATTAAACAACGTCTTTGCTCATAAACTTTGTAATATTTAAACCCTTTCACTTACAAATTTAACAAAGTCGACGACTCTTCCATGTAGAAAAGTTAACAACGCCATTTTTCGTCCAATAGGAAATTTGGTAAAATGTTATGTCTAAGCGGCAAACATTGCAGATTTCAGGAGAGACAGCTCGTGACGAGCTGTCTCTCCTGAAATCTATATTGTTTGCAAATACCTTTAATTGTCTCTGGTAGTGAAAGGGTTAAGATGTGTTAGCAAGCTGTGCTGGATGCTATCCAAAATAAATAGTGTTCACACGTTTGCAATAAAGAAAGAAAGGAAAAGAGACGAAAAATAAAGAAGGTCTGGCCGGGACCCGAACACACAACCCTGAAATAGAAGTCCGTCGTGCTTGCCGATTTTGATATGGCTCCCATATGGGTTGCTAGGGTCTATCGCAGGATGCATCGATGTTTTTTTTCTATCACGATTGTCAATTCAGACCTATCCATGTTCTTTCTCGCACCAACAATTCAAACCTATTTTCAATTTACCTTCCAAGATGACGGAAAATGAATGATGATTTGTGAATCGTTTCAAAGAACGAATCGCAGCAAAGCAGAACACAAAATCCTGATCCCTTGGGAGACAGCCTTTATCAAAGAACAATTGTTTTCGGGACTTTGAGACCAGAAAAGAAACAGATCAGTCTCTGCCCCCTAACAATCTAACTTATCATTCGAAACCTCCAAATGGCCGTCCTTGTGAATGTCAGTAATTTATCATTACAACCACTGTTATTTCAAATTTTGTAATTTCTGATGACGATTCATTGATCATTTCTATGACACATTTGAAACGGTTCGTTCAGATAAAGTTTAATAAATAGAAATAAATTACATTTTCTTCACAATTATTTCGAGGGCTTGGCGTGAAACGGTTGTAACTAAAATTGGTATTTTTTTTACCAAGGTTAATCACCTCGCCATAAAGTATTTATAAGTGTTAAATCATTTTTCTTGGTAAACAATGGAAATTTAGGTGCCATTGCTCATTCTGAGCAATGGCACCTAAATTTGCATTGTTTACAAAGGGGTCAACATTGCCCCTAAACAAGGGTTTTCAAAATAGGTTTTTAGTTACAACCGTTTCACACCAAGCCCTCGATTTACAAAATGTCATCATTAATAGTGTTCTACGTCTTTTATTACATTTTTAACATTCGAGTTTTGTTTGACGATTTGGGTTGTTAACCATCTACGTACGGTGAAATTACTCCCAGTCTCATCACAGCCATTACCTTACATCTGCAATATATACAGGATATTTGTTTGTTGCAGTGAAATATCGATTTTTATTTCATCGAGTAAAGAAAAAATATAAAAAAATCATGAAAAAAAGTAGTTCCGGCAAAAAATGGTAATTTCACTGTTCGAAAAGTGGTAATTTCACTGTTTGAAAAGTGGTAATTTCACTGTTTGAAAAGTGGTAATTTCACTGTTTGAAAAAGTGGACACCAGTTTCTATTTCACTGAGATATCTCTATAATCCATCGATAGGCTTAAAATGAATAACTCTATTTCACTAGTAGAACCGTAAAGTCGGACCGCAATGTATGGTGACAGACGTTATGTGACTGTTGCCCCAAACATATAGAATGTTCTTCCAGCAGGAATAAAGGAACTGTGACACGTTTGCTTCATTTAAAAGAGCCCTGAAGACACACTTCTTTATTGAGATATAGGGGAACTAATTTTCATTATAAACACAAGCCTTAATTTGTCAGTCTTAAAATGATTTTTAAACATTTTTTAACATTCTGTAGATATACTGTACCACCGTTCGTATTGCTTTTAAGTTGTTGCATTTTATAATTTGTAACTCTTTCAGCGCCGAATTGTTTAAAGTAGACTATTCCATGCTCAAAGTCGGGCGACTCTATTTTATATGGTATAATAATTTTGGAATATTTGGATAACTATAAGGCAAACAATGCTGATTTCAGGTGAGACAGCTCGTTACGAGCTGACTCACCTGAATCAGTATTGTTTGCAAAAAGCTCAATATTGCCTTTGACGCTGAAAGAGTTAATATAGATTGTTTGTATGTATACATATATTGTTTGTTAAGCACTTTCTAACGTATATATTTTATGATAAAAGTGCTATATAAACGTGGTATAATAATAATAAAATATGTAAAGATAAAGTAAAGTATGTTAAGCAGAGCTCTAGATAAGGGGCAATACAATACAACAATTGCATGTTCTAAAATCCTTATTTGACCCTCTAACCCTATGTCGTGGGTACTCAAAAGAATCGTCTCAGTGAGAGTGAGACGATTCTTTTGAGTACCCACGACATAGGGTTTACTCTAATAATAAGAGAGAAATTGTGGGGAAAAGAGCTGAATACCCCTCCTTATCTGGACCTCTGTTAAGTGTTTGGTTATTATAGTGTCACCCTTGTTGAAAGTGTCAGTCATTTCTGACTTATGTGTCCTGAACTCATTTTTACCTCCAGAGTCAGGCACCGGGCAGACAGGCTCCTACTATTTAACAAGCTTACTCTAACGAATGCGACCATATCAAAACAAACCCGTCTGTCGCCACTGGGATTCGAAGCTTCTACCTCCCACTATATGTAATATAGTCATAGATGCACCTTTTGTCCAAAAACTATAAATGTAACACCAATTTTAACCCTTTACCTCATATAGACACTTTCTGACGCCTCTGCAGCAGACGGCTTTTTGAAAATTTAGTGACAAAAGAAGAAATTGCACAAAACGTGCAATTTCTCCTTTTGCCACAATGTTTTCCACTCTTTGTCATAGGTTATCCATTCAATTATGGAGATTTTCTATGTTTTGACAAAATACGTTCAAAGTCGTCTGCTGCAGAATTGTCGTATGAGGGAAAGGGTTAATAAGTCTTAATTTACCTTTATGGGATGTTTACTCGGCAAAAGTTACATCGAATGCTGTATTACATGTATTCAGATATTAATAATGACCTACTCATACATGCACGCATTCAGACAAATCTGTAGCAGACGACCTTTGACTACATAGTGGTAAAAGAAGAAATTTATTCTTAATAAGCATTTTTTCCTTTTGCTCAAATGTTTTCAACTCTATCTAATAGTCATACTGTAATGTACATTTCCACGAGAAAACCAACATTGTGGATTCTGCGTAAAGTATCGACCCGGATTGGTCTAAGGATGTCGCACAGGCTAACCCGGACATGCTTTTTCGCCTCCTGTGGATTTTCAGTTTCAGGAATCACTACTCTATATTTCTATCCCCCTGAGACGGAATGTGTCGGCCCGGATTAGCTTGCGCGGACTGCGCAGGCTGATCTAGGTCAATACATTGCGCAGAGTCCATAATGTTGGTTTTCTCGTGGAACGCCTCATTTATATTTTCCACAGTTTTGCCTAGATCTTTTCAAAGTCGTCTGCTGCAGATTTGTTGTATGTTGGAAAGGGTTTCAGACTGTAGAGTGAGGTTGTACGGATGTCATGTACAGTCTAACATAAATACTAACCCTTTCCCACCTGCAGATGCATTTTGACGCATCTACATGTATAGCAGACGACTGTGAGCAATTCCTCCTTCAGCCACAATGTTTCCAACTCTATCCAATATTCATAATTTCTATTAATTAGATTTTCCCTATTTTGCAAGTCGTTGCAGATTTGTTGTATGTGGGAAAGTGTTACATTCATGTGCATTCGCATGACGCGCTTCGTACCAAGAATAAATGTAAGGTCAACCTTGTATTAAAAATCGAGATCGCCATAATTAAGGACAATTTCTGCTACAGGAGTTGACCCCAATAAGACATTAGTATGACGCACGCATCTCACCGGATGTAAATAAGGAGAGAAATACGCTGGTAAGCGGCTTCACTTCATGACGCATGCGCCAACCGTGAAAACATAGACCCTGACAATTTTATACACAATTCAGTAAATACGACACATAGTTGTACAGAAGTTCAGGCTATGAGTAACCCTACAGCAGGAGATTTTTTAAAATCATTGCGCCAAAATGATTTATAGAACATAATGCGCAATTTCTCCTTTTGCCACAATAATTTAAAAACTAATCATTAATCACATTTTTATTTATAGTCATTTTCCATTTTTTCGCTCGGATGTTTTCGAAGCGCTCAGATGCATATTTGTTAAACTTCGAAAGCATTTTGAAATAAAATATTCACATGAAAAAAAAAAAAAAAAAAAATGATACCGTGCTATCTTAGGGAAATAGACAATTATAATTCATTTTCTTTCTCTTGGTGTACAAATTTTATATTCGTCATCTTTGAAAACATTTTGGAATGAAATCTATAAAAATATATTCATCATGACGGTTTTATACAAAGTAATTTTCACAAAAAGAAATAATATTTTCGATGATTTGAGAGACAATTATTAGTCGCCGGGCAGAAGCCCGCGACTTCTATTTTTAATAGGTTTTCTGAAATCACATGGGAGGGGGGATTATTATTAGAAAGAAACACATTTAGATGTCTTGAACATATTACAATTGTGTTTGTTTAAAAACACTAAGTAATGACACATCTAAAATGAAATAAATATTCCGATGTTTTAGGTATTTTCAGTTTCTTTATTTTGACTCGCATTTATGTTTTTTTGTTTTATTTACAAAGACAAAACCGTCCCTATTAGCTAGACTGGTAAGGTTTATTTTACACTACATAATCAAAAGTCGATAACTACAAACCTTTACGTCGCAGTCTAATTTGTTTACTTACGCGCACCTGCCTGACTCGCGAATACCAACTGCGTAGATCAATCTCCTTTGCAGAGAGCCGCTCTTTACACTCACTTACAAATAGTAAATTATAGGTGATTTAAAATGTTTATTTGGTTCGAAACAAATGGGGAAAAGAACAAACCGAGATAAAAACTGGTTTTAATGGAAAAATGACTTTGAACGAACACTCTCTGCCTAAAAAGAGAGTTTCGAGAACGACACCTCTGCGAATAAGAAAGAATTGGGTCTTTCGTACACAATTATTTCGTTCTTGACAATTTTAAATGTGTCATTTAATTCCCTAAAGGCATATATTGCTTCCGATCTGCATATTGGTATGCATCATTGACACAAGGGCGCTCATCATAATATAATTTTAAAACATGAGTAGTTTGTTGTTTTCATTATAAAAAAGGAAGGAAAGAATTACAATAAATTAACATGTTGTAGGGCTAAGTTTATGTTCGAAATTAAGTTTAAATTATACAACAATTTCAATGAGATTTAACTGTATAGTTGACATAATATTTCGAAGGTGGTCTAATTTATAAATATTGGACTACATTTCAACATTTGTTAAAGTATGATATAATTAGGATGCTAAGCTAATATCATTTTGAGAAAAAGAGAAAACTCATCTTCAGCGATTTAACCCTTATCTCATTGTTTTAAAAGTAGATTGCTGCAAAGGTGTCCACTGTTGACTTTAAAAGAGGAAAGGTAAAATGACGTGCTATTGCATGCAAATCCTAAATTATCTGTTTTGTGATTTTATTGAAAAAATAATAAAATTCAAATATTCTGACAAACATCTTGAAAAGTGTATGTGGAATTCACAAATCTTATAATTATTCCTTAATGAAAGCACTGTATACATACTAAGACTAATGATTGGCAAGATTACTCATTTCCATTACTGTTTATGATCAATAATTAGTTGGTTGTGTGTATGGTCAACCTACTTTGGAATGGAGATTGATCACAAACAATGAAAGGCTTCAATTATCATTCACTTCGTTGACAAAAAAATGCAAGTTATGATACATTTTCACTTGAAGAAAAAATAAACCCTGATGTTCCAATATGCCCCTCAGTTGATAACTGTTTATTCAACTACTATAATGTTAGTGTTATGCATAACTGCACTATGGATATCCGGCGACATTGATGCGTTGCATCAACTTTCTCTTGTTCGATACTTATAAAACAATATTTCGCTCTTAGTAGTAACTTACACGGATGATATTATTCTCTACCTCTCTAGCAACGAAAGATTGCATTTTTGACGACAATAACAAAACCGTTCTGCGTTATTGATATGTCTCGATAAAAGTGCTATACAGAAATGATTGCAAACTAAATTTATATTCTCAATGTCAGCAAGCCGTTTCCTTCACGTATTTCACAATATCACAACAATAATGGGTTTTGACGCCTTAACGCCAAATTATATATTTGAAATTGTTCAAAACAAAAAATTTGCTCAAACCTATGGATATACTTCCCGTTTTCAAGATGTAAAAGTATCGCACAAATTCCATTTAAAAAAAAAAAAAAAAAGACTCTAAATATTTACTTTTGGGTACACGATAGAAAGATTGAAACCATGATTTTTAATATGATAAGTATCATAATGTTTTAACAAACGATTATTATTTTAGACTGATGTGGTTATTTATGAAGCAAGATTTCATATTGAAATATAGTCAGCTAACTAGGTGCGACTGACCATGTTTGCATTTTAAATGGAAAACGAATACTTAAATATTTATTAATCAGTTAGAAGTTTAAAGAATCATTAGAGAATACATTTGTTAATTTTTGTCCCTTTCCCACTTCCAGACTCCTTTTGAAGCCTCTACAACAGACGACTTTTGAAAACATTCAGTCAAAACAAGCAAAAAATAGCTCGTTATGAACAAATTCTTATTTTTTCTACAATGCCATCCACCCTTTCATGTCTTCATTTATGCTGAGTTGGTCATAGTTTTGCCGACATACTTTTTTGCAAACGATTATTATTTTAGACTGATGTGGTTATTTGCGAAGTAAGATTTTATATTGAAATAAAGTCAGCTAAGTTGGTGCGACTGACCATGTTTGCACTCTAAATGGAAAACGAATACTTAAATATTTATTAATCAGTTAGATGGTTAATGAATCATTAGAGAATACATTTGTTAATTTTTGTCCCTTTCCCACTTCCAGACTCCTTTTGAAGCCTCTACAACAGACGATTTTTGAAAACACTCTATTCAGTCAAAAGAAGTAAAAAATGGCTCGTTATGAACAAATTCTTATTTTTTCTACAATGCCATCCACTCTTTCATGTCTTCATTTATGCTTATTTGGTCATAGTTTTGCCGACATACTTTTTTGCAAACGATTATTATTTTAGACTGATGTGGTTATTTGCGAAGTAAGATTTTATATTGAAATATAGTCAGCTAACTAGGTGCGACTGACCATGTTTTCAATAAATGGAACACAAATACTTAAATATTTATTTATCAGTTAGATGGTTAATGAATCATAAGGGATTATATTTGTTTATCCCTATTCAACTCCCAGACACCGTTTGAAACCTCTACATAAGACGACTTTTGAAAACAATCAGTCAAAAGAAGTAAAAAATGGCTCGTTATGAACAAATTCTCCTTTTTTCTACAATGCCATCCACTCTTTCATGTCTTCATTTATGCTGATTTGGTCATAGTTTTGCCGACATACTTTTTTTGCAAACGATTATTATTTTAGACTGATGTGGTTATTTGCGAAGTAAGATTTCATAGTGAGCTATAGTCAGCTAACTAGGTGCGATTGACCATGTTTGCACTCTAAATGGAACACAAATACTTATTTATTAATCAGTTAGATGGTTAATGAATCATAAGGGATTATATTTGTTTAACCCTATCCCACTCCCATACGCCGTTTGAAACCTCTACATCAGACGACTTTTGAAAACAATCAGTCAAAACAAGTAAAATCAAAGCACTGAAAGTGCTCACAGCAAGGGGCTAACTGCAGATAAAATTTGGACATGGATTTACCGATCCCAAAAGTCTAACTTGGACACTTTACACTAGCACTTTGTTAGTTAGCACTTTATATCCATATATTAAATGATAAAGGAGTAAAGCAAAATACTGTACAGTGTGTACACACAGTATGATGGTCTATCGATATACTAAAAGTTGGCATAACCATGCGCATCTGCTATCTGGATAGTTTCTGCTTTGCATACCTCCTGGTTTACAATGGATTTTTAGCCGGGATATTTTAATGCAATTAACTCATATACTTTTCATATCAAAATCACAATAACCTAACAATGATAATTATATTGAGAGTCCAATTTTACTTTCAAAGCAGAAATTAAATCCTGTGTTATCTACATTTTCTTCAGCGTGCAATGACTGAACTATTGTTAAAAGCGACGTAAAACATCATACACACGATTTAATCATTTCTTAGTGTTTCACAGCGCATAGGTGAATAGTTTTAAATGCATTGCTTTTGAATTCGTTTTAAATCCCAACATTTTGAAAGAGTTTATTGCAGCGGTGCTAAATGAGCTACGTTACGCGGCCACTTCTATTTGGAGGATTTTATTTATAGCATAATTATAAACCGATACACGAGTTAGCGAATTATTTAGTATTGAAGCGTTTTATCTTGATAAAAAACAAATGTCAACTTAAATCATTTGTTTTATAACTGGGATTTGACTATCTTATTCCGTCTGCTGGGGTTGTTCAGGTTAATTGTGGTTGAGAATTTTATGTATTTACCAGGAATCTAAAATGAAATACTCTAGTACTTAGATTTCTGATTAACGTTACCGCTGAAAATACATTTTATTCGAAAGGATTTTTGGAAATTCCGACGCCTAGGCTCACTTGCACATTTACCGTATATGTTATATTTTGTCAACTATTTATTTTATTATCATTTAAATAATTTGAATGTTTGAGTATATATGTTATCATTTGGAATCGATTATCTGAATTTGTTTTTCAGTCGGAATCGAAAAGTTGAACTTTACTCGCGATCAAGTATGTCATAAAATTTCTTTCGAGTTATTTCTTTTGGGTTAGTGATGTCGAATCAAATAAAGTTTCGGCTTCATATGTCAACTAATTACCGCATTTTGTATTTTAGACAGGAACTATTGGCGGTACGAGATGACCAACATGGGTATTAGCTGGCAACAGTCATTTCATTTTTAACAAAATATTCCACAAATCATCCACTTTCATTGACATTATGTACGATCTGCAACCACCAATACATCTATATGAAGTCGAGATGGTGTTCAGAAACGGAGAGCTGATGTAGAAAGACAGATGTGAAGTAATTCAATGCCGATATCGTAAAACGCCTGTCTAGATTCCAGTCTCAAAATGATGCGTCGTTTCGAAAATCAGCTACTATAGCAATTGGCTCTAACGAGCTCCTTGCTAAAAATGGCTCGTAATGAACAAATTCTCCTTTTTTTCTACAATGCTTTCAACCTTTTTCAATTATCATATCTTTATATATACCGATTTGCTCATAGTCTTGCCGACATGTTTTCAAAGCGTCCTGCTGACGAGTTGTTGTATGAGGGAAGGTATTTCACGTCACTGTGGAAAAACGGAAAGGATGTCCACAAAGATTAGAGGTCGCGAATTCGAGTCCGGACGAGCCACGTCATTTGAGATATATGAGCTGTCCCGTGGGAAAACCAACAGTATGACATCTGCGTAATGCATCGATCCATATCAGTCTGCGCAGACTGATCCGGGCCGACACATTCCGTCTAAGGTGGATAGAGGTAATGAGTAAAGATTCCTGAAACAGAAAATACACAGGAGGCGAAAAGTGTCTATCCGGGTAAGTTTGCGCGGCATGCTTAGGCTGATCCGGATCGATACTTTACGGGGGAGTCCAGAATGTTTTCTCGCGGGACGGCTCATATGGGTTGAGTAATTTTCAATTATTATGGTTTTATGCCGTATTCAGCTGTGTTTCAGTTATATCACAGCGACAGTATATAAATAACACATTGCTTTGAATTGGACAGTAATATTGTCAGCCTGAGGAGAATACTGTCACCCGAGCCGCAGGCGAGGGTGACAGTATTTCTCCGAAGGATGACAATATTACTGTCCAATTCAAAGCAATTTGTTATTTATTTTAGTATACCAAAATATAATAAAATAATAAATAATAAAATATAAATAATAAAATTATGATTATTTTATGATCTGTAAAATGTTTCATAGCACAAAAGTACAACATAGAGTGCTCTACATGTCTAGTTTTAATGAGTTTCATTAACATCCTACCTGCCAGTAAACAAATTTGCATACGGCCGTGAGACAGTAAAAAATTTGCATACCGCCGTGAGACAGTACAAAAACTGTCTCATGGTCACTTGGTACATTTGTCTTGACAGTAAAAATAGCAACTTTTTGTCAATGGGAGTTTTATATGGACAATGAAATTGAGGTATAATAATATGAGATATATCCTCACTTCTCATCGTTTGCATGTTAACCAAATATACCTCGCATGCGGGTTGTTGATATAAGATAATCAATTTCTCTGTATAGTAATATGTATACTGATCAATCAGGAAATGATATATAAACAAATGAAACAAAAACAATCATGAGTTGTCGGTAAATATAACTTGAAAACCTGCAGGTTACTGTTTTGAATTTGGTAGAAGCTGTCCCAATGGCTTCGTGCCTCTGATTGGCTATTGGGGTATAAGGGTATTTTGGAGAATTAGAATACATTTGCATAGGTCATCTTAACTTTGTAACCTTTCAAGATAGCGACAGTGGTTTGGAAAAAGAGATATTTACCAAACATTGCATACAAATAAATCATGAGCAATTTAGCTACAAAGTGAATTACTTTCTGGCAGATTGTTATGAATTTAATGTTTTTGAAAAACATCTATAAATGTAAACTATGCTATATTTCTTATTTAAACAAATGTAAACGATGCTATATTTCTTACTTAACAAATATAAACTATGCTATATCTATTACTTAATAAATGTAAACTATGCTATATTTCTTACTTAAACAAATGTAAACTATGCTATATCTATTACTTAATAAATATAAACTATGCTCTATTTATTACTAAGCAAGTGTAAAGTATGCTATATTTATTACTTAACAAGTGTAAAGTATGCTATATTTATTACTTAGCAAGTGTAAAATATGCTATATTTATTACTTAGCAAGTGTAAAGTATGCTATATTTATTACTTAGCAAGTGTAAACTATGCTATATTTATTTCTTAATAAATGTAAACTATGCATATGCTGCAGTAGCATGTAAAATGGTATGCAAAATGTAAGCGACGCGGGCTGCCAATCCAGGAGTTGGGAGTTCAAATCCAAGTTCTGCCAACATTATTTCCGTCGTTTGTCAAAGGTCATTGTGTCAAGCGTCATTTGTCTTCCACCCATGGGCAAATAGTCTATGTTGAAAAGCAGCCAGTTGCTTGAAAAGATAGTTGTGTAGATAACTGGTCTGAGAAAGCAAGGAAACACATGAATAGGTGAACTGGCCGCCGTGATATGACTGAAAAAATGTTGAAAAACGGCGTTAAACACGAATCAATCATGATTCCTTCTCAATTTTACATGTTTTACATATTGCCTAATATATCTATAGGTGCTACCTATTTACGAAAAAACGCAAGATAATTATAAACAAAAATTAAAGAACATACTTTGGCCACACAAAAAGGATTTATAAGTAATTGACTAGACAATAATAATGTTAATGTCATGTTTCTTGCATTATCAAAACATATTTGGAATTCGTATTGCTGTCGTCTATTATTACGAACAGAAAATAATAAAGTAAAAACTTTCAGAAAATCAAGGAATACATTTATAATGAACGAGGTTAAAACATGAGGGCCAAGATGATCCTTAATCGATCACCTGCATTATGGTAAAGAAGCAAATAGATCAGCCCTTTTCTGATGCCATCTGGCGACTACCTTTTTCAACCAGTCAATATGACTGGAACAAATTATGTAAGGGGTCACATTTCTGCTAAACCCTTTCCCTATTAGAGACAGTTTCTGAGGCCTATGCAACAGACGATTTAGGAAAAGATTGTCACCAAAAGCCTTATCAGAAAGTTATCCTTTTGCCACAATGTTTGATAAATAATTATACTTTGAATGAGTGTGGCAATAGCTCATGTATAGGAATTTGGGGTCTTTCATGTTGACACCACTTTTTTTGCGGGAAACGACGTCGCTCCATTGACGTTACGCCAATATGAAGTGTAACGGAAATGACGTCACGTCCTTCTTTGGCTACGATACAGTCAAAATTTAGGTTCGGGCGTAGAAGGCTAATGCTGTCGTTTTTTTTACGAACGGGAAAACATATTTCTTACAGATTTCCATTTAGTTTTAACTTTTCGTACAAATGTTTATTCCCACATAACACAGCATTTTAATGATCTTAAATATCTATTTTAAAAAAAAAATGATTAAAAAGACGACAATTATTTTCAATCCGTGTTTTTCCGCTCATTTTTATACATACCCAAAATACCGATTTTAAAAAAAATGATTAAAAAGACGACAATAATTTTCAATCCGTGTTTTTCTGCTCATTTTATACATACCCAAAATACCGATTTAAAAAAAAAATGATTAAAAAGACGAAAATAATTTTCAATCTGTGTTTTAAGTCTGCCTTTTATACATATCCAAAATGGCGGCCCCCATGGATTTTTCCAGTTTCATTTCAGAAAGCTTCATGGGTTATTGAAAAAAAAAAAAAAAAAAAAAAAATCTCACACCTGTTAACTATAAGCGAAAAAACCCATTCATGGTTTTTTTTCGTATAAATAGTAAATAACTAACCAAAAACTATGATAAATGTCGATTTAATCAATATTCAGTGGACAAAACAAACATAGCAAAACTGCGTTTTATAATGGATTTGACAAAGGTATCTTTAGAAAATTCAGAATGGAACATGAACATGTATCTCGTATTGTACAACAACATGGACATAGTTAAAAGAAACTATTTTAAGTTAAACACATTGAAGGTAAGGGGAACTGCTCTTGTGTTAAAAACTCGTCAGCAGCAAAGGCGTCAAAAGTGGTCTGCATCAGGAAAAGAGTTAATGAAGTAATCACTACATCTTGATGCAAGATCTTGCTTTTGCCGATAGTTAAGTCGGTAGTCAATCCAGGGGTCGTGAGTTCGAATCCCAGCTCGGCAAACATTCTTTCCGACGATTGACAAAAGTCACTGTGACAAGCGTCATTCGTTTTTCACTAATGGGCTACCAGTCTATATGGAAAACAGCTAGTTGCTTGGAAAGTATGTTGTGTGGAGTAATGGTGTGAGAAAACCAGGAAACATATTAGTAGGTGAACCGACAGCCGTGATATGACTGAAACATTGTTGAAAACGGCGTTCAACCCCAATCAGTCAATAGGCCGTTCCCCCGATATTTCATTTTGAATACTACTTCTTTGTTTTATTGTGGTTTTAAGCCGTTTTTCAATATCACTTTAGTCACTACATGGCGAGGGTTCACTTATTCATGATTCCTGGGTAAACGAACCAGTACTAGGCTAAGAAATGTGCCTTATCTTGTTTTAAGTAGATAGACTCTTCCATGTTCAAAATCGGGCGTCTCCATTTCTCATGTTATACCATTTTAGACTATTTTGATAACTAAAAGGCAAACAATGCTGATTTCAGGTGAGACAGCTCGTTACGAGCTGACTCGCCTCAATCAGTATTGTTTGCAAAAACCTTAATATTGCCTTTGGCGCTGAAAGTGTTAAGCCATTGACCTACTCGGTTACAGTGTGATGGATGATATTTAAGGTTATTTCGGTACTTCTTGAAATCCGATAAATCTTCGTTTTATTCAGCGAAGTTTCTAGATTTGGCTATCGATTCAAGTGTTAAATTTGTCTTAAATCTAAAAATAGTAACACAATACAATCCCGATTGAGTGAGTGATCGCTTTTCCTTATTTCTCACGGGTATTTTCATGAGCTATTTTAGCCTCCCTAAAAATTAGATATTATATTATTATTATTTTTTTTTTTTTTATTTTTTTTTCTGGTTTGTTAATTCATTGTATTTGGTTTGTTAATTCATTGTATTTGGTTTGAAACATTGTATGTATGTTTAAAATCAATACATATGTTCTATGTTCTATGTTCTATGTTTAACGTATAGCCGCCATTTGGCGCATCTGTAGCAGGCGAATTTTTTAAAAAGAAGAATGTTCTCATTATGAGTAATTTCTACTGTTGCCGCAATTGTTTCATCTTTATTTAATTTATTATTCTTTCATTTATTGAGATGCGGGTTGTTTTGGCCCTCATGTGTGTAAAGTCGTCTGCTGTCTTAACACTAAAAATAGTAACACAATGCAATCACCAATGAGTGAGTGGTCGCATTGCAATTCTCTCATGAGTATGTTCAAGAGCTTCTTTTGCCTACCTAAAATAAAATATTAATATTAACCATGTTCAACGTAAAGCCGCATTTTCCCCGATCTGTAGCAGACGGATTTTGAAAATATTCTGGCAAAGGAGAATTTTCTCATTATGAGCAATATTCTGTTTCCGCAATTGTTTCATCTTTATTTAATTTATTAATCCTTCATTTGTTGAGATGCGGGTTGTTTAGGCCCACATGTCTTAAAACTAAAAATAGTAAACACAACACAAGCCTCATTGAGTGAGTGATCGCATTGAAATTTTCTCATGAGTATTTTCGTAAGCTATATTAGCCTCCCTGAATATAAGATATTAATTTTAACCATTTTCAACGTATAGCCGCCTTTTGGCCCATTTGCAGCAGACGAATTTTAAAATTATACTGGCAGAAAAAGAAATTGCTTATAATGACAAATTTCTACTGTTGCCACAATGGTTTCATCTTTATTTTTCATCATCATATATTTTATTGCATTAAAACATACTTGTTTTATAGCATATACAGATTAACATAACTAAGCCTATGAGAATATAGATTAACAGAAGAGAACTACATACATATTAAACCCACACAAATTGTCCCCGTTTTAACCCTTTCCCTCATATAGACGCTTTCTGACGCCTCTAGAGCAGACGGCTTTTTGAAAACATAGTGACAAAAGAAGAAATTGCACAAAACGTGCAATTTCTCCTTTTGCCACAATGTTTTCCACTTTTTGTCATAGGTTATCCATTCAATTATGGAGATTTTCTATGTTTTGACAAAATACATTCAAAGTCGTCTGCTGTAGAATTGTCGTATGAGGGAAAGGGTTAACCCCTACCTCGCGCGTAGATGAGTTGTATGTCGCAAGCGAAAAGTATTATTTAATAATTTTACTTTTATTTTTCGGCGAAGACGATTAACGTGGGTTTTGACCTAGATGTTAAACAAATGGTCTAACTTGTAGACCAATCAAATGTTGTATTTTATGAATAATGGCGAAGAAATAAATGAAATGAAACATTCTGATTGGTTCATAGTTAAATTGGCGATACTACGAGAGGCACTATTAAGGTGAAGTTTTAAAATGAAATGTTCTGCATACTTACCTTTAATTGTTTTCCTTAAGAAATAAATTTCAGTAAAAAAGTTCAGTGAAAACGTATGAAATATAATATAAGAGCAAAATATTAATTATTTTTGTAATATGATAAGTCTTCAGTTATTTATCGTCAATTGCAACTTGTACACCTCTTGGGAGCCTCGCCTTCCGTCATGTGAAGTATTCTCGGCCTTGAAACGGAACAACGTGATGTCGCGGTAGTGTAATGGATGTTGACTTGGATTGAAAGGTCTGTGGTTCGCCTACCGGCAGAGGCAAGCTTTTTTTTCCTCTCTCGTTCATATCAAAACCAGAGTATATATTATATATATGAACTAAAACATTTATAAACCAAATATTACATATTTAACGTTATTATTATTGTTTTTCTGTCATTCTAATAAGTAAGATAAAATATCAAATAATATGCGCATGTTCCATTTCTTAGATTTTTCTCATATTGATCGCCGTTTATCTTTTTTAAAGATATTTCTTGTTTGAGATGTGGGTTGTTTTCGCTCACATTTCTATCTTGGAAAGATTAACCCTTTCCCTCAAAGAGACACTATTTGATGCCTCTGCAACAGACGACATTTTGAAAACACTGTTATAAAAGAAGAAATTGCTCATAATGAGCAATTTCTGCTTTTACCACAATGTTTTCAACTCTAATTAATGGTTACATGTTTCGTTTGTAGAGTACTTTCAAAAGTTTGTTTAGATGTTTTCAAAGTCGTCTGCTGCAGATTTGTTGTATCTTGGAAAGGATGGTCACGTGGTACAAAATGGTGTGGACGCGTTACGAAAAATCGCTCACTCAAATTTGGATTTTTTAATTTATATGGCTATTTGGACTACGATATATGGATAATTTTTAGCTCGCCAGTACGACGTACAGGAGAGCTTATGTGTTACCCCCGGCGTCGGCGGCGTCGGCGGTGGCGTAGACACCTAGGTTTAAGGTTTGGGTTTAAGGTTTGTGTTTAAGGTTTTCATTTGGGTTTTAAGGGATTATACCTTTAGGAACCATTTGTCATCCATCTACGCACACCACTACACCCGTCCTGACCCTGGGTGAAGGTCAAGGTCATTTCTACTTGGTTCTACTTGGTTCAGTTACAAGGTTTAAGGTTTGCGTTTAACGTTTAACATATCACTCTGCATTCACTATTATGACATTGATTGCTTTCATATTTAGTTTATACATTTAGGAACTATTGGTCATCCATCTACGCACACCACTACACCCGTTCTGACCCTGGGTCAAGGTCAAGGTCATTTCTACTTGGTTCAGTTACAAGGTTTAAGGTTTGCGTTTAACGTTTAACATATCGCTCTGCAGTCACTATTATGACATTGATTGCTTTCATATTTAGTTTATACATTTAGGAACTATTGGTCATCCATCTGCGCACACCACTACACCCGTCTTGCACCTGGGTCAAGGTCAAGGTCATTTCTACTTGGTTCAGTTACAAGGTTTAAGGTTTGCGTTTAACGTTTAACATATCACTCTGCATTCACTATTATGACATTGATTGCTTTCATATTTAGTTTATACATTTAGGAACTATTGGTCCATCTACGCACCCCACTACACCCGTCCTGACTCTGGGTCAAGGTCAAGTTATATCAGAGTTATTGCCCCTTTTCTGTCAAAAAATCTAACTTTTTCGTCACGTTTTCAAATAACTTTTTTTTCTACTCAAAGGATTAGATTGAAACTTCTGACAAATGTTTATATCAATGTGTGTGATTGGTTCACAAAAGGGGGATAATCCAAATAATTTTATATCAGAGTTATTGCCCCTTTTCTGTCAAAAAATTAAATTTTCAAATAACTTTTTTTCTACCCGAAGGATTGGATTGAAACTTCTGACAAATGTTACTTTTTTTTTTATTCGACGTCTGTCTGTCTAATTTTTTTTTATCCGGCGTCTGTCTGTCTGTCTGTCCGTCACACTTTTTTCGTCACGTTTTCAAATAACTTTTGTTCTACTCAAAGGATTAGATTGAAACTTCTGACAAATGTTTTTATCAATGTGTGTGATTGGTTCACAAAAGGGCGATAATCCAAATAATTTTATATCAGAGTTATTGCCCCTTTTCTGTCAAAAATTTAAATTTTCAAATTACTTTTTTTCTACTCAAAGGATTGGATTGAAACTTCTGACAAATGTTTATATCAATATGTATGATGGGTTCACAAAAAAGGGGGATAATCCAAATATTTTTATATCAGAGTTATTGGCCCTTTTCTGTCAAAAATTTAATCTACTCAAAGGATTGGATTGAAACTTCTGACAAATGTTTATATCAATGTGTATGATGGGTTCACAAAAGGGGGATAATCCAAATATTTTTATATCAGAGTTATTGCCCCTTTTCTGTCAAATATTCAAATTACTTTTTTTCTGCTCAAAGGATTGGATTGAAACTTCTGACAAATGTTTATATCAATTTTTGTGATGGGTTCACAAAAGGGGGATAATCCAAATATTTTTTATATCAGAGTTATTGCCCCTTTTCTATCAAAAATTAAAATTTTCTGACAAGGCGCCGGCAGGTGACACACGTGCTCCGGGGAGCACTCCATTCTAGTTGAACTTAGAATTTTTGTCAAAAGTATTGAAAAGGTGTATTATCTTGCAATAGGTGATACTGTGCGACTTTACCTAATACTTTAACTGTTCTGAAGTAGGCCCTGATATACGATGGCCCTGATAGGCGAGCTATATTGTCCTCCGACAACTCTTGTTGATGTAAAGGTTCGTTGAATACCCAATAATGTTCAATATCTGCCAGCCATTATGGGAAACCCTCGTAAAAACAAGCAGCAGAAACGGAAGAAAAATACCAGCAGTAGTAGCAGTATAGAGCAAGCCCCCACCCACAAGTTGTTAAAGCAAAGAGGCTCATCAGGGGATAATGAATGTGCAACTGACTGTAATGTAAGTGAAATTTTGAAGCAAGCTAACACTGTCTTATTCCACGAGGATTCTGTTTTTGATGACAATTTAGAAACAAGTACAAAACCATATTTGTCCGAGAGTTCTTCATTGATTCAGTCACCTGAGAAATCAAAAATGGCGGCCAAATATGTAACGTGTGAAAAGGGTGACTCTACTCAAAAAAGTGTAAACAGTGCTACAATTGACAAGGGTGAATCCATACAGGATGATATCCTTCGCTATTTAAAGAAAATTGACGAAAATATCATAAATATGGATATCAAATTCAGCAATATGGAAAAAAGATTGGAATCGTTGGAAGAACTAAAGCCAAAAGTCGAAAAAATTGATAGAGAACTTAACAATTTGTGGACAAGCCTGACTGACAGAGATAAGCGTTTCGATGAAAAAGTGAAAACGATTCAGGATAGGGTAGAAAGTACTGATTTTTCTGTTGGACAATTAAATGACAAAATGATAACATTGCGGAAAGAAAACGATAATTTGAAAGAAAATTTAGTGTACCTCCAATCTCAGTCTATGCGGAATAATTTGACTTTTTCCGGCATACCCGAAGCAGAATCGGAAACAAATACACAACTAGAGGAAAAGTTAAGGGTTTTCATTCGTGAAAAAATGAAAGTAGCGAAGGACCTAGTTGACCAAATGAAACTTGACCGAGTTCACAGAATGGGCTCAAAAACTTCGGAAGGTAAACGTAACATAGTTGCGAGGTTCCACGAATTCAAGGATAAAGACTACGTCAGGAAACAGTGGAAAACGCTCAAGGGTACCTCTTATTATGTTAACGAGCAGTTCCCTAAAGAAATCATAGAAAAAAGAAAGAGGCTAAACCCAAAGTTGAAGGAGGCCAGGGCGAGTGGAAAGGAAGCCTGGATTGCATACGACACCCTTTACATAGATGGTAAACCCATTAAAGGCTAGGGGTACGATGAGGGTGAACTGTCAATTCTTTCGTGGAATGTGAATGGTCTTTCAGAAGCCAAACTGAGCAATGACGTTTTCGTAAATATCATGTATAAGTATGACATTGTGTTCCTATATGAAACTTGGACCTCTTCAAAAAGTGATATTAGTGTTAAGGGTTATATTTCTCACAACTTTTATAGAAAGTTTAAGCACCGAAAAGCTAAACGCTGTAGTGGCGGAATAGCAGTTTATTTCAAAGAATCTATCAAAGACGGAATTTCTGTTGTCAAAAATAACCTAAATACTAGTATTTGGGTTAAACTTGATAAAGCATATTTCAGTCTAGAACAAGATGTTTTTCTGTGTGGCATTTACTTGTGGGGCCAAGGTTCACCAATATATAATACAGTGGATGTAGACCTTTTTGAGTTGTTAGAAATCGATGTAGAGTATTTAAAAAAGTTGGGAACAGTGTATGTATGCGGCGATTTAAACAATAGAATTGATTTAAGGAATGACTTCATAATACATGATAATTCAAATAGTGCAGTAGATTGTGACAATTATATTCCAGATTCGAACCTTTGCAGGGCCTCTCAGGATAGAAACTGCAATGACCATGGTGTAAAATTGCTGGACTTGTGTAAATCGCAATGCTTAAGAATTGTTAACGGTAGATTGGGTGATGACCGAAATATCGGAAATTACACGTATATATCGACTAACGGTGCATCAGTGATTGATTATCTGCTCACTCAGGAATGTAGTTTTTCTAATATTGCACACTTTTCTGTGAAAGACTTAAATGAGTTTAGTGACCACTGTCCTATTTCGTTTTCTGTTCGTAGTAACCTATGTTGTCAAATGACCTCAAAGCAAACTTTCACGAGGACGAAATGGAACAGTGATTTTAACGAGCAGTTCCGATCAGGCATTATTTCCAATCTACCTAAGTTAAACCATGTAGTCGACTCTATCGACTTATCATGCGAACAAACTTTAAATAATGCTGTAAATGAGTTTACGAGCATTTTGCAGGAGGTTGCTGACCCATTATTTACTAAAACGTTAACAAACAAAGATAATGGCTCTCTACATGATAATATTGTGAAAAATGCAGAGTGGTTTGATGACGAATGCCACTATGCGAAGCGTCAATATCTAGACGCCTTAAATGTATTTAAACTGAATGTAAAGGATGAAAACAGACGCTATCTTTGTCAATACAAAAATTATTACAAAACCTTATCTCGCAAAAAGAAGAGATCTTTTGAGCTTTCAAAATTAAAGGAGATTGAAAATTTAAAAACATTGAAACCAAAAGAGTTTTGGAAATACTTTAAATCTCACGATAATAGTGGGCCAAACTGCATTAATCCAAATGAGTTTTATGAATATTTTTCCGGTCTTGAAAAAGATATATATACATGTGTAAATGATGAGTCGGAGAAATTTTGTACGGAAAATGATTTTAATGATGTGTCATTTAATTGTCAAGAACTTGATAGCAGAATATCTCAGGAAGAAATCTTGGCCGTGATTAAACAACTTAAGAGGGACAAAGCCCACGGAAATGATACACTATTAAATGAATATTTCTTGGAAAGCGCAGATATTATTTTACCATACATTTGCGACATTTTTAACGCAATTCTCGATTCTGGTTGTTTCCCAGAAAAATGGTTTGAGGGCGTTATAATTCCTCTGCACAAGAAGGGTGATAAGAGCTGTGTATCTAATTATCGCGGGACAACCCTATTGAGTTGTTTTTCCAAACTTTTTAATGCTGTCTTAAATAAACGCATTGGTCGTTTTTGCGACGAAAATAATACACTTTCCGATGCACAGTTCGGCTTTAGGAAACATAGATCTACTGTTGATGCAATGTTTTCACTACTTAACTTAGTGCAGCATTTCTTAAACAGAAATAAACGTTTACATGTAGCTTTTGTCGATCTTAAAAAGTGTTTTGATAGTATATACAGGAACGCGCTATGGTTTAAACTACACAAATCCGGCATAAAAGGAAAGGTGTTACGCGTCATCAAAAATATGTACTCGAAAGTCAAATCATGTGTTAAAAATTGTAACGTCTTTCCGACTTCTTCGAGCAGGCGATCGGTTTACGACAAGGCGAAATCACATCTCCCATTTTGGTATCTTTGTTTTTAGATGATTTAGAAACGCATCTACAAGAAAATTTAGATAGTGGGATCTTATTCGATGATGTTTCAATTATGTTATTACTTTTTGCTGACGATATGGCTATTTTCGCGAAGTCACCGTCCGAGCTTCAGAACAATCTCAACAAGTTATACGATTATTGTACCAAGTGGGGATTAGAAGTTAATGTTTCTAAAACTAAAATTATGGTTTTTAGGAAAAGAGGGAAAGTAAAACAAAATGAGCACTGGGTGTACAATAACGGTGTTATAGAAGTTGTAGATGATTTCAACTACCTAGGAACTGTTTTTCATTACACAGGTACATTTGCAAATAATAACGAATATCTGGTGGGTAAATCATTAAAAGCTTTGCACTGTTTGTTAAACAAATGTCGTAAATACCCGCTGCAACCTAAAACCTTATGTCAACTTTTTGATTCCTTTATCGGTTCGATTTTGTGTTATGGGTCGGAAGTCAGTGGCTTCTCCAAATCTAAAGAATTAGAACGTATACACTTGAAATTTTGTAAACGCATTTTAAAAGTTAAGTCTAATACCTGCTCGGCTGGTGTATACGGTGATCTTGGCCGATACCCCATGTATATAGCACGGCATACAAGACTCATTAAATATTGGTGCAAGCTTGTTAACACTGACAATATTATTGTAAAAACTATTTATAATCAAGCATTGAACGATTGCAAATCTGGATTTAAAAATTGGGTGAGCAACATAAAGAAACTGCTAGATGAGTATGGATTTTCTAATGTATTTGATATATCCGATCCAGTTTATCTAAAGAACTTCCATACTATTTTCAAAGACCGTGTTAGAGACTGTTTTATTCAGGATTGGCACAGCACTGTTAATATAAGCGCTTCACTTAAAGAATATTCCTTGGTTAAGACGAACTTTTGTTATGAGCCATATCTAGATATTTTAAATGTAAATCTCCGAGTTAATATGACGCGACTAAGACTTTCTGCTCATAATCTCAGAGTCGCTACAGGCAGATACTCGAAACCACAGGTGCCCTACCATGAAAGGTACTGCCAATGTTGCAATACAACAGATATTGAAGATGTTTACCATCTCCTTTTGTTATGTCCTTCCTATACTGATGCAAGAGAGAAATATATTAATCCTTATTTTTTTAAACATCCATCGATGCAAAAATGCGTTGAATTGCTCAAAACAGAAAACAAATCAATTGTTAAAAAAACTGCCATTTTTGTTAAAATCGCATTAGAAATTAGATTACAGATATTTCAAGGTTAACCTTTATCAAAGTTCAGCCTCTTTACTATAATTTCCTGCTTTTCACTTTTTCAATCAACTGATTTTTTGTATTTTTTGTATTTTTTTTTTTTTCCTTCTTCATTTCTTTCTTTTTTTTTTTTTTTTTTCAAACCCACGTGACTGAATATTTTCTATATGTATGTATGTTTGTAAATGACTATGTACTTTGTATACGTCTAAATAAACGTTCTGTTCTGTTCTGTTCTGATAAGGATGTACGTTGTTTATACTGAAGTCCTCCTTTACGTGTTTACTATCATGGTAGAGAATAATTAAGCCGTCCCGCGAGAAACCAACATTATGGACTCTGCGTAATGTATCGACCTAGATCAGCCTGTGCAGTCCGCACAGACTTATGCGGGCCGACACATTCCGTCTCATGGGGGATAGAGGTATAGAGAAATGATTCCTGAAACAGAAAATCCACTGGAGGCGAAAAGTGTCTATTCGGGTAAGCCTGCGCGGCATGCTTCGGCTGATCCGGGTCCAAACTTTACGCAGAGTCCGCAATGTTGGTTTTCTCGCGGGATGGTTCAATTATTACATCCATGGATGCTACAAGGTGCAAACATAATTTCTCATAATTATATAACGTTTTTCCCCCACAAGTTTGAAGCACTAATTGAACACTCGAAGGGTTAATTAAAACGCTTTATTTGAATAACAGGAAACAACATTGACAAAACAAGGGAAAATAATTTCTCATTTCTTAGAAACGTCTCCCTGTAAGTTGTTTACTGCAAATAGATCAAAAGGAGAATACATGCGTAAATGTGTTAAACAACTTGTGTTTGCGAAGCCCCGTAAAACCAAATATTTATGGTGGTAAAAAAACCCGGTTTCTAAATGAAATATGGTGGAAATCCCATTAACCCTTTCCCTCATATAGACGCTTTCTGACGCCTCTGCAGCAGACGGCTTTTTGAAAACATAGTGACAAAAGAAGAAATTGCTCAAAACGAGCAATTTCTCCTTTTGCCACAATGTTTTCAACTTTTCCCATAGGTTATCCATTCAATTATAGAGATTTTCCATTTTTTAACAAAATATGTTCAAAGTCTCCTGCTGCAGAATTGTCGTAGGAGGGAAAGGGTTAAAAGAGAGAAGCGTGTGACATATTGTTGCTTGAATAACACTTACCATAACTGTCAGATATTACAAGTTATACCTGCACTATGGTCTGATGGCACAACAACACAACCTTCTTTGTTCATAAACAATCAATATGGTGTTTGACTGGTGTCATATGTGTTAGTTCGAAGTTACATCGGATTGCCAATCGTTCTACTTATCCACTCGGACAATGTCACATCTGCTGAAGTCTTATATTACTTCCTACTAACACAAAACACCGTTATGTTTGTTTATAAAGTAAGAAGGTTATGTTGTCGTGCCATCAGACCGTGTTACAGTTATTAACATAATCGTTATTATGAATTATATCGGCACTGTAAACATTCCACGCAAGGAATAATTTGGAAAAATTCATATCGAATTCGAATCGAAACCAGGCGTCTCATTAATAATACCAAATACACAATACATGTATTTGCGGGCAGTCAATGCTCGATCAGCCATGTCAGACGTGTAGCCGGCGGTGACAGAGTATACACTGTCTACATGACTAATCCACGCCAAGGGGAACCGGACGTTATGACATCAGTTTGCGTGTTCCCATATTATGATCGGGTTCATCCCTCGTCGAGGTACTATCACGAAGTCACAAAGGTAACATGAAATCATATGCAAAACCCATTCGACCATTAACAGTCATAGATCCGAAATGAAAATTAGATACAATACTTGAGCCAATCAATACAAATCGATATGTTCTGTCCGGTACACTCGATAGCCGAATGCGGTTTTTGCATCACAATTAAAAGCCATGTGATGCATGAGAAGCGGGTAGTTTTTAACGATACATTATTAGTTTTTGTGACGCATGACGATGGGCTTAAAATACGATCTCAGAACTATGGATTATGTTTGATCTTAGTGGACTTGCGATAACTCGAAATCGAAAGGGACTCATACATGTACACAACGTGTTTGAAGGATCGCTGGATTTGTGGTAAATTCAATTATGTGAAGTCATATGACCGTAAGAGCAATCAGAAATATTGCTACGCTGCTTTCACTATGCATGTCCATTCAATCATTGATAGTGATTCGGTAATCTTATTACACTTGCACATTTTTATTCTTATTTTTTAATGCCGTGGTTCGATTCCAAATTTCTGTAAATAGCACAAACCCGCTCATATTCTACAGAAACGAACGTCCTTAAAACTAAAATCGTTTTACATACCTATTTATCAAAATAAACATCAAAGAATGAGAAGTCTGTTGTTTTATTTTGATTTTTACTCTATACTGCTTTTTTTTTTTATATCTTTATGATAATACTTAAACGTTATCATTAGCCAATTTCATAACTGTATTTATTAATCTGTATGCATGTATCTGGAGTTCCTAAGCGTGTAACTATTGAAGATAGCACACGGACATGTCATGCTACATGTATAAATGACAGTGTAAAAAGTGGCGTGTTTTAATTAATACTTCTAAATCAAAATGTGTTCATTTTCGCCCACAGCGACATCTTAGAACGGAATACAATTTTACAATAGGTCAACACGTGCTAGATACCGTTAAGTGTTATAAATATTTAGGGGTGATTTTTGATGAACACTTAGACTATACTACACATTGTGAGGCGATATCGAAGGGCGCCGTGAGAGCTTTGGGAGGAATTATTTCAAAATTCTGCCACATGAAAGACTTTGGTTTCAGGACATATGAAAAGCTTTATTACAATTGCGTAGTTCCGATTCTTGAATACGGGTCATCTACATGGGGGTTTAAAACTTATAAATGTTTAGATAACATACATAACAGAAGCATGAGATACTATCTTGGGGTACACCGATTTGCACCTGTGACCGCACTCAATGGGGACACTGGGTGGCTGCCGTGTGTGTATAGACAATGGTTGTCTATAATACGATTCTGGAATAGACTTATCACGACCGAAGAAAATAGACTTATCAAAACTGTATTTAATATAGATTACAATGTTTGTAAAAATAATTGGTGTAGTGAGTTGAAAAGCATCTTGTGCAGAATCGGCTTATCGGATTATTATAACAATAAACTTGTAATTAACATGAACCTAGCTGAATTAAAAATCAAACAGTACTATGGGTCGGAGTGGTCAACAAGTGTTCAGCAATCACCAAAGCTGCGAATTTATAAGTTGTTTAAAGATAGTTTTACCACAGAATATTACATTAAACTGAACTTACGTAAAAACGAGCGCTCTCTTTTAGCTCAGCTAAGATGCGGGATTTTGCCTTTGAGAATTGAGACAGGCCGATACATTGGCGAAAAAATCAATGATCGCTTATGTTTATTTTGTGATAGCTCACAAATAGAGTCGGAAACGCATTTTGTGGTTACATGCGACTTTTATACAAGAATAAGATCTGACATATTCGGTGAACTATTTGATACAGGGGCATTTGTACAATTATCGCTTAATAATAAATTGTGTTATTTAATGATGAATCATGTGCGAAAATTAGCAAAATTTATAGTTAAAGCCTATGTTGTAAGACGGAGAGCATTCTATCCGCAGAACTGATTATTGTTTCTTTTTGATATACAGGCGACTTTTTGAATCGATTATGGGTGGCATATTTTCAGGGCATTTTATGGGGAGTAAAAATTGCTCGTAATGTGCAAGTTCTTATTCTCGCATAATGCTTTTGACTATAACAGTTTTCTCTTTTGGAAAAGTCTTCAAATTGTAGATGATGTATTATTATGTTCATAATGTATATGTGTACGTTTATGTATTTTTCATTAGGACCGTATAGACACAACTATCTCACTTTCAAACATTTATTCACTCACACATGCACTGACTGACTCACTCACACACACAATCATTCGTTAGTGTCTTTGCTTGTGATTGTTTTTAACTGTGTTTGATTATACATATGACTACATTTTCTTTACATTTCGTTTATGTAAAGGACTTTTAGTTATATATTATTACTTAACATTACGATAACTTTATTGTTATGTGATTTGGTGGACAGCAAAACTTCCGCTCTTTTTCTTAAAAGAGCATAGCCTAGCTGTTAAACAAAAACACTCATATTGTAAATTTATTCTTTAGACAGTGTGAAAATGTTTCAATTAACGTTTTCATTTTTTTGTTTTTCCCCAGAAGTGATCTCAATCATAATTATACGTACTTATATTGACTTTTTATATCTACCTTATTTTTCTTTTGGAGATGAAGTTTCTGGAATGGATGTTTTCGAATGGTACTGCCCATATCTGTCTATTTTGATATTGTCGTTATGAAGTAGAACGATACCAACACAACACGTTTTCCATTTTTTGCTTTTTTTGTATGTTTTTTTTTTTTTTTTTTTTTTTTTTGGTTTTCTTAATTATTTTTCTTTTGAAAGTGACTTATAGGCCCATGGGGCCGGGTGTTATTTATTACATTTTGTACCATTGTTTTGTTGTTGTATATACACATGTCACTATAATAAAATATTTACTTACTTACTTGTATATATGGTTCGATGTTTATAAGGCTGTTTCAGAGAAGCAATAATTCATTACACGTTTCACCAGTCCCACTTCAATGTAGCCGTTGACCAATCTTATAGAAATCAGACCAAACTACTCTGCATATTGAATCTGACGACACCGCATAAAAGGTCGTCTCGAATTGACCGCATACACTTAAATACTCGTCTCGAATTGACCGCATACACTTAAATACTCGTCTCGAATTGACCGCATACACTTAAATACTCGTCTCGAATTGACAGCATACACTTAAATATCATCAAATGAAATCAAACGTGGTTATATAGGCCTACAATCGGAACGCTGGACTATCACCTTTTCTCTATCTCAATTATCTATATGTGTTATATCTCTCATGTTTTATACTAAACGATTTTTTAGGCCACAATTAAATTGGCTGACACAAAGGTCAATCACAGACGAGACAGTCATCATATCTGATTACGAGCGAGCGACGACAACAGCTGGTTTGAATGAGATTGGGGTTTTTACAGTACATTAATCCGTGTTCTCAAATACGGCTCAGATTACATTTGTCTGTGTAATATGTAAATTTTAAAAGCATCATTATCACGTCAGTCGTAAATGGGATATTTTCAGTTACAGACAACGGAATGTCGTCTGAGTTTAGAATAGACAAACTAATACATAACTGGTATCGCTGGTAAGCTAATACAAATGTGTCATTAAAGTTCGTCAGGGACAATTTGTTTTTTTGTTACACTCTTGGGAACTGTCAACATTTTATCTACTCGTATTCTCATGTCGGAGGAAAATGACACAGCCTGTAAATGGCAGCAGTAATCGACTTTAGATATTGGTTTTGTGGACTTAATTTTCTAAACAAAGCAGAAGATGAGAATTGCAGACGAATACAGATAATGCGATGTCGTTTCGTAAATACTATTCTTTTTTTCTTTAGCAAGAGTTTCAAGAATCGCGTCAAATTTCGACATCTGTCCGAAGTTCATTCTTTTATCATTGTCCTTTAATTTTATTGAATATCCCATGACTACGGTATTCATGATGTGTCAATGCATTGGTATAGTTGTCGACTCTATCTATCTGTCTGTCTCTTCTCTGTCTCTTATGTGTGTGTGTGGGGGGGGGGGGTGGGGGGGGGGTCTCTCATTCTCTAGCCCTCTCCCCCACTTTCATTCTCTCCCCCTCTCTCTCTTTTCTCTATCTATCCCCTCCCTCTCTAACTCCCCGTTCTTATTCTCTCTCCCTCTCACTGTCTCTCATTGTCTCTTTCTCGCCCCCATTTCTCTCTCTCTCTCATTCTCTCGTCCTGTCATTCTCTCTTTCTATCCCTCTCCCTCTCTCTCTCGCCCCTTTCTCCATATCTATCTCTCTCTTTCTCTCTCACGCTCGCTCTCTCTCTCTCTCTCTCTCTCTCTCTCTCTCTCTCTCTCTCTCTCTCTCTCTCTCTCTCTCTCTCTCTATCTCTCTCTCTCTCTCTCTATCTCTCTCTCTCTCTCTCTCTCTATCTCTCTCTCTCTCTCTCTCTCTCTCTCTCTCTCTCTCTCTCTCACTATCTCTCCCCTCCTTCTCCAACGCCCCTTTCTCCTTCTCTATCTCTCTTTCTCGTCATATCCCTCTGTCTGTCTGTCTGTCTGTCTGTCTGTCTGTCTCTCTTAACATTTCGACCACACGGTATAATTGTAAACATTTCGATCACACGGTATAATTGTAAACATTTCGATCACACGGTATAAATGTAAACATTTCGATCACACGGTATAAATGTAAACATTTCGACCACACGGTATAAATGTAAACATTTCGACCACACGGTATAAATGTTAACATTTCGATCACACGGTATAAATGTTAACATTTCGACCACACGGTATAAATGTTAACATTTCGATCACACGGTATAAATGTTAACATTTGTCGTTTGCTACACTTGTCAAAATTGCTCTAAGGTTAGTTGTGTGTAACACAGTTTCATTGTAAATCTAGTGAGGCAAACAATCTCTAGGTCCAGGAGGTAATTCCCAATGGACCCCGTCTTAGTTTCATTCCGATGGAGCAATGTATTGATTAATCCATTTACAAAATGTCCTCGAGCTGCCAAAGTAATTATAAATACCCTTTCCCCTACAAAAGGTTACATCCTATTGGGATATATATTTTTTAAATCACGGTTATCAATTGTTTTCAGTTTCATCACGATGGTTCACGAACGTCAACAACAACAACAGTCCTGACTTGCGTTACAGTCATTTAAGCATACTTTCACCAAACGGCTTCTCAAATTGTTAAACTCTTTTTGCGCAGATCTCCCACATGTAGACCCCCCCCATGTTCGTTCAAAACCGGGCGATTCCCTTTCGGAATATTTAGATAACTGAAAGGCAAAGAATGCTGTTTTCAGGTGAGAAAGCTCGTGACGAGCCGATTAATCTGAAGCTGCATTGTTTGCGAAAACATCAATATAGCCATTAGCGCTGAAAGAGTTAATAAGCAGTACACTTTAAAAAACCAAAGCCGTGTAAGCGTCTCTATGCCATTTTGTATCTTATCAATAATTACCAACAACATAATGCATTGTATTAACTTACACGTATTTGATTCAAATCCGCCTCGGTTGTATAGTGGTAGAGCATCCGCCTCGGGTGCGGAAGGTCAAGGGTTGGACCCTTGGCCGGGCCATACCAACAATTTCGAAAATGGTAGTAATGGCTGCCCTTTTTGGTGCTCAGGGTTGCGGGGTTAGCGTTACGACTGACTGGCTGGTGTCAGGATTCTGGTTACTGACCCAGGAAACGCCGTGATATAACTGGAAAAGGGTTGTAAGGAGCGTAAAACACCAACCAACCAATCAATCAATTAATCAATTAATCAATCAATCAATCAATCAATCAATCAATCAATCAATTAATCAATCAACCAATCACTCAATTAATCATTCAATGAATGAATCAATCAATCAATCAAATAACCGATTCACATTTGATGAACGGTCAACCTTGTACCCCGGTATCACAGTCGGAAGCGACACGGGCTGTTAATCCAGGGGATGTGAGTCTGAATCCCAGCTTGGCCAACATTCTTTTCGACGTTTGACTAAAGTCACTGTGATATGCGTCATTCGTCTTTCAACAATGGGCAAACAGTTTATATGGAACAGCAGCCAGTTGCTTTGAAAGCCTGTTGTGTGCAGTACTGGTGTGAGAAAGCCAGGAAACATATGAGTAGGTGAACTGGCCGCCGTGATATTCATGGGTGAAAAACTGTTGAAAACGGCGTTTATTAACCCTTTCCCTCATATAAACGCTTTCGGACGCCTCTGCAGCAGACGGCTTTTTGAAAACATAGTGACTAAAGAAGAAATTTCTCCTTTTTCCACAATTTTTTCCACTTTTTGTCATAGGTTATCCATTCAATTATGGAGATTTTCTATGTTTTGACAAAATACGTTCAAAGTCGTCTGCTGCAGAATTGTCGTATGAGGGAAAGGGTTAAACCCTAATCAATATACGTACACCAGGAATAATGTGTCGTGTGGACTAAAATATGGAAACGTTCACTTGCAATCCCAAACCCCTGTAGTAGACAGGATACGGTCTAAACGAGAAGGCATCTCGGGAATAACAAAATAGCTTCGGTAATGAAACCAGGGATGTATATCGTCTTTGAACTGGCACAAGTGGCTGGCTTAGTTCCAAACCAAGGTATCCTCATCAACGAATAAGAGGAACGTACGTCGATGTGAGGCAGAGCCAGCTAAGTGCCCTGATCGGGTCATTTATTATTCATAAGGGAACACTTTCAAGGGGGTCGTTTTGCTTTCAAAGATCAAAAGCGAAAATTACCGCGAGTAGTAGGAAAATGGATACCTCAGCAATTTAGGTTTTTTGACATGGGTACAATTCCATGAACCTCACTGAACGCTGGGTAAAACTTAAATACTTAAAAGTGTATTTCATCATTTTTTGTTTCCTTAATCAAAATGATAAAATATTTCATAACAATTATTGTTCGTCAACTTTGTCATTTACTTAAACACATTAAACCATTCATATTTTATAAAATATTAGTGAAACAAAAATGACGAAATATGCTTTTAAGTAATTAAGTATTACTTAGCGCTAAGTAAGGTTGGTGAAATTAGACCCTTGTCTTAATTATTAGAATCACAGAATTTATTTCCTGATTAAAATATTGATCGAATTGATAAACACTGCATCTTTTCTCTTTAAAGAATAGTTTATTGCATACAATATGTATAGAAATGAGGAGTATAAATAGTATTTATTGCATACAATATGTATAGAAATGAGGAGTATAAATAGTATTTATTGCATACAATATGTATAGAAATGAGGAGTATAAATAGTATTTATTGCATATAATATGTATAGAAATGAGGATTATAAATAGTGTTTATTGCATACAATATGTATAGAAATGAGGATTATAAATAGTATTTATTGCATATAATATGTATAGAAATGAGGATTATAAATAGTGTTTATTGCATACAATATGTATAGAAATGAGGATTATAAATAGTATTTATTGCATACAATTTGTATAGAAATGAGGATTATAAATAGTGTTTATTGCATACAATATGTATAGAAATGAGGATTATTAATAGTATTTATTGCATACAATATGTATAGAAATGAGGATTATAAATAGTGTTTATTGCATACAATATGTATAGAAATGAGGATTATAAATAGTATTTATTGCATACAATATATATAGAAATGAGGATTATTAATAGTGTTTATTGCATACAATATGTATAGAAATGAGGATTATAAATAGTATTTATTGCATACAATATGTATAGAAATGAGGATTATTAATAGTATTTATTGCATACAATATGTATAGAAATGAGGATTATTAATAGTATTTATTGCATACAATATGTATAGAAATGAGGATTATAAATAGTGTTTATTGCATACAATATGTATAGAAATGAGGATTATAAATAGTATTTATTGCATACAATATGTATAGAAATGAGGATTATTAATAGTGTTTATTGCATACAATATGTATAGAAATGAGGATTATAAACGAGGATTATAAATATTATTTATTGCATACAATATGTATAGAAATGAGGATTATTAATAGTATTTATTGCATACAATATGTATAGAAATGAGGATTATTAATAGTATTTATTGCATACAATATGTATAGAAATGAGGATTATTAATAGTATTTATTGCATACAATATGTATAGAAATGAGGATTATTAATAGTATTTATTGCATACAATATGTATAGAAATGAGGATTATTAATAGTATTTATTGCATACAATATGTATAGAAATGAGGAGTATTAATATATTTATTGCATACAATATGTATGGAAATGAGGATTATAAATAGTATTTATTGCATACAATATGTATAGAAATGAGGATTATTAATAGTATTTATTGCATACAATATGTATAGAAATGAGGATTATAAATAGTATTTATTGCATACAATATGTATAGAAATGAGGATTATTAATAGTATTTATTGCATACAATATGTATAGAAATGAGGAGTATTAATAGTATTTATTACATACAATATGTATAGAAATGAGGAGTATTAATATATTTATTGCATACAATATGTATAGAAATGAAATGAGGAGTATTAATATATTTATTGCATACAATATGTATAGAAATGAGTAGTATTAATATATTTATTACATACAATATGTATAGAAATGAGGATTATAAATAGTATTTATTGCATACAATATGTATAGAAATGAGGATTATTAATAGTGTTTATTGCATACAATATGTATAGAAATGAGGATTATAAATAGTATTTGTTGCATACAATATGTATAGAAATGAGGAGTATTAATAGTGTTTATTGCATACAATATGTATAGAAATGAGGATTATAAATAGTATTTATTGCATACAATATGTATAGAAATGAGGATTATAAATGAGGTTTATAAATAGTATTTATTGCATACAATATGTATAGAAATGAGGAGTATTAATAGTGTTTATTGCATACAATATGTATAGAAATGAGGATTATAAATAGTATTTATTGCATACAATATGTATAGAAATGAGGATTATAAATGAGGTTTATAAATAGTATTTATTGCATACAATATGTATAGAAATGAGGATTATTAATAGTATTTATTGCATACAATATATATAGAAATGAGGATTATTAATAGTATTTATTACATACAATATGTATAGAAATGAGGAGTATTAATATATTTATTGCATACAATATGTATAGAAATGAAATGAGGAGTATTAATATATTTATTGCATACAATATGTATAGAAATGAGTAGTTTTAATATATTTATTACATACAATATGTATAGAAATGAGGATTATTAATATATTTATTGCATACAATATGTATAGAAATGAGGATTATAATTCGTGTCTTTATATCCTTGTTGAATTATTTAAAATACGAAGTACATTAACAGTGTACTTTTGTTATGAATTATTTACATTACAGAGCAGCCTAAGCATGCCACGCAGGCTAATCCGGACAGACACTTTCGTCTCCTGTGTTTTTTTCTGTTGCAGGAATCATTACTCTATACCTATATCCACCTGAGACGGAATGTGTCTGACCGGATTAGCCCGCGTGGACGCAGAGTCCATAATGTTGATTTTCTCGCGGGACGGCTCGTTTGTATATGGAGGTGTGCACCGTAACGTTAGGCGATTTTTTCTGAATTCATTTCTCAACCTATAAATCATGTTCAGTTCTTATAAGCATCAACGGGTGTTGTTGTATCTCTATGACTCGTATTTGATATAGTATCGGGATGTGTTTTCCATGTTCGATTCCTAGAACGGTGAGATTTTCCTTTTCCAAATGACCGTAATTGATTTATAAATTCATTTATTATCAAGAGTCTATATGCAAATAGAATAACATACAATAGGTAACGGAAATTCATATATTAACACTAAATGCCTATATGTGGATATGGAAGGCAATATTGGTTATTCAAGTGCATGTGTAAACGTTCTATGCATACCCCGTATAGAAACTGTCTATCCCCACCTAGTGTAGAAACTGTCTATTCCTACCCCTATGTAGAAACTGTCTATTCCTACCCCATGTAGAAACTGTCTATTCCTACCCCATGTATAAACTGTATATTCCTACCCCATGTAGAAACTGTCTATTCCTACCAAATGAAGAAGCTGTCTGTTCCCACCCCATGCATAAATTGTTTATTCCCAGCCCATGTAGAAACTGTCTGTTCCCAACCTATGTAACACTGTCTGTTCCCACCCCATGTAGACACGGTCTGTTCCAATCCCATGTAGAAACTGTTAGATCCCACCCCGTATAGAAACTGTCTATTCCTACCACATATATACACTTCCTGTTCCCACCCCATGTATAAACTGTCTGTTCCCACCCCATGTATAAACTGTGTGTTCTTACCCCTTGTAGAAACTGCCTGTTCCCACCCCATGTATAAACTGTCTGTTCTCACTCCATGTAAAAACTGTCTGTTCTCCAACCCCATGTACACACTGTCTGTTCCAACCCCATGTATAAACTGTCCTGTTCCAACCCATGTAGAAACTGTCTGTTCTAACCCCATATAGAAACTGTATATTCCCACCCAAGGAATAAACTCTCTGCCCCCGACCCCATGTTGAAACTGTCTGTTCCAACCCCATGTAGAAACTGTCTGTTCCCACCCCATGAAGACACTGTCTGTTCCCACCCCATGTAGAAACTGTCTGTTCCCACCCCATGTAGAAACTGTCTGTTCCCACCCCATGTAGAAACTGTATGTTCCCAACCAATGAAGACACGGTCTGTTCCCACCCCTTGTAGAAACTGTCTTTTCTGACCCCATGTAGAAACTGTCTGCTCCCACCCCATGTAGAAACCTTCTGTTCCCAACCCATGTAGAAACTGTCTAACCCCACCCCATGTAGAAACCTTCTGTTCCCAACCCACGTAGAAACTGTCTAACCCCACCCCATGTAGAAACCTTCTGTTCCCACCCCATGTAGAAACTGTCTAACCCTACCCCATGTAGACAATGTCTGTTCCCACTCCATGTATATAAACTGTCTAACCCCACCCCATGTAGACAATGTCTGTTCTTACCCCATGTAGACACTGTCTGTTCCCATCCCGTGTAAAAAACGGTCTGTTCCCACCCCATGAAGAAACTTTCTAGCCCCAACCCATGTAGAAACTGTCTGTTCCCATCCCATGTTGAAACTGTCTGTTCCAACTCCATGTATATAAACTGTCTGTTCCAACTCCATGTATATAAACTGCCTATTCCCACTCCAGCATGCTCGTAATCGTGAGTGAAAGTGTTCCGGAAATTAATTCTAACGTCTAGTTCAAGGCCAACCTGATCTCAGTAACAATAAACTGTCGGGAAACACGCTCAGAATTAGAATATTATATGGATGTAATATCGGTAATATCGTCTGAAAATGTAATGTTATATCGGTAATATTGTTTCCAAATTGTAATGTTCAAAGTGAAACATGTGTTTGTTTGGAGGAAAAACACATCACATTAAAACGGATAGTTTTCCCTTCAAACTAACGGTATAACAGAGTTCTAGAACAGTGGCACGTTTCATGTTCTAAAATCCTCATTTGACACCGTAACCCAATGTTGTGGTTTCTTTTACAGAGACAATTATCTTGAACACCCGCACCATAGGGTTTGGTAAAATAATAAAAGATATATCTAGCCCTTTGTACTGTTGTTTTGTTTGTTTATTAGGGTTTTACGCCGTTTTCAACATTATTTCAGTTATATCACGGCGACAGTTCAATAAATTCATGATCCCTTGGAAAACAAACCAGTACTAGGCTAGGAAATGTGCCCTGCCTATGATGACTCCACCATGACAACAGCGTTGCGACTGGGGATCGAACCCGAGACGCCCGGTTCCAAATCCCCGACGCGAACTACTAGGCCACGACGGATTCCCGTCTGTACTGAACGATAGGTTTTTATTTTTACTTATTGTTTAAATAGAAATACATAAATTATTGAAGAAGGGTACCATTTTGTATTAATTTGTCCATTACATTTGAGTAATAATTTACCAACATAGTTTGTACTGCGGCTACATGTCTAGTATGAAGACATCTTCTAATAACTGATATGTCAGACTACCTTAAGATGTGCAGATGAAATTATTTAGGATGAGATATATTCATGTATTTGTAACCAATATCTTTTAAAGTGTATAATCACTGATTTATAGCTTTTTGCATTCATGTATCTGTATTAAGTACTGCTGTCAGAACTTTGTATATTGTATGTTACTCTCAAACATTGACTTTTCTGAAATTCATATGTATTGTGAGTCGGAGGCCTTAAATAACAATACAATAATGGGTGTATTGTATCCCTTGACGTGACTTTCTAATGCGTTTGATTGATTAATTAGGTTTTACGTCGTTTTCAACAATTTTTCAGTCATATCACGGCGGCCAGTTCACCTACTCATGTGTTTCCTGGCTTTCACACACCAGTAATCCACACAACAATCTTTCAAAGCAACTGGCTGCTTTTCCACATAGACTGTTCGTCCATTGGTGAAAGACGAATGACGCTTGTCACAAGGATTTTTTGTCAAACGACGGAAAGATTTTTGGTTTAGCTGGGGTTCGAAATCACAACCCCCGGATTGACAGCTCTCGCGTCGATTCCGACCGAGCTTCCGGAGCTCCAATAAGAGTGAATTGAACACTGAACCGTTGAAATAGGTGGTTCTATTTTTAGAACTGCTAAAAACATCGATATGCTTAAACAGAAAGAAAAGCCAGACTAGATACATATGCAAAGTGTACCCATCCCCTTTCAATATAGGTTGGTAAATGCAGTTGTATTATCATTCAATGACTTTTAGACGTGTAGATATCAAGGCCAGCCGTTAAGGTCAACCGTCCATTTTCTTAACTCGATTAACTCCCAATTGTGGTAAATATATTATCTTATATTAGCTCTGTCAGCGCCAAAGGCAATATTGAGCTTTTTGCAAACAATGCAGATTCAGGTGAGTCAGCTCGTAACGAGCTGTCTCACCTGAAATCTGCATTGATTGGCTGTGAGTTATAAAAATATTCCAAAAATCCTATAACATGAAATTGGATCGTCCGAGTTTGAACATAGAAGAGTCTACTTTAAACAATTCGGCGCTGAAAGGGTTAGTTACATGTGTCTATATAGATACGCTCTTTTTGAATACAACTTTTTATAACGTAGGTTGAACGACACCCGCGAGAATCACGTTGTGGTCATAACCTAACCAGGATGAAAACTTATAAATAATTACTGTAATGAAAGTAGCCTAATGTACCACCCACATGAACACCTAGCGTACAATTGGTTTGTATAGACGTGGATCAGACTGATTAAGATAACAGTCTGTTCGTACGTCCCGGTAGATCAGTCGGTAGCGACGCGGGCTGTCAATCCAGGGGTTGTGAGTTCGAATCCCGGCTCGGCCAACTTTCTTTCCGACGATTGACAAAAGTCAATGCGACATGCGTCATTCGTCTTCCACCAATGGGCTAAGTTTATGTGGAAAAGCAGCCAGTTGCTTGGGAAGTTTGTTTTGTGGAGTACTGGTGTGAGAAAACCAGGAAATGCATGAGTAGGTGAACTGACCGCCATGACATAACTGAGAAATTGTAAAAAAAAAAACGGCGTTAAACCCCAATCAATCATGTTCATACGTTAAATTGATGTGTTGCAAGTTATCGAAGTCTGAACTCTGTTTAGACGGTGTATGCGTAATGTATTGACCAAGATCAGCACACGCAGTCCGCACAGACTGATCTGGGCCGACACATTCCGTCTCAGGGGGATAGAGGTATAGAGAAATGATTCCTGAAACAGAAAATCCACAAGAGCCTAGACGCAATGCACCAAATACATTCCTTCTTTGTTTTTCATGTAAATCAACCAGTTTCAGCTCTTAATTGTTACATTTTCTAAGCATTTCTCAGGTAGAACACCCTATATCATTGGAAAGAGTCACCTTTAAAATGATGCAAAGAAAATGGGCTGTCATGCATTATGCAAAAATAACTCACCCGGCGAAAATAGTTACCGTCACTTTGGACGAAATCGAGCTGGGACGAAACTGGGTTTTACACGTTTTCTACTTTCACTTTCAAACAAGAGGTCAAAATACTGAAAATGATAAAATCAATCATTTCCAGTGCATCCTATACACATTTACCATAAATGTAAACTCAATGTCATATAGCTAATGCATTCTTGGGATGGTATTGACTCATTTCTACACAAAAAAAGTTTTTGTTAACCCTCTCCCCCATACGACCATTCTGCAGCAAACGACTTTGAACGTATTTTGTCCAAAAATAGAAAATAATTGAATGGATAACCTATGACTAAAAGTGGAAAACATTGTGGCAAAAGGAGAAATTGCACGCGAGACCGAGGGTCGAGAGCATTGTCAAATTGTCCACACCGTGAGTAGACAATACTAAAACCTGTATCGCTTCTGCAACTTAATTTTCCTTTTATTAGTTTAATTAGTTTAAAGTAGTTCATTTATTTTACATCGACTGCGAAACAAGCTTTAAGATTATAATAATCACGCTCGATGTCTGCTTCCTGGAACCTTAACCAGTACTCGCGCCGTTTGTGTGAAGAAATCCCAAAGGCAGAACCCGCTCATCACGGGATTCGAGCCCGGGACCTTTGGGACAAGAGGCCGACGCTCTACCTCTGTACCACTGCCTTCCTTTTATTATATACCATGTTAAAATTTTAAGACATCATATAACTTTGAATATATCATCTTTTTTTCTGGAGTTCATCATTTTTTAAGAGTAGTAAACGATTACAGTGCGTCCTCGAATAGGACACACGAGAGTTGAAAGGTAACCATACGCAAACGACTATTTTGGTTAATATATACAATAAAAGCGCTAAACATTGCTACCTGAATATGACACATGATAGTTCACCTGGAACCATAGTGTTAGACAATAATAATAATATTTTGGTTTTATTAGTGTTAGACAATGGACTACATCGGTCATATATAGTACAGAACGCCCACTGAACAGTGCTCCGTGAATGAGACCTAGGAGAGTTGAACGGGAAACAACTGTATTACACAATGGACTAATTATGTGCTGTTTGGGTTATATCATTGGTGATCAATGACATACCAATATAAGCATGTTCATGTAATACAATTAGTTGTATGTTTGCAGTGGTCCAGATAAGTAGGGATATTCAGATCTGTTTCCCACAATTTTTCTCCTATTATTAAAGCAAACCCTATGTTGTGGGTACTCAAAAGAATCGTCTCACTGATACGATTCTTTTGAGTACCCACAACATAGGATTAGAGGTTCAAATAAGGATTTTAGAACATGCAAAACGCCCCTTATCTAGAGTACTATGTTTGAATTGTGTTTTACACCGCTTTCAACATAATTCAGTCATAGTATGGTGTTTCCTGGGTAAATAACCAGAACTGCTTGTAAGGCTGTCCCGACACTAATTATTATTGGTGATTAATAACACACAAATATAAGCATGTTCATGTTATACAATTAGTTGTATGTTAGCATTGTGTTTTACATCGCTTTCAACATAATTCAGTCATAGTATGGTGTTTCCTGGGTAAATAACCAGAACTGTTTGTAAGGCTGTCCCGACACTAATTATTATTGGTGATTAATAACACACAAATATAAGCATGTTCATGTTATACAATTAGTTGTATGTTAGCATTGTGTTTTACATCGCTTTCAACATAATTCAGTCATAGTATGGTGTTTCCTGGGTAAATAACCAGAACTGCTTGTAAGGCTGTCCCGACACTAATTATTATTGGTGATTAATAACACACAAATATAAGCATGTTCATGTTATACAATTAGTTGTATGTTAGCATTGTGTTTTACATCGCTTTCAACATAATTCAGTCATAGTATGGTGTTTCCTGCGTTAATTACCAGTACTGATTAAAAGGCTGTCCCGTCACCAATGTAGTATATTTGCCAAGGATATGAAATTCATGTAACTACCACCATTTTAAAAGAGTTTTTATTTTAAATATTTGGCCTTTGGGATCTAAAACCTGGGTCCAAGCAAATCAACCTTCTTACTTAGCGCTAAGTAATACTTAAACAAGCATACTGCGACGATGGTTCTCTCTTGTCTCTACTCTCGTGACACCGCACGAATAATGAAACAAGCTATCGAGTTGTCGCGAGAACAGCGTCAAATTCACTTGAATATTTCTTCTCCTCGTGTAAAAGTACGGGAAACGGAAGTTGTAATGGCTATGTGAAGTGATCTCTGGTTGGTCGATATTTGGTCGTGTCCGGATTTTTAGCCAATCAGCGATCAGGCATAGGAAACCATTTCTTTTTGTGTCGATATATTTAGTTTTGACGTGTCTTTGTTTTCCGCGGAAATGGTACCCCTTACGGCAACTCAAATATTAAGAAAACCAAGAGACGGATCAAAAATCAAAAATCGGGACGATCATTCGATGTAGCAACTGATGGACTACGGTTTTCGCCCGTTTCCATAGCAACGGTGGTTTCTATGGCGGCCATACTACAAAAGGAACAACTAGAGCCTAGACCCTTCATCCCTACCAAGTTTGGTCGAAATCCGTTGAATAGTTTTGGCGCTACGCTTGCCACAAACAAACAAACGAACGGACAGAAACGAAGAACGACTTTAAGGGTCTCTAGAACGGGCGTATTTCATCCTTTTTGTTTACCTTATATTTAGAATAAAATGGTGGAATTTAGATGACTAAGTTGACTTAAATAGTTACCTTCCTGACAAACAATTCTTTTTAACCCTTTCCCTCATACGACAATTCTGCAGGAGATGACTATATTTTGTCCAAAAATAGAAAATCTCTATAATTGAATGGATAACCTATAACTAAAAGTGGAAAACATTGCTCGTTTTGAACAATTTCTTCTTTTGTCACTATGTTTTCAAAAAGCCGTCTGCGACAGAGATGTCAGAAAGCGTCTACATGAGGGAAAGGGTAACGAAACGGAATATGTTGGCATTTTGATTAGGTAGTCAAAAGTGAGTAATATATCCGTTTAAGTATTTAAGAATTACTTAACGCTAAGTAAGGTTGGTGGAAATGGATCTAGGGTTTCCGGCTCTCGGGGCGGAATTGATTGATTGATTGATTGATTGGGGTTTAACGCCGTTTTTAACAATTTCTCAGTCATATCACGCCGGCCAGTTGACCTAATCATATGTTTCCTGGTTTTCACACACCAGTATACTCCACACAACAATCTTCCCAAGCAACTGGCTGCTTTTCCACATAGACTTAGCCCATTGGTGGAAAACGAATGACGCATGTCGCAATAACTTTTGTCAAACGTCGGAAAGAAAGTTGGCCGAGCCGGGATTCTAACTCACAACCCCTGGATTGACAGCCCGCGTCGTTATCGACTGAGCCACCGGGACTCGACGCTCTCGGAGCGGAAGCTCTAACCACCGCACAAATGGGGGCGATTTCATACATATCTATCATCCAATGTCAGTGATCCAATCGAACCCGAACGGGCTTTTTACAATGTATTTGAGCCGTTCCACGAGAAATAATGAAAGAAATTGTTGAAAACAGCGTTAACCCCATTCATTTAATCTTGATTTGTCATTATCGCGTCATGCAGCAATCCGTAGAATCATATTTAACATTTGAGCCGTCCCGCGAAAAAACCAACATTATTGCCACTGCGTAATGTATCGACCCAGATCAGCCTGCGCAGTCCGCGCAGGCTAATCCGGGCCGACACATTCCGTCTCAGGGGAATAGAGGTATAGAGTAATGATTTCTGAAACAGATAATTCACAGGAGGAGAAACGTGTCTATCCGGGTTAGCCTGCGCGGCATGCTTAGGGCTGGTCCGGGTCGATATTTTACGCAGAGTACACAATGTTTTTGTTTTTTCTTGGAACGGCTCATTTGAAGGATGCTCATCATTGCCCGTATTGTTAAAACAATCAGCAAATTTGACGAAAATCTAATCTCCTCTGATTTGAATTGTATTTTTTGACGCTTTCAACAGTAATTCTGTTATATAACCCTTTACCTCATACGACAATTCTGCAGCAGACGACTTTAAACATATTTTGTCAAAAAACGAAAAATCTCTATAACTGAATTGATAACCTATGACTAAAAGTGGAAAGCATTGTGGCAAAAGGAGAAATTGCTCGTTTTGAGCAATTTCTCCTTTTGTCACTATGTTTTCAAAAAGCCATCCGCTGCAGAGGCGTCAGAAGGCGTCTATATGGTAACATCCCATTTCGTCTAATCCCATTTCGTCTACAGTTTTTTGTCCCATTTCGTCTACACCCTCGTTCCCATGTCGTCTACTGTCCATAAAATGAATATACATAGCTATATGTCTACGGAGATTGCAATTTCATCTTACATTGACCTTACTGCTTTTATCTTTATTAAGGGGGTCTGAATTGAAATCATTTTTTAATTAATGTTGATTAATTTTTGAACAAACTGCTGATCCAGAACGGCGGCTTACCAGTGAAGAAGAGCGCCACATGGCAAAAAACTCACCGTGAGGATTGAACGCCTGAAGACGAAGTTCGAGACAACCAGTCTTCGCGATTACTTGGACAGGATGGCTCGCTTGACAAGACTGTGAATTCCTTCTGCAGTTACTTGACAAGTCTGTCTACACCGTGGTGCTTGTGAATTATGTGCTATTACAAAGTGCTTTAGCCTTTGCAACATTAATAGATTCTTATATATTATCTTGTATTAAGCATGAAATATGAAATGATAATTAACATTTGTTATGAACTTTGTGTTTCTTTTGTTTTACAGCCTTCGGACTTAGTACATAATGTAGACTAAGACTGGCTGAATGCCATGAGTCCCTTAAAGTAATTGCGACATTCCAATATAATCAGATACAAATTATCTAAAATAGAACGATAAAATAACACAATTTCCCAAAAAAAAGATGCTCTGGTATGGGTCCACAATGTATGTATAACCCACATATTTTAAACAAAATATGTCCGTCTTATTGAATTAGACTGTCTGTCTCATTAATCTAAGTGTAGACGAAATGGCACCGGGTGTAAATTGGTTGTAGACGAAATGGGACAAATTGCAAAAAGTGTAGACGAAATGGGATTAGACGAATTGGGATTAGACGAAATGGGCTTAAACCGTCTATATGAGGGAAAGGGATAACAACATATTCCTGTAGACAGTATCATAACTAGCGGTGTTTGGTTTTCCAATTAACGACACTGCAGGTTGTATATTGCCTATTAAAGTTTTTTTGTAATAGGTGACAGTTGGGTTTGAATGCCGTACGACAGCTGTCATTAATCATAGAGTGTGCAAAGCAATATGCAGACAATAAATATTCCCCAGCCACTCCATTCGCCTAGGTGGTGTGGTGGTAGAGCGTCTGCCTCGGTTGCGGTAGGTCGCGGATTTAACCCCCGGCCGGATCCCCCCACAACTCCATTCGCCTCGGTGGTGTAGTGGTAGAGCGTCTGCCTCGATTGCGGTAGGTCGCGGATTTAATCCCCGGCCGGATCATTCTTAAAGACTTTGAAGACGGTGGCATTGGCGTTTTACATCTCTTGAACCTCTGGTTTATTGGGTTAGCAGAACGACTGACTCCATAGTGTTAGGATAAAGGGGCCAGTTGTACTGGTAACTTACTGGTTACTTACAGGAAACCGCATTATATAGCTGAAATATTGTTTAAAATGGCGTAAAAAACGCACCAAACAATCAATCAAATCCCGCCGCTCCCAGCACACAGATTGTTTTTGTCCTGGTCCGGAATGAAGAATTAAACAACGAGCCGAGTCAGGCAAAAGGAGATATGTTCTGCAATTGGGAACAATGAGGACTTATAGGACTATATGTATACGCAAGTATCGCCAGTGTTTGTATCTATCACCCTGTTTGTAGTCTGTCTGTACATATCACCCTGTTTGTAACCTGTCTATATATCACCCTGTTTGTAACCTGTCTATATATCACCCTGTTTGTAATCTGTCTGTACATATCATCCTGTTTGTAATCTGTCTGTACATATCACCCTGTTTGTAATCTGTCTGTATATATCACCCTGTTTGTAATCTGTCTGTACATATCACCCTGTTTGTAATCTATCTGTACATATTACCTTGTATTAGATCTGTCTGTACATATCACCCTGTTTGTAATCTGTCTATATATCACCCTGTTTGTAATCTGTATGTACATATCATCCTGTTTGTAATCTGTCTGTACATATCACCCTGTTTGTAATCTGTCTGTACATATCACCCTGTTTGTACTATGTCTGTACATATCACCCTGTTTATAATCTGTCTGTACATATCACCCTGTTTGTAATCTGTCTGTATATATCACCCTGTTTTTAATCTGTCTGTACATATCACCCTGTTTGTAATATTTCTGTACATATCACCTTGTTTGTAATCTGTCTGTACATATCACCCTGTTTGTAATATGTCTGTACATATCACCCTGTTTGTAATCTGTCTGTACATATTACCTTGTTTTAAATCTGTCTGTACATATCACCCTGTTTGTAATCTGTCTGTACATATCATCCTGTTTGTAATCTGTCTGTACATATCACCCTGTTTGTAATCTGTCTGTACATATCACCTTGTTTGTAATATTTCTGTACATATCACCCTGTTTGTAATATTTCTGTACATATCACCCTGTTTGTAATCTGTCTGTACATATCACCCTGTTTGTAATCTGTCTGTATATATCACCCTGTTTGTAATCTGTCTGTACATATCACCCTGTTTTTAATCTGTCTGTACATATCACCCTGTTTGTAATATTTCTGTACATATCACCTTGTTTGTAATCTGTCTGTACATATCACCATGTTTGTAATATGTCTGTACATATCACCCTGTTTGTAATCTGTCTGTACATATTACCTTGTTTTAAATCTGTCTGTACATATCACCCTGTTTGTAATCTGTCTATATATCACCCTGTTTGTAATCTGTCTGCACATATCATCCTGTTTGTAATCTGTCTGTACATATCACCCTGTTTGTAATCTGTCTGTACATATCACCCTGTTTGTAATATTTCTGTACATATCACCCTGTTTGTAATATTTCTGTACATATCACCCTGTTTGTAATCTGTCTGTACATATCACCCTGTTTGTAATCTGTCTGTATATATCACCCTGTTTGTAATCTGTCTGTACATATCACCCTGTTTGTAATCTATCTGTACATATTACCTTGTATTAGATCTGTCTGTACATATCACCCTGTTTGAAATCTGTCTATATATCACCCTGTTTGTAATCTGTATGTACATATCATCCTGTTTGTAATCTGTCTGTACATATCACCCTGTTTGTAATCTGTCTGTACATATCACCCTGTTTGTAATATGTCTGTACATATCACCCTGTTTATAATCTGTCTGTACATATCACCCTGTTTGTAATCTGTCTGTATATATCACCCTGTTTTTAATCTGTCTGTACATATCACCCTGTTTGTAATATTTCTGTACATATCACCTTGTTTGTAATCTGTCTGTACATATCACCCTGTTTGTAATATGTCTGTACATATCACCCTGTTTGTAATCTGTCTGTACATATTACCTTGTTTTAAATCTGTCTGTACATATCACCCTGTTTGTAATCTGTCTGTACATATCATCCTGTTTGTAATCTGTCTGTACATATCACCCTGTTTGTAATCTGTCTGTACATATCACCTTGTTTGTAATATTTCTGTACATATCACCCTGTTTGTAATATTTCTGTACATATCACCCTGTTTGTAATCTGTCTGTACATATCACCCTGTTTGTAATCTGTCTGTATATATCACCCTGTTTGTAATCTGTCTGTACATATCACCCTGTTTTTAATCTGTCTGTACATATCACCCTGTTTGTAATATTTCTGTACATATCACCCTGTTTGTAATATTTCTGTACATATCACCCTGTTTGTAATCTGTCTGTACATATCACCCTGTTTGTAATCTGTCTGTATATATCACCCTGTTTGTAATCTGTCTGTACATATCACCCTGTTTGTAATCTATCTGTACATATTACCTTGTATTAGATCTGTCTGTACATATCACCCTGTTTGTAATCTGTCTATATATCACCCTGTTTGTAATCTGTATGTACATATCATCCTGTTTGTAATCTGTCTGTACATATCACCCTGTTTGTAATCTGTCTGTACATATCACCCTGTTTGTAATATGTCTGTACATATCACCCTGTTTATAATCTGTCTGTACATATCACCCTGTTTGTAATCTGTCTGTATATATCACCCTGTTTTTAATCTGTCTGTACATATCACCCTGTTTGTAATATTTCTGTACATATCACTTTGTTTGTAATCTGTCTGTACATATCACCCTGTTTGTAATATGTCTGTACATATCACCCTGTTTGTAATCTGTCTGTACATATTACCTTGTTTTAAATCTGTCTGTACATATCACCCTGTTTGTAATCTGTCTGTACAAATCATCCTGTTTGTAATCTGTCTGTACATATCACCCTGTTCGTAATCTGTCTGTACATATCACCCTGTTTGTAATATTTCTGTACATATCACTCTGTTTGTAATATTTATGTACATATCACCCTGTTTGTAATCTCTCTGTACATATCACCCTGTTTGTAATCTGTCTGTATATATCACCCTGTTTGTAATATGTCTGTACATATCACCCTGTTTGTAATCTGTCTGTACATATCACACTGTTTGTAATATGTCTGTACATATCACCCTATTTGTAATATTTCTGTACATATCACCCTGTTTGTAATCTGTCCGTACATATCACCCTGTTTGTAATCTGTCTGTACATATCACCCTGTTTGTAATCTGTCTGTATATATCACCCTGTTTGTAATCTGTCTGTACATATCACCCTGTTTGTAATCTATCTGTACATATTACCTTGTATTAGATCTGTCTGTACATATCACCCTGTTTGTAATCTGTCTATATATCACCCTGTTTGTAATCTGTCTGTACATATCACCCTGTTTGTAATCTGTCTGTACATATCATCCTGTTTGTAATCTGTCTGTACATATCACCCTGTTTGTAATCTGTCTGTACATATCACCTTGTTTGTAATATTTCTGTACATATCACCCTGTTTGTAATATTTCTGTACATATCACCCTGTTTGTAATCTGTCTGTACATATCACCCTGTTTGTAATCTGTCTGTATATATCACCCTGTTTGTAATCTGTCTGTACATATCACCCTGTTTTTAATCTGTCTGTACATATCACCCTGTTTGTAATATTTCTGTACATATCACCCTGTTTGTAATATTTCTGTACATATCACCCTGTTTGTAATCTGTCTGTACATATCACCCTGTTTGTAATCTGTCTGTATATATCACCCTGTTTGTAATCTGTCTGTACATATCACCCTGTTTGTAATCTATCTGTACATATTACCTTGTATTAGATCTGTCTGTACATATCACCCTGTTTGTAATCTGTCTATATATCACCCTGTTTGTAATCTGTATGTACATATCATCCTGTTTGTAATCTGTCTGTACATATCACCCTGTTTGTAATCTGTCTGTACATATCACCCTGTTTGTAATATGTCTGTACATATCACCCTGTTTATAATCTGTCTGTACATATCACCCTGTTTGTAATCTGTCTGTATATATCACCCTGTTTTTAATCTGTCTGTACATATCACCCTGTTTGTAATATTTCTGTACATATCACTTTGTTTGTAATCTGTCTGTACATATCACCCTGTTTGTAATATGTCTGTACATATCACCCTGTTTGTAATCTGTCTGTACATATTACCTTGTTTTAAATCTGTCTGTACATATCACCCTGTTTGTAATCTGTCTGTACAAATCATCCTGTTTGTAATCTGTCTGTACATATCACCCTGTTCGTAATCTGTCTGTACATATCACCCTGTTTGTAATATTTCTGTACATATCACTCTGTTTGTAATATTTATGTACATATCACCCTGTTTGTAATCTCTCTGTACATATCACCCTGTTTGTAATCTGTCTGTATATATCACCCTGTTTGTAATATGTCTGTACATATCACCCTGTTTGTAATCTGTCTGTACATATCACACTGTTTGTAATATGTCTGTACATATCACCCTATTTGTAATATTTCTGTACATATCACCCTGTTTGTAATCTGTCCGTACATATCACCCTGTTTGTAATCTGTCTGTACATATCACCCTGTTTGTAATCTGTCTGTATATATCACCCTGTTTGTAATCTGTCTGTACATATCACCCTGTTTGTAATCTATCTGTACATATTACCTTGTATTAGATCTGTCTGTACATATCACCCTGTTTGTAATCTGTCTATATATCACCCTGTTTGTAATCTGTATGTACATATCATCCTGTTTGTAATCTGTCTGTACATATCACCCTGTTTTTAATCTGTCTGTACATATCACCCTGTTTGTAATATGTCTGTACATATCACCCTGTTTATAATCTGTCTGTACATATCACCCTGTTTGTAATCTGTCTGTATATATCACCCTGTTTTTAATCTGTCTGTACATATCACCCTGTTTGTAATATTTCTGTACATATCACTTTGTTTGTAATCTGTCTGTACATATCACCCTGTTTGTAATATGTCTGTACATATCACCCTGTTTGTAATCTGTCTGTACATATAACCTTGTTTTAAATCTGTCTGTACATATCACCCTGTTTGTAATCTGTCTGTACATATCATCCTGTTTGTAATCTGTCTGTACATATCACCCTGTTTGTAATCTGTCTGTACATATCACCCTGTTTGTAATATTTCTGTACATATCACTCTGTTTGTAATCTGTCTGTACATATGACCCTGTTTGTAATCTGTCTGTATATATCACCCTGTTTGTAATCTGTCTGTACATATCACCCTGTTTGTAATCTATCTGTACATATTACCTTGTATTAGATCTGTCTGTACATATCACCCTGTTTGTAATCTGTCTACATATCACCCTGTTTGTAATCTGTATGTACATATCATCCTGTTTGTAATATGTCTGTACATATCACCCTGTTTGTAATCTGTCTGTTCATATCACCCTGTTTGTAATATGTCTGTACATATCACCCTGTTTATAATCTGTCTGTACATATCACCCTGTTTGTAATCTGTCTGTATATATCACCCTGTTTTTAATCTGTCTGTACATATCACCCTGTTTGTAATCTGTCTGTACATATTACCTTGTTTTAAATTTGTCCGTACATATCACCCTGTTTGTAATCTGTCCGTACATATCACCCTGTTTGTAATCTGTCTGTACATATCACACTGTTTGTAATCTGTCTGTACATATCACCCTGTTTGTAATATGTCTGTACATATCACACTGTTTGTAATATGTCTGTACATATCACACTGTTTGTAATCTGTCTGTACATATCACACTGTTTGTAATATGTCTGTACATATCACCCTATTTGTAATATGTCTGTACATATCACCCTGTTTGTAACCTGTCTGTACATATCACCCTGTTTGTAATCTGTCCGTACATATCACCCTGCTTGTACGTTGTCTGTACATATCACCCTGTTTGTAATCTCATTCTCATTCATGGTACCTTTAACTTTGAAGGTAATACGCACGCATAAAAGTAAAAAGACTTCATAGATTGAAAGTTGGCGTGTTATTAAAATATTTAAAAAAATATCAATTAAAGCATTTCTGTCATTAACAATATAATGAGGTTGTTTTTTATCAAACACAAAATAGCAATGTAATCCTCCTTAATTGTTTCATTAGTTTAAATCGTTATTTCTTCCCCGCATACAGGACCTTTCTGACGAATACTGCAGCAGACGACTTTAGAAAACAATGTAGAAAAAGAAGAAGAAGTCGCTCGAAATGAGAAATGTCTACACAATTTGTTCAGCTCTATCCAATAATTATAAACTCATTGAGAGATTTTCGACATTTAAAACAATATTTTTTTTCCAAAGCCGTCTGCTGCAAATGTGTTATAGGTGGTAAACGGTTATATACGCTTTGCCAACGTTTGATGACATTGACATAAGAACTATTAACAGCTGACGCGACTGAAGTATTTCTGAATGAAGCTGAATAGAAATGATTTATAACCTGTAGCCTCGAGGACGTATATAGTAAGTATCACAACTATGATTGAACCATTTGAGACAGGTCACGATAAATAATTAACGAGCTGACATTGCTGTACAGTGTACATGTATGTTCAGATCTACCCGCCTATGTTCACTCTCTCTCTTATCATAATCTACACCAGTTGATCTAAGCGTCTGACAAAGCTCGAAACAAGCGCGTGATATGGGGGTAAATTTAGATCTTGAAGATACTGTGCAGGTGTGCATGCTGATCTAGTTCTACACAGTTCACAAAAGCCAACGTGTACCCTTTCTTATGTACTGGCTTATTTAGTTATATATATAGTAACGTAAAACAATACTCCTTAACCCTTTCCCTCATATAGACAGTAAAACGGTTAACCCTTTCCCTCATATAGACGCTTTCTGGCGCCTCTGCAGCGGCCGGCTTTTTGAAAACATAGTGACAAAAGAAGAAATTGCTCAAAACGAGCAATTTCTCCTTTTGCCACAATGTTTTCCACTTTAAGTCATAGGTTATCCATTCCAAAGGCAATATTGAGCATTTCGTAACGAGCTGTCTCACCTGAAATCAGCATTGTTTGCCTCGTAGTTATCAAAATATTAAGAAACTCTTATAACATATGAAATAGAGTCGCCCGAATTTGAACATGGGAGAGTCTACTTTAAACAATTCGGCGCTGAAAGAGTTAAAAGAGATTTTCTATTGTTTGACAAAATATGTTCAAAGTCGTCTGCTGCAGAATTGTCGTACGAGGGAAAGGTTTAAAAAACGAGACGCACAGGTTTATACTTAATTATTCATTGGAACATCGTTCAACGATGTTGAGACTCTTTAAAAGTGTTGTTGACTAATGGATTGTTTGGTGTTTAACGCTGCTTTCAACAATTGTTCAGTTAAACCACGATGCGTCCCGGGTACGTTACTAATACTTCTAGAATGAATAGTGTAGGAAATATGGACAATACAAGCTTCCTCGTTAAATTGGTCAAAAGGTCAAGGTCACCACTACATATTGATTGATTGTTTGGTGTTTTATGCCCATTTCAACAATTGTTCAGTTAAACCACCATGTGTCCTGGGTACGTTACTAATACTACTATAATGAATAGTGTAGGAAATATGGACAATACAAGCTTCCTCGTTGAATTGGTCAAAAGGTCAAGGTCACCACTACATATTGGTTGATTGTTTGGTGTTTTATGCCCATTTCAACAATTGTTCTGTTAAACCACGATGTGTCTATGGTAAGTTACTAATACTACTAGAATGAATAGTGCGGTGGAAATATGGACAATACAAGCTTCTTCGTTAAATTGGTCAAAAGGTCAAGGTCACCACTACATATTGATTTATTAGTTGGTGTTTTATGCCCATTTCAACAATTGTTCTGTTAAACCACGATGTGTCCGGTGTAAGTTACTAATACTGCTAGAATGAATAGTGTAGGAAATATGGACAATACAAGCTTCTTCGTTTAATTGGTCAAAAGGTCAAGGTCACCACTACATATTGATTTATTAGTTGGTGTTTTATGCCCATTTCAACAATTGTTCAGTTAAAGCTCGATGTGTCCTGGGTAAGTTACCAGTTCTGGGTAAGTTACTAGTTCTGGGTAAGTTACCAGTTCTGGGTAAGTTTCCAGTTCTGGGTAAGTTACCGGTTCTGGGTAAGTTACAAGTTCTGGGTAAGTTACCAGTTCTTGGTAAGTTACCAGTTCTGGGTAAGCTACCAGTTCTTGGTAAGTTACCAGTTCTGGGTAAGTTACCAGTTCTGGGTAAGTTACCAGTTCTGGGTAAGTTACCAGTTCTGGGTAAGTTACCAGTTCTGGGTAAGCTACCAGTTCTTGGTAAGTTACCAGTTCTGGGTAAGTTACCAGTTCTGGGTAAGTTACCAGTTCTTGGTAAGTTACCAGTTCTGGGTAAGCTACCAGTTCTTTGTAAGTTACCAGTTCCGGGTAAGTTACCAGTTCTGGGTAAGCTACCAGTTCTGGGTAAGTTACCAGTTCTGGGTAAGCTACCAGTTCTTGGTAAGTTACCAGTTCTGGGTAAGTTACCAGTTCTTGGTAAGTTACCAGTTCTGGGTAAGTTACCAGTTCTGGGTAAGCTACCAGTTCTTGGTAAGTTACCAGTTCTGGGTAAGTTACCAGTTCTGGGTAAGTTACCAGTTCTGGCAAAGTTACCAGTTCTGGGTAAGTAACCAGTTCTGGGTAAGTTACCAGTTCTGGGTAAGTTACCAGTTCTGGCAAAGTTACCAGTTCTGGGTAAGTAACCAGTTCTTGGTAAGTTACCAGTTCTGGGTAAATTACCAGTCTGGGTAAGTAATTAGTTCTTGGTAAGTTACCAGTTCTGGGTAAGTAACCTGTTCTTGGTAAGTAACCAGTTCTGGGTAAGTTACCAGTTCTGGGTAAGTTACCAGTTCTGGGTAAGTTACCAGTTCTGGGTAAGTAACCAGTTATGGGTAAGTTACCAGTTCTGGTTGAGTAACCAGTTCTGGGTAAGTTACCAGTTCTGGGTAAGTTACCAGTTCCGAGTAAGTAACCAGTTCTGGGTAAGTTACCAGTTCTGGGTAAGTTACCAGTTCTAGGTAAGTTACCAGTTCTACTGGTACATTGATCCTGATACCAGCGAGTCATTTGTAATGATAATCCCACAATGTTGAGGGCCAAGGAAGGAACGCTATTGCTACCATTGTTAAATTCTTTGGTGTTGCCCGTACGGGGATCGCACCTGTAAAAACGTAACTACGATCTACAGAAATGAAATTATATAAGGCCGTGCATGAAAAAGGCTACAAGTTGGCTTTTATGACCAGTACAGATCGACACAGTCTAATACAAATATACACTGTTCAACTATTACTAGCACACAATCTTGTTAGAAGATTCTGTTAACTTGTGTAGATTTCTTTAAAACAAACTTAACAGATGGTCAAGAAGATCTGAACCTATACATTTTAAAAATGTCAACTTGTACCTTTGTGCATGAACTTGCTAATATGGAATAGTAAATAGGAAATGAACATGTAATTTAACAATTCAATGGTACTAAATTTACTGTTTTATCCCATATACAACAGACTTCGAAAATCTCTATCCAAAACTATAGAAAATCTCCATGTGGAAGAATTATTTCACCGGCACTTGCTATCGGGGATAATTTACCATATAGAAATAAAAAGTAGTTGTAACTTTAAAGATCTATAATACTTTTATTAATTTAGTTACCGCTTAGGTGCAAACGGCTCCACAAAATGTTATTATCTATCTTTAATATGTATATTTTATTTTTCGAGAAAAAGATGATTTAAATAGTATTTTTTTCGGTTGAATAAACGTTGTCAATATCATATATAAAAGTACCCCTTCACTTATAATCGATGTATATAAAATAGTATTATAGATAATTTTTAGTTGCAAAGGATGTCGGATGCGGCACTTCTTCATCTACAATGTAATTTTTATTTCATCAAAATAAATTTTGATTTAGATGGTCTTTTTTGATGATATATTTGTAACTTCATGGTTTTAAATGTATTCGTGATAGTTCGGAAATGCTCCCGACTCGATCCGAAGTTTTATGACCCTCATACAATAAATTTGTATCCCCAGGGGTCTTAATCCAAATTATCTTATACACGATTCTCAATGTTGAACAACTTAGTTAGATTTTGTATGAAGTCTTTGTAATTTAAAAAAAGAAACGTTCAAAACATTTAGTGACCGAAAGTAATGTGTGATAAAACATCCCTGATTAGATTCTTTCGAATAGTATATGTGTTTGTTTTTGATAAAACATCCCTGATAAGATTCTTTCGAATAGTATATGTGTTTGTTTTTTCTGTTTTCTTTTTTTGCTGTTTCTGTCTTTTGTGTAGGATTTTTATCATTATTATCACTTTATAAAATAGATAATAATAATACAGTAAATTTAGTGACAGAAATTAATTTGGTACTTGACTTCTATTAAACATTTCTGCAAAGCTTCTTCAACATAATTATATTTGATTTTTATATATTTTTCCCTTTTTTATGTTTTTTTTGTCTGGTCGTGTTTATTGGAGTTTGTTACTCATGTTTGTTACTCATGTACATTTGAAACATTAATAAATTTCAAGTCAAATAATAAATGAATTGAACATTTAATTTAATTTGAGTATCATGCAAAATATATGCACATATAATAACTCATGTACATTTGAAATGACGAGGAACATTAATTGAGCCCCGCGAGAATCAATGTATCGACCCAGATCAGCCTGCGCAATCCGCACATACTGATCCGGGCCGCCACATTCTCAGGGGGATATAGGTATAGAGTTATGATTCCTGAAACAGAAAATCCAGAGGAAGCGAAAAGTGTCTGTCCGTGTTAGCCTGTGCGGCATGCTTAGGCTGATCCGTGTCGATACTTTACGCAGAGACCACAATATTGGTTTTATCGCGGGGCAGGTCAATTGTTCAAGACAAATAATAAATTAATTGAAAATTTAATTTAATTTGAGTATCATGCAAAGTATATGCAAATTTAATAAGACAAAATATGATTAAGTTTATTGAATTTGGTCTATTACATGTTGTCCACGTGTAAAATCCTATAAAAAAAATGTGAACTTGAAATAGAACTGTTGCTTTTTGTCCAGCTATCAGGGCCAAACAAATCCCGTCACTTTGTATTTAATTACCTTTTAATTGAGAACATCATATAATCATTTTGAATGGATTTATTTTGACTCCACAGTCAAACTAATCGGGTATCCTACTATTTTTAGAATTAGTTTGTCTCATTTCGTATTTGTCTTATTCATTAAATTTAAAAGTATCAATTAAGACACGAGCAGAAAGTCAGGTCTGGTCTAACCTGTTCGCAACACGATCCAACTCGCGCACAGCATGTTAAGGGTTAATTGAAGCTGATGTAGTTATTTTGTTGTACAAACTGATTAAAAGTGTGGTTTTCATATACTGATCGCATTTTAGGACAATGCTTTAAACTAAGAAATAAATTATTATGTATATTATATATCATATCTATACATCAGTGGTCGTAAGATCGCTTCTTTTGATAATGGATATGCATAGTTTATTTTCTGTTTTTCTCTGCTTTTCTCTCTTGAATATGAATATGTATATACTGATGTTATATAATGTATTAGTTCAGATGAATTTATACGATTCTATACCTGATACATTTTCATCTACAAATGTTTGTATAATATATTTGTGTGTTTTATATGTGAAATTCAAGTTTATGTGGAGAGTGTGTTACTAAATTACGATTGAAACCGGGTGTCCCAGGTTCAATCCCCAGTCGCGGTACTACATAGTGGAGCCCATTACTGGTTTGTTTGCCCAGGGAACATGAATAAGTGAACTGTCGCCGTGATATAACTTAAATAATGTTGAAAGCAGCGTAAAACCCCAATACAACAAACAAACAAAACACTAAATTACGAACTTCATTATTCTAACAATAGAAAGATTAAAGTGTACTGGCTCGTTGTCCAACACGACTATACCCTAGGCGTTTAATGTTTTACGATTCTTTTCACAGCGTGTGAATTACGGAACCTTACGGAGATTAACGAATATATTGCTTCCGTGGGCAGATAGTCGATATTTAATGATTTAACTGATGATCGGAATTCTTGGGTATGTATGCAAAACTAAAGAAAATCTCTATGCAAAACTATAGAAAATCTCTATGCAAAACTATAGAAAATCTCTATGCAAAACAATAGAAAATCTCTATGCAAAATCTATGCATAACTATAGAAAATCTCTATGCAAAATCTATGCATAACTATAGAAAATATCTATGCAAAAATCTATGCAAAACTATAGAAAACTCTATAAATGAAAATATAGTTATCGGATAGAGTTGAAATTATTGTGGCCAAAGGAGAAATTGCTCATTTTGAGAAATTTCTCATTTTGCCACAATAATTTCAATCGGCATCTACTTGCTACAGATGCGTCAAAAAAGGTCTGTATGTGGGGAATGGTTATTAAGGATAAGGTCTGACGCTGTGCTATACAGAAAAAATCAGGCCATTTTATGCATATGTACTGTTTAACGAAAAAACGTCTGAAAATTGTACATAATACTAAGACCATACATTTATATCGATTTTAAAAATTATTGACAAGACGCTGATAATGTTCTATTGGTGTTTTTGCATGACCACTAAATATTTGAATCTTTATTGTTGTCGTCTATTATGAAGTACGGAAAATGATACGTAAAACCATTTAAATCCCTTATGGTCATATTTTTAAATTATTTAGTAAGAGTATACGTGACCTAGAATATTTTTGTTTCAATAAATATCGGTTTTTAAAAAAAGATATGACTAGACGACGATAATTTTCAAGCCGTGGTTTTTACATGACCGCTATCTCATAATACTGTAAATGAGCCGTCCCGCGAGAAAACCAATATTGTTGCCTATGCGAAATGTATCGACCCAAATCAGCCTGCACAGTCCACGCAGGCTGATCCGGGCCGACACATTCCGTCTCAGCGGGGATAGAGGTATAGAGTAATGATTCTTGAAACAGAAAATCCACAGGAGGCGAAAAGTGGATGTCCGGATTAGCCTGCGCGGCATGCTTAGACTGATCCGGGTCGATGCTTTACGCAGATACCACACTGTTATTTTCTCCCGTGACGGCTCATATTGTGTGTGGGAGTAGACACTAGTTGGGCTACAAGTCTAGCTTATTTCGACCCGCTTCTGAACCTTTCTCTGTTTATTTTGGTAGTGACACCAGTACAACTTGTATGTATATTAAATAAAAGGAATAAACACAAAAAAAAACGTTCTGGGATATTTTACATTATGTTTGTTTTCTATCTAATACTGTTTTTGTTCAAAATAGATATAAATTAAAGTACTTATATTATTTATTTGAAAAACGCCAGTGCGCTTCGTCTATAAAAATATCCCTTTTGATCTAAACCACCCATAGTCACGTTCTTAATCTCCGAAGGGTGGGTTCAGTTCGTAAGCATAGTCCGTCTTCCACATATGGGCTATGTGGAAAAGCAGCTAGATGCTGGAATAAACTATTGTATGAATTAATTGTATGAGTAAATCTGAAAACACGATACATGAAGGTGAACTGGCTGCCGAAATTTGACTGTAAAAAAATCGTTGAAAATGGCATTGACAGGGGCGTAGCTTTGCAATAATCAATGTGTAGGCCGTCTCTTGAGAGAATCAACATTGTGGTCTCTGCGTAAAGTATCGACCCGGATCAGCCTAAGCATGTCACACATGCCTACCCGGATAGACACTTTTCGTCTCCTGTGGATTTTCTGTTTCAGGAATCACTACTCTATACATCTATCCGCCTAAGACGGAATATGTCGGCAGGATCAGTCTTCGCGAACAGCGCAGGCTGATTTCGTCGATACATTACGCAGATGTCTATCGCCGCAGCTGCATTTATGGGCATTTTGAGAAAAAAATGTGCTAAAGGGAGCTACGCCCCTGGTTGAACTCTTATTATTTCGCAGGGGTCTGAATTTATATTTGTGGCTAAGTTCATGACGAACTCAAGGAGGGTAGGGTCAGGGGGCACGTGTATTGATGGCGCATGCGCAGACACTTGGTTCTCGTGAACGCACATCTCCACTCTGGAGTCAAAATTCAAAATGGAAGCCTCAGTGTTGTATCCACTTATTTCATTATCGACACCAGAAAGCTCGTTTTCTTGTTGTCTAAATTACGGATCGCAATTATTTGCAAGGCCCAATTGAACAAATCCTTATTTATCTGCCTTACAAATAAAAACATCACTGATTAAGCATCAATAATTGCCACCCTCCGCCATTTTGGAACTCTTCTTACTCTCGCTTGAAGCAGGGTTGCAAATAGTCGGGGTCAGAAGTTCATATGACGTCACTAGTGTTAAAACAGGAACCCGTGTAACTCTAGTTGGAACTCGGGTTCGTCGTGAACTACGCATGTGAAAACCAATTTTCTAATAATAGCATTATGTCATATTCTAAAAATAGCATGGGTCATGTACAATACAGAGATGCTATTTATAGAAACACGATCTAAATCTTCTCAGACGCCTGCAATACATCCAAGTGTATAGATAAAGATCCGACAGCACACCGACGTTTATCTTATGTCAGAAATGTATTGAAATAATTGGCGAACAGTGCATAATAAGATCAAACTGTGCTCGATCCGCGAATTGATTCGGATCATCACTGTCACACATACTCTGAGGTTTGTCTAGCGGAAATGCCGATCAAGTATTGATTGTAGAAATGAGCTAGCCTGCCCAAATAAAATACTACTATAACTATCTGTTAACCCTTTACACCACATACAAAAAATATGCAGCAGACGACTTTGAAAACATCTCGGACAAGTTATGGAAAATCTCTAAAGAAAACCTTAAGTATAGTTAATGAGTAGCGTTAACAACATTGTGGCAAAAAAGAGAAATTGCTCATTATGAGCAATTTCTCATTTTGCCACAATGTTGTCAATCGTCGTCTGCTACAGATGCGTTTAAAAAATGCGTGTACATGTTGGAAAGGGTTGTTATTTTGTTCGGATAATATCACATGTCTGTAACGTATAACCCTTCTGGGAAATAGGGTTTAATCATGATTCAGTTATTTCAAATGTCAAAATGACTATAAAACAATGATATCATAGAACAACATATATGATCATTTATATCTAGAGGATAGGTTCCCTTGTAGTGCAACACTCGAATTTGTAAAAAAAATGCAATTTACTGAAAATGAGTCAAATTTCCTTTCTTATATGTCAAAAATATATAATTTAAGAGAAAAACATTTGAAAATGTATTATTTCTCATGGTCATTTATACAACAAAATATTATTTCCATGTTATATGTCAAACATACATAACTTAAGAGAAAACACATTTGAAAATGTATTATTTCACATGGCTATTTATACAAAAAAAATATCAATCTCTTGTCTGTTACATCCGAAACAATTAAAAACGGATTAGGTAGATTTATTTATGATGAAACATTACATAGAACTTTATCCATGAATACTCTATCAGTGCTATAGCTCTTTCGATAATTGTATGTTTTCCTTTGTTATTTTTTTCGAATTTCATATCTTTGTATGTAACTGTGTGTTGCCTTAAACATGTACATGTTTGATGAAATACAATTTATGTTATGTTATGTATTTAACATGATAACACGTGGGCCTAGATAAGATGGACAATTTGGTTTTGCCCGAAATTATCTCCCTTACTACCTGACCAAACCATATGTTGTTAGTACTAAGTGAAATGATCTCTAATTATTGATTGATTGAATGAAAGACTGTTTGGTGTTTGAAACCGCGTTCAACAGTTTGTCAGTTATATCACGGCGTTTCAGGGGTAAGTTATCAGTACCACCAATCCATTTATCCTGACACCAGCCAGTCAGTCGTAATGCTTACCTCGCAGCCTTGAGCGCCAAGGAGGGCAGCCGTTACTACTACTTTAAAAGTATTCGGTACGACCCGGCCGGGGATTGAACCCACGACCTCACGCACCTAAGGCGGACGCTTTACCACTACTCCACCGAGCCATTACACAATCTTGAATAACACATCGGCTCACCTCTAATAAAACCACGTGATGTTTGCAGGTCCATGATTACATTGTAAACCCGACGCATTTTGACGCCAATTGTTTTTGACTTGATGTTTTTAAAGCCGTCTGCTTCCGTTTTGTTGTATGTTGGAAATGCTTAACCATTTTCCCACCTGCAGACGCATTTTGATGCATCTACGCCAGACGACTTTTGAAACAATTGTGACAAAAGGTGAAATTACTCAAAAACCACTTTCAGTAATTATACTTTCATTTACAGAGATTTCCATAGCTTTTTCTTATTGTTTTCAAAGTCGTCTGCTACATATTTTGTGTATGTTGGGAAAGGGTTAACAGAAATGTTAGAATCTTAGATTGTAGGAAATATCTCTCTATGTTTGGATTCCATATCGTATACATGGCGGGAGGAGTCTTCTGATTCAACAGAGCCTGAGATCAACCGCCAGCATGAGAATAAAGTTGAGAGCAAAGTTCAGTGTGTTTTTTGTTTTGTTTAAATGGTGTTTTACGTCTCTTTCAATAGTAGTTATATCACGGCGTTTTATGGGTAAATTACTAGTACTTCCGGTTTTCATTTATCCTGTCACCGTTGCGTTATGCCATCCCTGCAACCGACAGAGTGCCAAGGATGGAAGTCATTAAAACAAGTCTTTGGTTTGACTCTACTGAAGATTAAACCTGCCTCCCGATCTCAAGGCGGACGCTCTTACTACTCCACAATAGAGACGGTCGCACCATGGAGAGGGTTGCATCATGGAGACGGAGACGGTCGCACGATAGAGACGGTCGCAATATGGAGACGGTCACATAATATAGACGGAGAAGGTCGGATAATGGAGACGGAGACGGTCGCACAATTAATACGTTGACGGTCGCACTATGGAGACGGTCTCTCAATGGAGACGGAGACGGTCACACATTAGAGACGGAGACGGTCGCACCATTGAGACGGAGACGGTTGCATTTTGGAGACGGTCGCACTAAGGAGACGGTACCACTAAGTAGACGGTCGCACCATGGAGATGGAGACGGAGACGGTCGCACTATGGAAACGGTCGAACCATGGAGATTGAGACGTTTGCACTATAGAGACAGTCGCACCTTAGAGACGGCCGCACATTAGAGACGGTCGCGCAACGGTCGCACATTAGAGACAGTCGCACCATAGAGGCGGTCACATCTTTAACCTTTGCTCCGGGACCTGGTGTCTATTATAATAATACGCGTATCTTACACAGTGAAGGCTTGAACGAGTCAGAGGTTAAACGGACTCTCGTCTTCGTCTGCATATTATTCATTGTTGATAAATAATCTGAATATAATGTCACTCAATAATTCCCACAATTGAAACCTTGATGCCAAAGGAAATGCAAAACCGATTTATTTTTTTATTTTTCGACACGTGAGAAGAGCAAAGCAGTATGGCATTGTACTTCATCGCAGTCAACCGTGTTCGACTTTTCCCACCTACAACAACTATGCAGCAGACAACATATAGTATAGTCTTTAACGCTTTATGGCAATTCTTCAGAAGACGACTTTAAACCTATTTTGTTAAAAAATGGAAAATATCTATAATTGAATGGATAACCCATGACTAAAAAGTGGAAAACATTGTGGCAGGAGGAGAAATTGCTCGTTTTGAGCAATTTCCTCTTTTGTCACTATGTTTTAAAAAAAGCCGTCTGCTGCAGAGTCGTCAGAAAGCATCTATATGAAGGAAAGGGTTAATTATAAAACCATTATAATTATTGAAATTATCGTGACTAAAGGTGAAATTGTTTAATATGAGAAATCTAAATTTATATTAATTTTATCAGTTGTTTGCTATAAATATGTTGTATGTGGGATACAGGACACATCTCTGTTATGGATTGGATTGATTGGGGTTTAACGCCGTTTTTAACAATTTCTCAGTCATATCACGGCGGCCAGTTCACCTTCTCATGTGTTTCTTGGTTTTCGCACACCAGTATTCACACACCAATCTTCTCAAGCAACTGGCTGCTTTTCCACATAGAGTTAGCCCATTGGTGGAAGACGAATGACACATGTCGCAATGACTTTTTACGGGTAAGAGTTACATAGCCTAATAATGGACGCAGGGCTGGGCGAATTTACTGTGTACGAGGGGTGATCGAAAAGTTTCAAGAAAAGTTCCAATGTCTATTTTAATAATGATCAGTATTTAACACAATTTGTTCTGTAAACATCGAAAATACATTTCAGTGAATGCACATTGCTTTATTTATATATTACAGATTACGGACATTCTATTGTTCCTATAGCAACGGTACATTTTTTGAACACCCCTCGTACTCTAAAATAAATGGATTTCAAAAGATAAAAACGAACACAATTTCTTGATCTAAAATAGATTGTTTTTTATGGAATTATAAATAGTAATTAATTAACGGAGTTCTGTAACCAAGACCACAGTACAAAACAACAAAATGAGCCTTCCCTATAATCCCGCGTGAAAACCAACATTCTGACCTCTGCGTAATATATCGATCCAGATCAGCCTGCGCAGTCCGCGCAGACTGATCCGGGCCGATATATTCCATCTCAGTGGGATAAAGGTATAGAGTAATGATTCCTGAAACAGAAAATCCACAGGAGGGGAAACGTGTCTATCCGGTAAGCCTTTGCGGCATGCTTATGCTGATCCGGATCGATACTCTACGCAGAGTCAACACTGTTGGTTTTTCTCGCGGAACGGCTCAAATATCGATTTTTACCAAACGTGTGTGTGAGTGTATCAACACTTTTCCCCCTACAAAATATGAAAACAATAGCGAAAAATGAATGAACACGAAAACAAACTAATGATGCTTTGAATGAGATTCGATGTGACAATATCAAACTGGTCCTTATTCATTTTTTTTTTTTAATTTTCTAATCAACCCACCTATATGCAAAACAATTGTACAACATCAAAATGGCTTCATTCCAAATATAAATACACACAATTTGATTCATTTAAACCCTTTCCCATATAAAAACAAGTCTGCAACAGACGACTTTGAACACATCTAGGCAAACAAATAGACTAATCTATACATGTATATGACTCATTATGATTGAATAGGGTTGAAAACATTGTGGCAAAAGGAGAATTTGGTCATTATGAACAATTCCTTCTTTCGCATTTTTCCCCTCATGCGTCTGTATCTAGGAAAAGGGTAAAACAGTCGAGAAAATATATCGGGTATACGCATAAGAGCCGTCCCGCGAGAAAACCAAACATTGTGGACTCTGCGTAAAGTATCAGCCCGGATCAGCCTAAGCATGCCGCGCAGGCTTACCCAGATAGACACTTTTCGCCTCCTGTGGATTTTCTGTTCCAGGAATCATTACTCTATACCTCTATCCCCCTGAGACGGAATGTGTCGGCCCGGATCAGTCTGCGCACATTGCACAGGCTGATCTGGATCGATGCATTACGCAGAGGCCATATTGTTGGTTTTCTCGCGGGACGGCTCATGTAGTGTTTTGCAGACGAAAAACTTAAATCAGTCCGTACAGATAATATTATTTTCCCAAATACAAACAACCAATCCACTTCGAAAACATCTAGAAAACTATATTAAAAATCTCATTCTAACATGACGTTGTTTTCCTTGCCTATAGACAGCGAAGAAAATAACCGTTGATTATTCGTCAATAACCAATGGAAAACATGTATTTCTCTTTGTTAAGGTGTCGGGTCATGTTATAATCGAAATGAACTTATTTCTTAAGTATATAATAAGATAAATCTTGATTAGAGTTGTGGCAAACGGAGATATTGCCAAACGCCTCCAAAAGTCCTCTGCTGCAGATGTGTCCAAAGGTGACAGCATAAGGAAATTCTGCAGCAGACGACTTTGAACATATTTTGTCAAAAACTAGAAAATCCGTATAATTGAATGGGTAACCTATGAATAAAAGTGGAAAAACGTTGTGGCAAAAGGAGAAATTGCTCGTTTTGAGCAATTTCTTCTTTTGTCACTATGTTTTCAAAGATCCGTCTGCTGCAGAGGCGTCAGAAAGCGTCTATATGAGGGAAAGGGTTGAAACTTTAAAGATGCAGTTCATGATACTGTACCGCCCTTTTAAAGATACACTTAAAATATGACTTAACACAAGGAATATAAATGGGTTGAATAGGTCGGCGCTAGAATCTCACCCCAATCCTAAATACAATATTACACTGTTTCAAGTGCATCTGGAAAGGGACAACATTTTACATAATGTCTCAAAACTATTTAAATAAAAACAAAACATAAAACAACCCTTATAACATATGTACAAATTGAATACATTTGCAAAAATCATAATAGTTCACCAAATACAACACTGCCCATTAAGTTCGAAGTAAAGTGTCTACCCAGTATTTTATGGAAGAAGTGTGTTGCCTGGTAACCTAAACTTGCTTTTAGAAGACTTTGTCGCTTAGACAGCATGCGGTTTTGGAAATCATTGTCAAAAACAAAAGTCGCTTATACAGCAAGCGGTTTTGGAAATCAGTGTCAAAAACAGAGAGCATATGCACGATGCAAGATTTCTCGTTCCCGATAGTGTATACAAAAAAAACCCCAGACACTTTCTGACGCCTCTCTAGCAGGCAACTTTGGAAACATTGTGATCAAAAGAGAAATGAGCAATTTCCCCGTTAGCCACAATTATTTCATCACTATCTAATAATTAAACTATCATTTACAAATCTTTTCAATATTTTTTGTCTAGATGTAATCAAAGTCGTCTGCTGCAGATTTGTTGTATATCTATGGGAAAGGATTGCACAATATTCTTTGTAAACAAAATACAATGTAATTTCATTCAACTTTATTTTAATGTGTTTCTCAAACTTTCCCTTTCCCACATGCAGACGCATTCCGACGCATTACGCAGACGACTTTTGAAAACATTGGGACAAAAGGAGTCATTGCTCATGACGAGCAATGCCCCCTTTGGCCACAATGTTTTCAACCCTAGTTAATGATTAAACTCTTATTCAAAGAGATATGTCACAGTTTTGCCAATTTGTTTTCAAAGTCGTCTGCTGCACAATTGTCGTACATGGAAAAGGGTTAAATATGTATACCAAGCAATTAACAGTTCCATACAAAACCGTCTATATTTCAATAGGAGTGAGATTCTAGATTTACACATTTTTCTTATAAAAATAACAAAAAATATCATAAATATATTCCCTCCGAGTGTGTCCGTTTTTTATGCTAATACCTAACGAACGTTAAAAAGCCACAACAAAGACGCCTCTGCTGCAAACGGAGAAGTTGCTAAAAATGAGCAAGCAGGGACGTAGCTCCCTTTAGGCACTGTAGGCACGTGGCTACACATTTTGTTCTCAAAATGCCCCAAAATGCAGCTGCGGCGATAGACATCTACGTAATGTATCGACCAGATCAGCCTGCGCTGTCCGCGCATACTGATCCGGCCGACACATTCCGTCTTAGGGGGATAGATGTATAGGGTAGTGATTCCTGAAAAGAAAATCCACAGGAGTAGAAAAGTGTCTATCCGGGTAGGCCTGTGTGGCATGCTTAGGCTGATCTGGGTCAATACTTTACGCAGACTCCACAATGTTGATTTTCTCACGAGACGGCCTACACATTGATTATTGCAAAGCTACGCCCCTGGCAAGTTCATCTTGTACTACACCGTTTTCAACTCTATACCAGTATTATACTTTCATATATATTTATATTTGCCTAGATGTGTTCCGTGTCGTCTGCTGCAGATGTGTTGTATGTGGGAAAGGGTTAACGGTTTACTGGAAAAAAAAAAAAATAACCATTTCCCCTGATACGACAATTCTGTAGCAGACGACTTTAAGCATATTTTGTCAAAAAATAGAATATCTCTATAATTGAATGGATAATTATTACTAAAAGTGGTAAACATTGTGGCAAAAGGAGAAATTGCTCGTTTTGAGCAATTTCTACTTTTGTCACTATGTTTTCAAAAAGCCGTCTGCTGCAGAGGCGTCAGAAAGCAATCGTATATATGAGGGAAAGGGTTAACAATCGTCTGCATTGGAAGCGTCTTAGGAAAAACAAATTGAACATTGAAACTGCATAACTTTGATACAGTATTAAACATATCGTGGGTTAAGAAGGTTTTTCTCATTTTGAGCAGTTTCTCCTTTTTTTTCTGCAATGTTTTCAAACATCGCCTTGCGAAACAAGCTTTAAGCTTAAGCTTATATTAATCAATCACAATGTCTGCTCCCTGGAGACATAATCAGTAATCGAGTACAAGAGTTCGTCTGCACTGAACGACTGGAGGATAGGCATGTGACATCTTGACGGTATGGGTTTTAATTTTGATTGAAGTTCGTGTACAGATGAATAAAATTTAAAAAAAAACTTCAATGCATCATCCTTTCCTCATAATGTTGTTTCTAAAGTCGAGGCAAAAACGTGTTGTATGTGAAAGGGCATTTGATATGATTTCAACTGATCTTCTTCACATGATAACGCTACCTAATGTGCTCAGGTCCCCCTCATAAAGACGCGATTAACATTTTATCGCTTGCAGATCTATACATTTTGAAACATCTGTAGCAGACGATTGTTGAAACAATTGTGACAAAGTTTCTCCTTTTATCACAATATTTTCAACTCTTTTCAACAATTATACGTTCTTTTAGAGAGATTTTCAATTATTTTGCGGTATATTTTGCAAAGTCGTCTGCTGCAGATTTGTTATTTTACGCATTAATCGCAGACTTCATTTGAAAAGAGCGTTTACAAAGAGAACATTGATTAAATACTTCTTCTTTTGGCAATGTTTTCATTATTATAACCTCTGAATAATCGGGTGTGACGTCATTTCCGCAGACGTTTTCATAGTTGATGACGTAGAAAAATATAAAAGCTGGTAAAACGGTTAATAGTTAATACATGAGTCCCGCGAGAAAACCAACATTATGGACTCTGCGTAAAGTGTCGACCCGGATCAGCCTAAGCATGCCGCACAGGCTTACCCGGTTAGACACTGTTCGCCTCCTGTGGATTGTCTGTTTCAGGGAGACGGAATGTGTCGACCCGGATAAGTATGCGCGGATTGCGCAGGCTGATCTGAGTCGATACATTACGCAGAGTCCTTAATTTGGTTTTCTCGCGGGACGGCTCACTTTCTACTGGTTTTCAATTGAAAAACACTTATACTTAGACGAAATGTTAACCCAATTTCCCCATAGAACGTTCCAGAAGCAGACTGTTGAAAACATTTGAAAGGAAATATGGGGAACTCTTTCCAAATGAAAGTACAATTTTAAAATAGGGTTAGAAACAAATTCATGGGAAAAAAAGGAGAAATTGCGCTTGATGAACAATTCCTCTTTTTTCAACAATGTTTTCAAAAATAGTCTGCCTTGCCTGCTGCAAACGAGTTAAAAAAATGTATCTGCATCCGGAAAAAAAGGGGTTAAACAGGGGTTAAACATCATGTACCAACTTGTCCTCTTTTTCTTCCACGAGCACCATGGAGCTAAGCGTCGTTGCCGTAGTAACGTGCTTTAACTTCTGTATAATTTCCTTTTCTTCGCCGCTTCCTTGACGCGAAATGCACGGGGAATCACGAGCCAGTGACATGTTAGTGCTGGGTCGTCTCGAGCTTCCCATGTGTTGCGGCATACATTGATGGGGGTCACTGCGTTTTGATTGTATGCCCAGAATGACTTTCAGTTCCACACGCTGTATTTTGCCACGAAAGACGTAGACCAACGGATTAAAAGCACAACTGGACATGGCCAACACGATGGATATATTTTGAGTTACTGATGTCATAAAAGTGGGCGTTTCCAATACACACTCCAAAATGATGATAATGAAATACGGTAACCAACAAATAATGAATGTTGAAACGACCATGCAACTGGTAACAGCGGCTTTCCATTCGTCCCTTCGCCAAAGTAGTGAGTTCGATCTACTCGATATGCTTAGCCTGTGAACTAGGATCGGGGCGGTGCTGCTCCGCCTCCCATTCCGTAACGGTGTCTGAGATAAGTCGTCCGTAATGTTTGGTATAATGCTGTTCCTTCGCACCTTCTCGCTGGTCATTCTTGCAGCTTTAAAGATAACAAAATACGTCCATAGCATCACTATCAAAGGCAGAATAAAACACAACGCTGCAAGCACAATGGTGTACGACCTATCGTTCGTTAAACTGCTCGCGGACACGGACGTACACGCCGACTTACGTCTCTGGTACTCGTAACGGTTCCAACCAATTAGTGGTGGTATCGAACAGCATACCGCCAGGACCCAGACGTTGATGATCATACCTATTGATCTAAGGGGTGTTATACGCATGAAGTAATGTAGAGGCGTGACTACCGCACAGTATCGGTCCAGTGCGATGACGACCAGAGTCAATGTGCTTGCTGAAAATATGGCGTTCATCAGAAACCCAGTGGTCTGGCACCAGACACGCCCAAAATACCAATCCTGCGACACTATAGCCGAAAAAACAAAAGGCATTACGAAGATTGTCTCAAGAATATTGCAGACGGATAAATTCACAATAAATCGGTTTGAAATTGTCATCAAATTAGGACGTTTGTAAAACACCAAAAACACAAAAGTGTTCCCGGCAAAACTTAGCACAAAAACGGCCGCTAGGGCTAAGGCCACTGCTACGATCTGCGTCATCTGCATTACGTCATTGACGTACTCATCCTCACCGCCACTTTCCTGGTTGGCGTCCGAACCATTACCAAACGAGAAATTATGAATCATTGCAAGTCCCAAACAGTATAAACATTCCGTATCTTCCGTGTCATTCCATCCCTCCAAATAAATCCACATTCTTAGAAATATCAAGTTGGCTACTCCAGCGTTCACGTCTGCAGTATTGAATTTTACGACCGATCGGAACCATGTTACTTCCAAGTTTTAATATTTCCTCTTCCCAGCAAGCGAACAAAGACGTATTAGGCTCACTGGAAAGGGGATAACGGTTTTATAGCGAGTGAATGAGCCCTGTCAGGAATGGAGGCACGCATTTTCCGATAAATCTCCTTCCGCTGACTGTCAACGCCGCACTAGCACTGAAATAATAAATATGTGTTTGTTTTATTGGGGGTTTTACGCCGCTTTCAACATTATTTCAGTTATATCACGGGCGACGGTTCACTTATTCATGATCCCTGGGTAAACAAACCAGTACTAGGCAAGAGAAAAATAAATAAAGATGGAATTAGCTGCAATCTGACTAAAGTACACGATCTGACCGAATGTAAGCCTATGCGTAGCGTTAATAGGAGATGATTTTAATGAGATTGACTTTCACTTTCAAAAACGTGAAAGCAAGGTTCTGATTGGCTGGCGGAAAGGTCGTCTGAACGTGACCCTCTATCGGTTGTCCTCAGATCCTATGCGTAGCGTTAATAGGAGATGATTTTTAATGAGAATTAGCTGCAATGTGCTGGAGCCGTAGTTGTCTTACACACCAATAGAGGTCTTTGTGAGTTTAGCCTGTTTAAAAATGTGAACCGCCTCAGTGGTGTATTGGTAGAGGGTCTGCTTCGGGTGCGAAGGGTGTCGGATTCGATCCCCCCACCGGGTCATACGAAGGACTTTAAAAACCCTGGAAACACCGTGATATAACTGAAACATTGTTGATAGTGGTGTACAACACTAAACAATCAACTAAAAACAAAAAGCGTGAAGGCTTGAACACATGGCGATTTTTAACTCTGACGTCTTTTGCCGTATCGGTAGAATTTTAGAATATTGTAGCAAACGGAGAAATTAATCCGTTTGACACAATGTTTTCAATTCTATTTAATGGTTGTACTTCCATTTAAAGAAATCTTTCATATTTGTACGGGTATATTTTCAAAGTCAAGTTGTGCGAAAAGGGAAGAGGAAACACAAACTTGCTTTTAACCCTTTCCCTCATACGACAATTCTGCAGCAGACGACTTTGAACATATTTTGTCAAATAATGGAGAATCTCTATAATTGAAATGGATAACTTATGACTAAAAGTGGAAAACTTTGTGACAAAAGGAGAAATTGCAGGTTTTGTGCAATTTCTTCTTTTGTCACTATGTTTTCAAAAATCCGTCTGCTGCAGAAACGTCAGAAAGCGTCTATATGAGGGAGAGGGTTACATGTCTATTTTCCAAAGACATCCTAGACGGAGCTTCACGTTTATATTATGATTGCAGACAAAGATAATGACAATGTGCAATAACACACCCATCTATATGTTTGTAGACGCTCATTTAATTTCACTAAAGATAATAAGCAATTTCTCCTTTTTTCCACAATGTTTTCAAATTTATTCAATAAGTATCCTTTCATTTTGATAACATTGTCATATTTCTGATAAAATGTTGTCTAAATTGTCTGCTGCAGATGAGCCATCCCAAGAGATAGACCAACATTATGGCCTCTTCGTAATGTATCGACCCAGACCAGCCTGTGCAGTCCGCGCAGACTGATCCGGATCGACACATTCCGTCGCAGGGGGATATAGGTATAGCGTAATGATTCCTGAAACAGAAAATCCACAGGAGACGAAAATGTATATCCGGGTAAGCCTGCGCATCATGCTTAGTCTGATCCGCGTCGATACTTTAACGCAGAGTTTACAATGTTGGTTTTCTAGCGGGACGGCTCAGATTATGAGTGTACATGTATGCGATAAAGAGGCCAGACTCTAAATTATACCGACATATAAAAAGATTTTCCATAATTTAGTCGAGATGTATTCAAAGTCGTCTACTACAACTGTGATGTATGTGGGAAAGTGTATATTACAACTGTGATGTATGAAGGAAAGGGTATACTACAACTGTGATGTATGTGGGAAAGGGTATATTACAACTGTGATGTATGAAGGAAAGGGTATATTACAACTGTGATGTATGTGGGAAAGGGTATACTACAACTGTGATGTATGAAGGAAAGGGTATACTACAACTGTGATGTATGTGGGAAAGGGTATATTACAACTGTGATGTATGAAGGAAAGGGTATATTACAACTGTGATGTATGTGGGAAGGGGTATATTACAACTGTGATGTATGTGGGAAAGGGTATATTACAACTGTGATGTATGTGGGAAGGGGTATATTACAACTGTGATGTATGTGGGAAAGGGTATATTACAACTGTGATGTATGTGGGAAAGGGTATATTACAACTGTGATGTATGTGGGAAAGGGTATACTACAACTGTGATGTATGAGGGAAAGGGTATACTACAACTGTGATGTATGTGGGAAAAGGTATATTACAACTGTGATGTATGTGGGAAAGGGTATATTACAACTGTGATGTATGTGGGAAAGGGTATACTACAACTGTGATGTATGAGGGAAAGGGTATACTACAACTGTGATGTATGTGGGAAAGGGTATACTACAACTGTGATGTATGAGGGAAAGGGTATATTACAACTGTGATGTATGTGGGAAAGGGTATATTACAACTGTGATGTATGAGGGAAAGGGTATACTACAACTGTGATGTATGTGGGAAAGGGTATATTACAACTGTGATGTATGTGGGAAAGGGTATACTACAACTGTGATGTATGTGGGAAAGGGTATATTACAACTGTGATGTATGTGGGAAAGGGTATACTTCAACTGTGATGTATGTGGGAAAGGGTATACTACAACTGTGATGTATGTGTGAAAGGGTTTATTGTTATAGTCGACATATGTAACGCCCTACTCGCTTAGCATCTAAAATTAATCCGATTTGTATGATGCCGTTTACATGGTAACATATTAAATTAGAGAAATAAAAGAGAAGATAATGTTTTTCCTTCGGGAAAACTATCTCTTCTATACACGAATGACACGCTTAGACCAAGTGTACATAGGTACGTGTCTCCACAGGTCTCTTGTTGCAAATGTTTTGGGTTCGAGTCCTTTGATCGGGTAGGTGATGTAAGTTGCACCTTTCCACAAATCACTGCGGGAACACGTTTTAGTTAGAAATCGATGTTGAGGTTGAGTTAACTTGTAAACTATTACCTATCACTAGTACGAATTGGGCTATATATCTTGACCGCATGTAAATTGTACCATTGTAAATATTGTTTTTTCTTTTTTTTATAACTTTTCGTATGCTTGTGTATATGTGTGTGTGTAATATATATATATATATATATATATATGTTCTCTCTCTTGTAATGTTTGATATGAATTGTACTTGCTCTTCAAATTAGAGGAAATAAAGAATATCTATCTATCTATCTATTCAAGTTCGTTTAGGCGCATCGGCAGCAGCCGAGTTTTGAAAATATTGAGACATAGGAGATTTTTACTCATTACGATCAATTCCTTCTTTTGATCACAATGTTTTCCACCATATTCATTGATAATACTGAATGAAAAATATTTTTTCCACATTTTGTCTAGGACATTCATTCACGTAGTATGTTTCGGATGTGTTGTATGTAAACAAACTGTTAACTTAGACAGCTCTGTCACAATCGATATGATTTGGGTGGTTTCAACTAGTATAATCTGAAGTTAATGTCACGCCTAGTCCAGGTTTCTGTACTAGGAATGCGATTTTTTATTTTGACTGTTACAATGCAATATGTAACGGCGATATATTGAGACTAATGTCACGCCCAGAGCAAAATATATCTCGGAAAAAGCCGGATATCAGTGGAACTACAATGGGATTACTTAAACGCTGACCAAATCATTGGCACGACCAAATTAAGCCTCGTCCAAATTAATTAAATATGAGCCTTCCCGCGAGAAAACCAACATAATGCCATCTGCGTAATGTATCGATCCAGATCAGCCTGAGCACTCCCCGCAGGCTTATCCGGGCCGGCACATTCCGTCTCAGGGGGATAGAGGTATAGATTAATGATTAATGAAACAGAAAATCCATAGGATGTGAATAGTGTCTGTCCGGGTAAGCCTGCGCGGCATGCTTAGACTGATCCGGTTTGATACTTTACGCAGAGTCCACAATGTTGGTTTTCTCGTGGGACGGCTCAATTATTATAGTGACATTTCTCACTACGTCATAATATTGTTAGAAAGTCGTCTGCTGCAAATACTTCAAGTGTTGTCCATATCAAAGAAATAATGAACGCTTCCAACATTAAAAAAATCTGCAGCAGACGCTTTTGAAAAATATCTTAACAAAGATGTGAAATCAATAAATGAAATTTTAATTTTTGAAATACATTTGTACATGTAGTTGAAAATATTTGGTAAAAGGAGAAATAGTTCATTCTAAACAACTTCTCCTATAGTAACGATGCTCTAAAAGTCGTCTGTAATCCACTACGACCACGAATCCCACGAATCACCAAAAGTGGCTAAATTTTAGGATTCGGGAGGATTCGTGATATTTTGGCAAATTTTCTGGTCTAATTCGTGACGATTCATTTACGATACATATATTTGGTTCGGCTGGAGTCCCGCAAGAATTGACTACGATGTATAAGAATCTAATTACGAATACTGCCCGGACGTTAGGAATCAGTTACGACTACGCTAAGAACACAACCGAATGCATGTACGAATCAGGTACGAATACATATTCTGTGGGATTACCTACGAATCGATTACGTTTCAGTTACGATGCCCAAGAACGCACTACGAAGTTGTTACGAATAAGCTACGATTTTTTTAATCGTGGAGTTCGGGGCCAAAACTTTGAACAGTTCAAAACTTTTGTCACGAATTCCCGATCGCTCAAGAATTGCAAGAACCGACTACGAATATATAACGAATGAGTTAAGAACTTCGCGAAATGATTACGATCCATCTACGAATCCTAAAATTTAGCTATTTTGGTGATTCGTGGGATTCGTGGTCGTAGTGGAATAGGGCCATTACAACTCTACACTGTCGTGGATTCGTGGAAGTTGATCGGCTATCATTTCATACTAAAATAGTCAGCTAATGGCAACTGAAATATTATTATAACATGTCTTATCGATATTTACCAAAATGTCGATACATTGATTGATGATTGATTGATTGGGATTTAACGCCGTTTTTAACAATTTCTCAGTCATATCACGGCGGCCAGTACACCTACTCATGTGTTTCCTGGTTTTCTCACACCAGTACTCCACATAACAATCTTCCCAAGCAACTGGCTGCTTTTCCACATAGACTTAGCCCATTGATAGAAGACGAATGACGCATGTTGCAATGACTTTGTCGATGACGTGGCAACTTAAAACAGTATTGTACATTTTAAAACGATATTAATCGAAATGTCTACACATCACGTGACAGTTAAAATATCATATTATAGTTTATTGAACTTTACCGAGATGCACAGACATAAAGTGACGATTAAACTATCTTTTATAGTTATTAGAACTTTAAACGAAATCAGAGACATGAAAAAACATGTCTCTGTCGAAATGAACAGACATCAAGTGCAACCTAAAATTGCTATTACATGTTTTACCAACCAATAATATATATATATATATATATATAGGAGCGAGGAGAGATGATGAGAGAGAGAGAGGAGAGAGAGGGAGCGAGAGAGGAGAGAGCGAGAGGAGAGAGAGAGAGAGAGAGAGAGGAGAGAGAGAGAGAGGAGAGAGGAGAGAGAGAGAGAGAGAGAGAGAGAGAGAGAGAGAGAGAGAGAGAGAGAGAGAGAGAGGGGAAAGAGATATAATTAATTAAAGAAGGGGCTTAATCTGTATAACGCTGACACTCCACTCTCCATATGTTTAATTGTTTGTATGTTTGATTTCTAATGAAATTATATTATGACCGTACTTGTAATTCTATGATATCATTTTAAAAGACCTCATGGGAGATTAGTGTCAACTCACTAACTAAATCACCTTCTTAAAATAAAGAATTATTATTATCATTATTATCATTATTCTTATTACAGGTTTTATCGATATTAACTGTAACGACGAGGTATCAATTGACAACTTAAATATTTTTATATACCTAATCGGTATTTAATGAAACGTCTAGACAGACATTAATTGCGAACTAAAATAGTATTACATATTTCATCCATATTTACCGAAACATTCAGACACCAATTGACAAATTAAATATTAATTTATATCTTATAGATAATAGCGAAACTTTCAGAGATCGAGTGACATCTAAAATAGTATTCTTTTGTATCGATGTATTCAGTAATGTCTAGACTATACATCAAGTGACAACTAAATAGTATTAAATATTTTACCCTGATCACATGACAATGCTTGTATCCGATGTAATATACCCATTACGTATTTCTTTATATATGACACGTGTAATATAACATGACCGAATCACTATTTGTGTATTCATCCGCAAATGTTTACAAACTGGCTGATAACATGTATCCGGTAAACATAAACGTCACGATAGATGGACGATGTAACGGGACCATTATCGGTCATGAAACTATTTAACTATTTTTTTGTCTGATTAGTTAACAGTCTATTAAGTATTACATGTTGGGACTATTTTCTGACAGCGAAAACCCGATTTTCTTTTTGTGTTTCGTCATGTGATAAAAAGAATCTGACATTCGTTGTCATTTCATAAAGTTTTATTAAACTCATCCGAGAAATTTATTTTTAAGCTCGGCAAAGGCTAGCTTAATAACAACTTTCTTGTCCTCGTTTAATAAATACGGAATATTATGTTGTGGGGCGGATAATTGAGTTTGTATTCCACGACAAGTAGCGTGGAAAAATCGATATCTTACGAGACCGTAGGTCGAGTTGAGATATGGATTTCCCCACGCTACGCGTCGTTAATACGAACTCAATTATCCGCCACACAACATAATATTCCTTTTATTATATACCTACAATCTATGAGCAGCGAAAATGTATTGAGTATACATTTTATTAACCGTAAAATTAAGATTATGAAGGGCGGATGAATATCGCTTCAATGATTACGCCACGCCCCATAATGCATTCCAATACGTATGCCCCGCCCAATATCATCATCAAACCGGTCACGTCACTGTATGACGTCACAATCTTGTATTTACACCGCATATAGATACGGAATTTTAATCTGTCGTGGTGTATTTGCGCATGTCAATCTGTGTGTATTTCCACCGGAAAAGAAACAGGCATATAATAAAACTTTATATAAAATGACAACTCATGTCAGATCCTATATAGATCTATATATATACCGATAGGCCAAAATATCAAGCGACAACTGAAATTGTATTATGATATTATATAATCGATATTTACAATACAAGGACAAATAAAAAAGCTTTATATATTTACCGAAACGACCAGGTATTCAATCGAAGAGTATTAAAAATATTGTTATGTATTAAATCGATATTTTCCGAATTTTAAACATCTTTTAAAAGTATAATGACGATGTATATATATTGTCGCTTATTTACCTAGACATCAAGTGACTACTTAAGTATCATATAATCGATATTTAGTATATACCTGCATATTTTCCCGTGCAAAAACATGCAGGTGGTCATGCGCAGTTCAAATACATAGGTCAAATACGGTACAAAGTTTGGTAATGGTACGTCAGAAATATGATGTGACGTCATTGAAATATACATTTACGTCATTCAAAATGTGGTAGTTTGGCGTGGTTCACACGTCAATCATTAATTATATATGATGCTATTTATTTATTTAAAATATATAGAAATTTGTAGTTTGTTCTTTATTCTGTCTTAATAGTTATACATGGTATATAATAGAAGGAACATTATTTTTCAGTAGCGATACAGGTTCTAATATTGTCTACTCGGCAATTTATATTATATTATAATTATTTACCGGTATATCCAAACATTCAGTGACAACTAAAAATGTTTGATATATCTTATCGATATTAACCGAAACGACCAGGTATCAAATAACAACTTAAATATTCTTATATATCTAATCGATATTAACCGAAACGTCTAGACATTAAGTGATACATAAAGTATAAGAATATATAAATATTGCATGGCTTCCAGTGTGACAGTACATATTGTCAACATGAGGAAAATACTGTTACCCGAGGCGAAGCCGAGGTTAACAGTATTTTACCGAATGTTGACAATATGTACTGTCACACTGGAAGCCATGCAATATTTATTTTATTATACCGAACAAAATTACACGTTTATTTAATTTATTCTGTACCTTTGTAGGGGAGGTGAACATGGGTAGATCTACAACAATGTAACACACACATATGAATATACCGTTAACAGTATACTGTTACATGGCACGCGCATCTAAAAGGTGACGTTGTTGTTTGAAATGACGTCATGCACGTGCATAATCAACATTTTCACGCGCCTGCCATGTAACAGTATACTGTTAACCGGTCAAAAACGTACTGTTAGCAGGAAACAGTAAGAAATTGCCCATGATGAGTATATGAGAATTTAACATTACAAAGTCACGTGAGGTACATTGTATAATAATGTATAATATTTTTTGATTTATGTTACTCTCGTTGTGTTGATTGATTGATTGATTGTGGTTTAACGCAATTTTCAACAATTTTTCGGTCATATCATGGCGGCTAGTTCATCTACTCATGCGTTTCCTAGCTTTCTTACAAAAGTCGTCCACACAACATTTTTTCCAAGCAACTAGCTGCTTTTTCACATATACTTGTGTCAAACGTCGGAAATAATGTTAGCCGAGCTATGACCGCGTCGCTACTGACTGAGCTACTGAGCTACAGAGGCTCGGCTTTCTGTTTGCGACCATAAGTCCGCTCTTTGAAATTGATAAAACAAATATGTGTTATGAATTGTTGCACGTTGGATATACGTATACCTTCTTTTCATTTCACCCTTATTTCCCTGAAAATAATATCTATCTATCTATATTTGAGCCGACCCAGGATAAAACAAACATTATGGACTCTGCGTAATGTATCGACCCGGATTAGCCTAAACATGCCGCGCAGGCTAACCCGGACAGACACTGTTCACCTCCTGAGTATTTTCTGTTTCAGGAATCATGACTCTATACCTATATCTCCCTCCGACGGAATGTGTCGGCCCGGATCAGTCTGCGCGGACTGCGCAGGCTGATCTGGGTCGATGCATTACGCAGAGGCCATAATGCTGGTTTTCTCAATGCGGGACGGCTCATTTGTCGTTGTTTACCGAAATGTCCAGACATCACGTGACAAATGTCGTGAAGACTAATGTAAAGAAACGAGTCGGGTAAGACGATGAGGGCTATCTACATTTCGCAGTCCATTAACTCTTTCAGCGCCGAATTGTTTAAAGTAGACTCTTCCATGTTCAAAATCGGGTATGTCCATTTCTCAATTTATGAAAGTTTTGGACTATTTTGGTTACGAGCTGACTCACCTGAATCTGCATTGGTTTTTTTCAATATTGCCTGTGGCGCTGAAAGGGTTAAGTTACCCTTTCCTACAAACTAACACTGCACGAGGCCTCTGTAGCAGACGATTTTTGAATACATTGTTGCATCAGGAGAAATTGCACAAGATTAGTATTTGTTTCTGTTGCCACAATGTATTTAACTCTATTCAATGATTAACTTGTATTTATAACGAGCACAGCTCGTTTTGTTGCGGAGCAAGAAATGTGCATTGCACGTTCAGAGTTATATAACCTTAATTATGGGAAATTTCCTATATTCAGTATAAAGGAAACATTTTTGGTGCAGAATTTACTATGGCCCAGCTCGTGAAATTCCAAGTAAAATTACAAAGAACAAAGCAGGGAACCATGACCGATAATTATCCACATCCGGTGACGTCATATTCAGCTGGTACCCGAGATAACTAGAACAACTGTACTGTTTACAGTAAAGGAGCCGCTGACTACCATACCTTATTCAGCTGTGAAATTCTTTCCTTCAGGTAATATTTATCGCTCTCGTTTGCCATTGAATAACATCAATTAACACAGACAATTTCATTTTGGCGTTGATATAAAATCAAGCTGTAGTGTGAATCTGAGAATCAGCGATGGGTTTTATTCATTGACGTATGTTCTGTCGATGGAATATTGTTATTTCACTGCCTGATCTAAGATGCTCTTTATGGTAAATCTGTTTCACCCTCAATGCTACGCAGACTTCGCTAAAGTCGTATGTCCTTCTGACAAAAACTCCCTCGGACTGTCAAAGATCAATGCAATAATTGGCTGAACATAGCGGTTACACGAAACACCCTGTGACCCAAATCAGTATTTATGTCTCCACCCACAGGGGCTCGTAGTTATAGTTATTTTTGTATTGTGTAGGATATATTAAAAATTAGCCTTTTTTATATACATGACAATAAAAAATAAATAACTACGAGCCCCTGTGTCTCTACCCAAATACACCGATACAGAGTTGAATCACAGGGACGTGCTCCTGTATGTCTAAATTTATGCATAGGGTCATATTCTGTTCTAGATCACACAGGAGCACTTCCCTGTAGACCGGCTTTGGGGATTTTTTTCTGAAAATTAAAATGGTTAAAATCTCGGAATCGTTACCGCCATACGACCATTAAAACAGCACATTTAAAAGAAGAAAAGTTAAATCTATTTTTAGAAGTATTCTTGCAAGTCCTCAAGTGCAAATTGTTTACAAATTTTATGACGTAATATCTTACGTTTCTGCTGCATGACATCCACTCCATTTGTTTAGTGGAGAAACACACAATCTGACTAAGTACACGATCTGACCAAATGTAAGATCTGATGGCGATCAATTTGAATTCATCTTCTTGTTTTATCGGATTTACAATATCGCTATTTTTAGCTCCACCAAGCTATTTTTATTTCAACCAATCAGAGGACTCGTTTCAACAAACGTTTGGCTTAGCCTTTAAAATGGCGTCAATTGACGAAGTTGTGCAAATTTAAAATAGACCATCTAAAATCAGAGCAAAGAACACTTTTCGATGCTGTATGGTCAGGGAAAGTCTGTATCGTGTTTTGCCTCATTTCCGCATTTGTAGCAATGATGCGGTCGTCATAAGAACTATACACGCGTGTAAATCTCTATGCGAAAATTGGGATCCCATGCTAAATATAGATTTTTTTGGTAAATATAGAGTGAAAGCAAGGTTCTGATTGGCTGGCGGAAAGGTCGTCTGAACGTGACCCTCTATCGGTTGTCCTCAAATCCTATGCGTAGCGTTAATAGGAGATGATTTTAATGAGATTGGAGAAACACATTGCAATGTGGCCGGAATATTTCTAAATACTGGCTTTTCAGTTAAAACTAACAACTTTTCAGACTGAGCGAACCCAAGATGAAACGTCCCCAGTGAATTCAAGAGCCGAAACCGATTTATATTTTGCGACAATTATCGAAAATGAATCTTAACAAGGCACATTGCAGGTCAGGATCACTGTGATGCTTTAAAGGAACCCACCCTCATTACAAATATTATTCATGTAAGTAACATTGTGAGAAGAAGTATTATAATTGCACAATGTCATCAATTTGACCTTTTACCATAATGGCCGAGCTCTGGTAGCTTTGTTGGTAGCGACGCGGGCTGTTAATCCAGAGTGTGAGTTCGAATCCCAGCTCGGCCAACATTCATTCGGACGTTTGACAAAAGTCATTGTGACCTGCGTCATTCGCCTTTCACCAATAGGCTGTTTACCAGTATATGTGGAAAAGCAGTATGTTGTGTGGTGTACTGGTGTGGGAAAACCAGGAAACGCATGAGTAGGTGAACTGGTCGCCGTGATATGAATGAAAAAATGTTGAAAACGGAGTTGAACACTTATCAATCAATCATTCAATTTTATCATAATGCTTTCAAAAATCATTTTCTGTAAGATCAAATGTCATCTTCATAAGATAAACATAAAATGAATTAATGTAAGTTTCATACTTTCTGATTGTTAAATTTAACAGAAAGAAATGTTGTATGATGTAGATATATTCTCCTGTATAATCAGTAATTATAATACTCATGTGTCAATTTGATTTACCTCTACCACTCCACCACCGAGGCGGACGCTCTACCTATCCACCACAGAGGCGGACGCTCTACCACTCCACCACCGAGGTGGTCGCTCTACCACTACATCACCGAGGTGGACGCTCTACCACTACACCACCGAGGCGGACGCTCTACCACTACATCACCGAGGTGGACGCTCTACCACTACACCACCGAGGCGGACGCTCTACCACTACATCACCGAGGCGGACGCTCTACCACTCCACCACCGAGGTGGTCGCTCTACCACTACATCACCGAGGCGGACGCTCTACCACTACACCACCGAGGTGGTCGCTCTACCACTACATCACCGAGGCGGGCGCTCTACCACTCCACCACCGAGGCGGACGCTCTACCACTCCACCACAGAGGCGGACGCTCTACCACTCCACCACCGAGGTGCTCGCTCTACCACTACATCACCGAGGCGGACGCTCTACCACTACACCACAGAGGTGGTCGCTCTACCACTACACCACCGAGGCGGACGCTCTACCACTACATCACCGAGGCGGACGCTCTACCACTCCACCACCGAGGCGGACGCTCTACCACTCCACCACAGAGGCGGACGCTCTACCACTCCACCACCGAGGTGCTCGCTCTACCACTACATCACCGAGGCGGACGCTCTACCACTACACCACAGAGGTGGTCGCTCTACCACTACACCACCGAGGCGGACGCTCTACCACTACACCAACGAGACGGTCGCTCTACCACTACATCACCGAGGCGGACGCTCTACCACTACACCACCGAGGCGGACGCTCTACCACTACATCACCGAGGTGGACGCTCTACCACTACACCACCGAGGCGGACGCTCTACCACTACACCACCGAGGCGGACGCTCTACCACTACACCACCGAGGCGGACGCTCTACCACTACACCACCGAGGCGGACGCTCTACCACTACATCACCGAGGCGGACGCTCTACCACTACATCACCGAGGCGGACGCTCTACCACTACACCACCGAGGCGGACGCTCTACCACTACACCACCGAGGCGGACGCTCTAACACTCCACCACCGAGGCGGACGCTCTACCACTACACCACCGAGGCGGACGCTCTACCACTACACCACCGAGGCGGACGCTCTACCACTATATCACCGAGGCGGACGCTCTACCACTCTACCACCGAGGCGGACGCTCTACCACTCTACCACCGAGGCGGACGCTCTACCACTCCACCACCGAGGCGGAGTATTGTGTGTATCTGGAAGGAAGGGGTATACTCTCGCTTCTCATAAATATTGGCTTCAGTCTCTTTGAAAGTACCCAGTCTAAAAAAAGAGGAACATGTTTCACATACAGTAGCTTCAAAAACTAAACAACCCCCCGTAAACGCAACAACATCAACCACAAGACGTATGACATGTGTCAGTAATATGGGCAAATATGGTAAACCAATCCTTTTGACGTAGGGCAACCGGTTGTTTACGTCTGTGATTGATCACAGACATACGTGGGCCATTCATATTTGTTAGAACAATACTCTCTGGAGGCAAAAGCTTTGTATCAGCTTTGCACTCAAATGACCAGACGGATTTGTTTTGTTCATTTTCTTCGTTCATACAAAACCGATTGATTTATGTATATGTCAAAATCGAATATTGGCTGCTCCCTTACAGTGCGATGATCAACATATTTGAGCCCGCCAATTGGAAAGGATTTAAGTTGATTTTGTGAACGGTGTAGGTCCGGATTTTACTGTTTTAAAATCTCATCTTTTCATGAGATGACGGAAGCTTATAACAAGCTTATGTAAGTGAAATGTTGACGGTGTAGATCTTGATCAGATGGTGCGGATCAACTAGCTAATATGATTATTTACTGTACACAGAAGCCTTCTCCAGGGAATGGGCTCATATTGTCTGCGCTTAACGCATTATAATCCCATCTTTTCCTGACTTGATAGGTACACATTTCTTTCTAAAAATGCCCCAAAATGCAGATGCGGCGATACACATCTGCGTAATGTATCGACCAGATCAGCCTGCGCTGTCTGCGCAGACTGATCCGGCCGGCACATTCCGTATAAAGGGGGGGGGGGGGATAGATAGAGTGATTCCTGAAAATCAAGAGGAGGCGAAAAGTGTCTATCCGGGTACGCCTGTGTGGCATGCTTAGGCTGATCCGGGTCGATACCTAACGCAGAGTCCATAATGTTGATTTTCTCACGAGACGGCCTACACATTGATTATTGCCAAGCTACGCCCCTGTGTGTATTAAATCATGTACCAAGTGGACACATATGAGCCGTAGCGCGAGAAGACCAAACACTGTGGACTCAGCGTAAAGTATCGACCCGGATCCGTTTAAGCATGCCGCGCAGGCTTACACGTATAGACACTTTTCGCTCCCTGTGGATTTTTCTGTTTCAGGAATCATTACTCTATACCTCTATCCCCCTGAGACGGAATGTGTCGACCCGGATCAGTCTGCGCGGACTACGCAGGCTGATTTGCGTCGATACATTACGCAGAGACCAAAATGTTGGTTTTCTCGCGGGACGGCTCATATGTTCTCGAACAAGTACACCATAAATATCTCATTGCAAACTTCTAGCTTCAACCAACATACCATTGTATTGACTTGTAAGCGGAGCCGGATCCCAGGTAATTAGCTTTAAGATGAAGCTTTTATGTTTGTCTGTGCTTTGTCATAAACAACAACATTATAAATGGCTTTTATTTCTGCAGACTTATAAGGAAAGATCCGATAATTTAAGGGTAAGGGGTCGGGGGGGGGGGGGGGGAGGGGGGTGGGGGCGGGGGTTAGTAAAGTAGAAATCATTAGCCATTTCTTCTTTCATCATTGTATTTTCAAAAAGTCGTTCTGGCTGCAGAGCCGTTAAAATCAATCGGAACTTCTCGGGTAATTCCGTCATCCATCATCATCCCTCGGATGTATCTGGTGGAAGGATATGCTCAAATTCAAAGCATTTTATTCGCCGGTATAAGAATACGCAAATACATAGTTCTTCCGGAAAGCTACGACTGTAGGCGAGAAAGTACGATCGTGAAGAAACAAAACAAGATGTCCGAATTTGAAATTTACGTCAAAGCTGCCGTTAAAGAAATGAAGTTTACAACATATTTCAAGCTCAAACCACAACAGCTAGAAGGATGACTTTTTGGGCGCCGCCATATTTTTTGATCATGTGACCGAAAATAGTCCCAATCGTGGCTTACTTGATGCATCCGAAATTGGTAAAGCATTCATCACCGAGGTATATCGATTGTCGTCAAAATGTGACTTTATGTGGGAAAGGAATTATTATCCATGATCTTCTCTACAAGGAAATTGATCTTCAGATGTTTGCGACCAGCGACTACCTACTTCAAATATTGTTGCAGCGCAGTCTGGTTAGAGTCTGGTCACTTAACATGTGAGTCATTCCAGCAATCTTTAAAACACAACACTGGTAAAGGACAACTAAATAATAATATACACGTATGAAAGCTTTTCAAAAATCACATTTTATTTTAAATTAACAGACTGTTCTTTTTTACCCACGGCGCGCGTTGTTCTAATAAAAAAGACAACGACAATCTAAACTACATAGGTTGCACGCATGATTACGATAGAGAGACTGTTACTGTACGCATGATAAATATTGAGAAATTGTAACAGCCCAAGATGTACAAATGATAAAGATAGAGAGATTGTAACAGCCTAGGCCGTGCCTGTATGCAAGATACTATCTGATATTCCAAATGTTAATAACCCATCAATGAATAAATGCAGCGCTTTCTTTGTCCATGTTATCAGTTTTATTCTAATTAAAAGGTTTTATCCCCCATCCAATTTGATTGCATGTTTGACGCCGTTTTTATCACAATAATTCAGTTATATCACGCGGATCAGATTACCTATCAATGAATAAATGCAACGCTTTTTTTCTCCATTTTAACATTTTTTTTTTTATTAAAAGTTTTTCCCCCATCCGGTTTAATTGCATGGTGCTTGTCGCCGTTTTTATCACCATAATCCAGTTATATCATGCGGATCAGATTATCAACTAGCAGTGTGTAGATCCTTACTTTCACTCACCCGTACTCTGATATTAGCCCAGCAACTCGCTACCTTTTCAAATAGACCTTTAGCCCATTTATGGAAGGAAGACCACTGACAATATAATTGCAAAATAATGTTGTTCGAATGTTTTTTGTTTCATTGAACTATGGAGTGTTCGTTGTTCTATCAATTTACAATGTTACGTCTTATTTTAAAAGATCGGATTTCTCTTGTTTTCTTTGATGATATTATATATCAGACATATTTCAACGAAACAAAACATCTTACAGTATAATCTTCCGGCTTAAATGCCAGTGTGGAAGACACCAATCGCCGTTAACCCTTTCCCTCATATAGACGCTTTCTGACGCCCCTGCCGCAGACGGCTTTTTGAAAACATAGTGACAAAAGAAGAAATTGCTCAAAACGAGCAATTTCTCCTTTTGCCACAATGTTTTCCACTTTTAGTCATAGGTTATCCATTCAGTTATAGAGATTTTTTCATTTGTTTACACAATATGTTCAAAGTCGTCTGCTGCAGAATTGTCGTATGAGGGAAAGGGTTAAACAACTATGACCGATATTCCTTAAGAGGCAGTATTATGCAATGTACTGCGACCAATATCTGGAATGTTCGTTAATTAAGAGTCACATACTCATTCAAGATTTGAACTAAATCTGGAATGTTCGTTGATTAGTCACATACTCATTCAAGATTTGAACTAGATCTGGAATGTTCGTTGATTAGTCACATACTCATTCAAGATTTGAACTAAATATGGAATGTTCGTTGATTAGTCACATACTCATTCAAGATTTGAACTAGACCTGGAATGTTCGTTAGATCTGGATTGTTCGTTAATTATTAGTCACATACTCATTCAAGATTTGAACCAGATCTGGATTGTTTGTTGATTTAAAGTCACATACTCATTCAAGATTTGAACTAGATCTGGAATGTTCGTTGATTAGTCACATACTCATTCAAGATTTGAACTAGATCTGGAATGTTTGTTAATTAATAGTCACATACTCATTTAAAATTTGAACTAGATCTGGAATGTTCGTTAATTAATAGTCACATACTCATTCAAGATTTGAACTAGATCTGGAATGTTTGTTGATTTAAAGTCACGTATACTCATTCAAGATTTGAACTAGATCTGGAATGTTTGTTGATTTAAAGTCACATACTCATTCAAGATGTGAACTAGATCTGGAATGTTTGTTGATTTAAAGTCACATACTCATTCAAGATTTGAACTAGATCTGGATTGGTCGTTGATTAGTCACATACTCAACCAAGAGGTTCGGCCAAAGAGTGTACTACTTGATGCGATGGAAAGGATAGGCCTATAGGTGTTCACTGTCTAGTAGAACTGCACTGGTCACAAGCCAATAGCTCTTGGTTGGTTTTCAAAGGGTATAACACAAAACGCCATTTGGTCTTGAGTTACAAGTAGAGTTTGCACTATATCTCTTTAATCAAAATATAAGAAAGAACATGAAACAATGAAACCAACTGTATCTACGAGAGAAATCTGTTGTGGCAGAATGGTCAGCGTCGGGGATTTTGGAACCGGCCGTCCCGGGTTCGAACCCCAAACGCGGCGCGACAGTCATGGTGGTATGCCCATGGACATGGCACATTTTCAAGCATAATACTATTTTGTTAACCAGTTCTAGCCTATTACTTGTTTGTTTACCAGTTCTAGCCTAGTACTTGTTTGTTTACCAGTTCTAGCCTAGTACTTGTTTGTTTACCAGTTATAGCCTAGTACTTGTTTGTTAACAAGTTCTAGCCTAGTACTTGTTTGTTTACCAGTTCTAGCCTAGTACTTGTTTGTTAACCAGCTCTAGCCTAGTACTTGTTTGTTTACCAGTTCTAGCCTAGTACTTGTTTGTTAACCCAGGGATCATGAATAAGTGAACTGTAGCCGTGATATCACTGAACCTATGTTGAAAACGGCGTAATACCCGAATACATTAATAAATAAATAAACTAAAATATAAGAAAGAACATGCAACACTGAAATTAACAGCATCTACGAGATAGTTAATCAGTCTGGCTGCATGCTGAGGGGATACACGATGTAGATACAATGGTGCGAAGTACATGTATTAATGAGTTTCGTATTCTCGTGATATTTCCGTAATTATCAAAACGCTTATCGAGATGAATTGAGTCTGTTCATGCAAAATGATAACACCTGGTATTCGCGAATATAGCAGATCCCAATCAGTCCAAGTAGTCGCGCAGTAAAATCAAGTTCTATACTTTTTCGGAACTCACTTACAATGGCTTTTAAAAAGTTTCTGGTGAACTGTGTAGATTATGATAAGACTACACAGAAGAACATGCTTTTCGGAACTCACACTTTTCTTAGACATCGACTTGTACCTTTTTCCATAAAACAAACTAATCATGTTATGAAATAATACAAATGTTTGATGATGCAAATTTTGCAACAAAATTATTGCTCCCTTCACTTATTTAAATAGAGCTTAATTATGTTGTTAAACAAATAAAGTAGACTTCATAAATGAATGGGATCAATTGATAAACTCAAAATATTTTGATATGAGGGTATGAACATTTAAAACCATCTTTGCCCGAATGATATATTCAAACACTGTATAGCTAACTTGAGTGTTCATAATCATATCACTATTTCAATATTTAAGAGTATTTCTCGACGAAACTTGTTTCTGTAATTTAACTTTTGTATTATTTGTAAATATTAATGTATATATATACATACATTGATACTTGAATAAAGAAATTGAATGGAATAGAATTGGCCGGGCTTGGTTTGGTCAGGAGAAGAGGATTAGTGTTTGAATATGCACTGAATGATCTACAACGGTAGACGAATCTTGGATATGTACAAACATGACCGTTATACATGTGTGTGCACTGCCTCGGTGGTGTAATGGTAGAGCGTCCGCATTGGATGCGGGAGGTCGCGGGTCCGAACCCCGGCCGGGTCATACTTAATACTTTAAAGATGGTAACAAAGGCTGCTCTCCTTGGCGCTCATTGTTGCGGGGTTAACAACGTAATTGACCGGCTGGTTTCTGGATAAATGGACCAGTACTACTGATAACTTACCTAATAAGGCCGGGATACAGATGAACAATTGTTGAAATAGGCGTTATACACCAAACCGAGGGCTGGGTGTGAAACAGTTGTAACTAAAATCGGTATTTTTTTACCAAGGTTAATCACCTCGCCATAAAGTCTTTATAAGCGTTAAATCATTTTTCTTGGTAAACAATGTAAATTTAGGTGCCATTGCTCGTTCTGAGCAATGGCACCTAAATTTACATTGTTTACAAAGGGGTCAAAATTGCCCCTAAACTAGGGTTTTCAAAATAGGTTTTTAGTTACAACCGTTTCACACCAAACCCTCGAAACAATCAATCGTGCACTGCTAAAGTATAAGTAGATGGCGTTCTTGTAAACCAGTTTGTGTATTTATAAGTAGTAACGTACCTAATCGTTTCCCAAACAGCTTCCGAAACCATCTCCTACCTATTCTCATTGCCTATTCATCAATGCTTTTAGACCAAATAGAAGGACATTTCCAGTCATTTTATTACCTTTTCAAGGCAAATATTCTTTCACATTTCAATATCAATGCTCATTGAATGTAAATTATAACAAACAATATCAATGCTCATTTCAAATAAAGCTTAAAATATGCAGACATGCAAATTCGGACGCCGCTATCAAGCAGACAGATCACTGGTAACAGCTTTGAAGGACATGGCTTAATCACCGTCTATGGCGTTTGATTGATGTAATAAGTTACAAAAAACTTATATATCTAGAAAAGCAATATACATATATTTATTATATGCCTGTACATTTTCCGGTGGAAATACATGCAGATTGACATGCGCAGTTCAGACACGACAGATTAAATTTCAGTATCCACACGCGGTGAAAATACAAGATTGTGACGTCAGACAGTGCGTGGACTACTTTCAGCGAGGTTCCCATTTTGAATCTGCGCTACGTAGTAAAATATGCAGACAACCAGTACTATTTAGGACAATTGTTTCTATTGTATGTATAGAAAACCTAGCGTCAAATTGAATAAAACCCCGCAAGTAAAGATTATGTTGTCAGTTTCTCCCACAAAACAATGGAAATTTAATTTGATAATGTTATTGGGCGGGACTTACGTATTAGCATACTTTCTAGGGGCGTGGCCTAAGTATTGTAGTAAATATTCACCCGCCATTCGCCTTTTCATTTCAAGATTACAAAATTGGATCCCCAATAAAAAATATATCGAATCTGTATATTTGTTAGTTTTTTCGCACTACATAGATCGTAGGTATAAAATAAAAAGAATATTACGTTGCGGGAGCGATAAATGAGTTCGTATTGCACGACTCGTAGCGGGGGAAAATCCATATCTTACTTGACCTTCGGTCTCGTAAGATATCGATTTGTCCACGCTACTTGTAGTGCAATACAAACCCTTTTATCGCTCCCGCAACGTTATATTCCGTATGCATCTTTTGAAAAAGAACTAGAATTGTAGCCCATCTAGTTTTACCCCCTAGACTATGTTATGATGTACTCTGAAATAATGACCGATGACCAATTAACTTTTGACTTGGTTCATTATGAAGACGTTGTCGTAGAAAATTGTCAAGGCAATATACACGCATGATAGGTAAAACTGTAATATTGGCTGTTTCGTAACAACCAATCGGCTAGTATAAATGTAATATGGGCTGTTTCGTAACAACCAATCAGCTAGTATAAATGTAATATGGGCTATTTCGTAACAACCACTCAGCTAGTATAAATGTAATATGGGCTATTTCGTAACAACCAATCAGCTAGTATAAATGTAAAATGGGCTGTTTCGTAACAACCAATCATTAGTATAAATGTAATATGGGCTGTTTCGAAACAACCAATCAGCTAGTATAAATGTAATATGGGCTGTTTCGTAACAACCACTCAGCTAGTATAAATGTAATATGGGCTGTTTCGTAACAACCAATCAGCTAGTATAAATGTAATATGGGCTGTTTCGTTACAACCAATCAGCTAGTATAAATGTAATATGGGCTGTTTCGTAACAACCACTCAGCTAGTATAAATGTAATATGGGCTATTTCGTAACAACCAATCAGCTAGTATAAATGTAATATGGGCTGTTTCGTAACAACCAATCAGCTATTAAATGTAATATGGGCTGTTTCGTAACAACCAATCAGCTAGTATAAATGTAATATGGGCTGTTTCGTAACAGCTAATCAGCTAGTATAAATGTAATATGGGCTGTTTCGTAACAACCAATCAGCTAGTATAAATGTAATTTGGGCTATTTCGTAACAACCATTCAGGTAGTATAAATGTAATATGGGCTATTTCGTAACAACCAATCAGGTAGTATAAATGTAATATGAGCTGTTTCGTAACAACCAATCGGCTAGTATAAATGTAATATGGGCTGTTTCGTAACAACCAATCAGCTAGTATAAATGTAATATGGGCTATTTCGTAACAACCAATCGGCTAGTATAAATGTAATATGGGCTGTTTCGTAACAACCAATCAGCTAGTATAAATGTAATATGGGCTATTTCGTAACAACCAATCAGATAGTATAAATGTAATATGGGCTGTTTCGTAACAACCAATCAGGTAGTATAAATGTAATATGGGCTGTTTCGTAACAACCAATCAGGTAGTATAAATGTAATATGGGCTGTTTCGTAACAACCAATCAGCTAGTATAAATGTAATATGGGCTATTTCGTAACAACCAATCAGCTAGTATAAATGTAATATGGGCTATTTCGTAGCAACCAATCAGCTAGTATAAATATAATATGGGCTGTTTCGTAACAACCATTCAGCTAGTATAAATGTAATATGGGCTATTTCGTAACAACCAATCAGCTAGTATAAATGTAATATGGGCTATTTCGTAACAACCAATCAGCTAGTATATATGTAATATGGGCTATTTCGTAACAACCAATCAGCTAGTATAAATGTAATATGGGCTATTTCGTAACAACCAATCAGCTAGTATAAATGTAATATGGGCTATTTCGTAACAACCAATCAGCTAGTATAAATGTAATATGGGCTATTTCGTAACAACCAATCAGCTAGTATAAATGTAATATGGGCTATTTCGTAACAACCAATCAGCTAGTATAAATGTAATATGGGCTATTTCGTAACAACCAATCAGCTAGTATAAATGTAATATGGGCTATTTCGTAACCACCAATCAGCTAGTATATATGTAATATGGGCTATTTCGTAACAACCAATCAGCTAGTATAAATGTAATATGGGCTATTTCGTAACAACCAATCAGCTAGTATAAATGTAATATGGGCTATTTCGTAACAACCAATCAGCTAGTATAAATGTAATATGGGCTATTTCGTAACAACCAATCAGCTAGTATAAATGTAATATGGGCTATTTCGTAACAACCAATCAGCTAGTATAAATGTAATATGGGCTATTTCGTAACAACCAATCAGCTAGTATAAATGTAATATGGGCTATTTCGTAACAACCACTCAGCTAGTATAAATGTAATATGGGCTGTTTCGTAACAACCAATCAGCTAGTATAAATGTAATATGGGCTGTTTCGTAACAACCAATCAGCTAGTATAAATGTAATATGGGCTGTTTCGTAACAACCAATCAGCTAGTATAAATGTAATATGGGCTATTTCGTAACAACAAATCAGCTAGTATAAATGTAATATGGGCTGTTTCGTAACAACCAATCAGCTAGTATAAATTTAATATGGGCTATTTCGTAACTACCAATCAGCTAGTATAACTGTAATATGGGCTATTTCGTAACAACCAATCAGGTAGTATAAATGTAATATGGGCTGTTTCGTAACAACCAATCAGCTAGTATACATGTAATATGGGCTGTTTCGTAACAACCAATCAGCTAGTATAAATGTAATATGGGCTATTTCGTAACAACCAATCAGCTAGTATACATGTAATATGGGCTGTTCCGTAACAACCAATCAGCTAGTATAAATGTAATATGGGCTATTTCGTAACATCCAATCAGCTAGTATAAATGTAATATGGGCTATTTCGTAACAACCAATCAGCTAGTATAAATGTAATATGGGCTGTTTCGTAACAACCAATCAGCTAGTATAAATGTAATATGGGCTATTTCGTAACAACCAATCAGCTAGTATAAATGTAATATGGGCTATTTCGTAACAACCAATCAGCTAGTATAAATGTAATATGGGCTATTTCGTAACAACCAATCAGCTAGTATAAATGTAATATGGGCTATTTCGTAACAACCACTCAGCTAGTATAAATGTAATATGGGCTGTTTCGTAACAACCAATCAGCTAGTATAAATGTAATATTGGCTGTTTCGTAACAACCAATCAGCTAGTATAAATGTATATGCGCTGTTTCGTAACAAACAATAAGCTAGTATAAATTAGATTGTCTTCAGTCAATGGGGCTCGGCTTCTAGGCTGAGGAGCTACTACTGGCCATTCGGAGGGCCCCACAGTCAGGTACTGCCAGGCCAAATACTATAGGTTATTGCATCAACATGGGAAAATATTGTGTTTGACGAGTTCCCTCGGTTGAGCCGAACTCCGCCGAAGGAACGAGTCCCAACACAATAGTTTCCCATAATCATGTTATTTGCTAGTCAAAATTTGTCGTTTTGTGTGTTTTAAACATTTCATGCATCAATTTAGAAAAATAAAACAATTGCTTTGAATCATTTTGATAAATCATCATTTACGATTTATCGCGCGATTATTTTTCTTTGCTAGGGCCGTGAAAAATGTAAATTAACGAACTGCCATTGCTGTTCCCCATTTTGTTTCGACTCGAAATTGAATCGTCGAAAAATGATGTGTAACGCTTTTTCTAACAGTGTTAACATTAAAAACTTTGTATTATCTTATTCTGATATTTACGCCTGGATATTTGTGTTCTTTATTACGATTTATATGCCCGTTTTGACCTCACAGTATGTTCAGTAAAGCGAAAACACATATTCTATTCTGCGTTGATAAACTTCACATCGGAGAATGACACATATAATCAGAAGACCTACCTTTAAAACAACCATTTGCACATTCATCCTAGCAAGATATCGTACATAAATGAATCGAGTGACACATAAAAGCAAGATATCGTACATAAAGTGAATCGAGTGAGAAATACTAGCAAGATATCGTACATTGATAAAACGAGTCACGTCAAGAGCGATCAGGAGTCTTATTGCATCTGTGTATAGAGAAGACCAAGATTAACCCATGTATGCACACAGTGTCACCAGAGTCTTCACTCTCCGCCTGTATGTTAAATAGACCGAAACGCATCTTTTGACAAACGGCTAGAAGTGAAGCCCCAGAAGGTAACTTGTAATGATGCTATGAGACCCAGAAGCGTACACATAGTCTCACTAGAATCTTCACTTTCCATCTGTATGTTATATAGACCGAAACACATATTCTGTCAAATGACTAGAAATGTAACATCAATAGGTATACGCAAATGTAACTTTTAATGATGCCAATAGCACCAAGAGGCGTAAATAAAGTCTCAAAAGAGCTTTCACTTTCCCTCCGTATGTTATATAGAACGAAACACATCTTCTGACAAAACGACTAGAAGTACCTCAACGGTATACACAAATGTGACTTTCAATGTCGATGACAGAACAAATAAGATCCGGACTTTATTCACGAATAATGACGTGAACACATAAGGGTTCATCGTCAAAATACATCCTATTCAAACATACATGAGTATGGACATACACAATAAAGGTAGATAAATATAACGTTTTTTACTCTCTCTGTTGATGACATAAGACCTGAAATCGCCAGAGGGCGGCACGTATACAGTCCATTTGAAGCCGAGTGTCTCCAGTCTGGCGTTTACAGTCTAAGGGATGAGTGGTCTGGAACAAAATGTTTTAATCCTTTCCCTCATACAACACAAATTACAGCAGACAACTTTAAAAACATGTAGGCAAAAAAAAAATCGACATTTCAATAGATGAAATTATAATTATAAAATAAAGTTGAAAACATTGTGGCAAAATGAGAAATTGCTTATAATGAGAAATGCCTTCTTTTGCCACGCACGATGTTTTCAAGAGTCATCTGCTGCAGAGGTGTTAGCAAGTGTCTGTATGTTTGATAAGGGATACAGCAATGTCTTGGTGAGTATCAGATAGAAGACGAATTCCATTCATTTGTTCGATTGGTTGTCATTATATGCCTTGAGGGACTTTCGCCTACTATCCACGATAATAGATCTCGTTTAGACTCGGGATGAATCGCCAGTGTCTCTTACCGTCTTATTACAGTTTGGCCGTTTATCTACTGATTAACCCTTTCCCTCATACAACAATTCTGCAGCAGACGACTTTGAACATATTTTGTCAAAACATAGAGAATCTCCATGCATAATTGAATGGATAACCTATGACAAAAAGTGGAAAACATTGTGGCAAAAGGAGAAATTGCACGTTTTGTGCAATTTCTTCTTTTGTCACTATGTTTTCAAAAAGCCGTCTGCTGCAGAGGCGTCATAAAGCGTCTATATTAGGGAAAGGGTTAAACCTCTCCTCCCATACAGACGGCATCGGACACTTCTGAAGCTAAACATTGTTCTTTTACTACAGTGAAGGACAAATACATTGCTTAACCATTTCCTAAATACAGACGCTTTCTGGCGCCCCTGCAGCAGACGACAATTAAAAACATCCTGTCTAAAAGAAAATTGCTCGCAATGAGCAATTTCTCCTGTTGACATAACGTTTTGAATTTAATGCAATCATTATTCTTCTATTTGTATAAAATTTCCATATTTTTGACTAAATCACAGGGCTGTGCTCCTCTAACAATAAAATTGACAAAAGTCTATGCGTCATTCGTCTTTCACCACTGTGCTAAGTCTATGTGGAAAAGCAGCCAGTTGCTTGGGAAGATTGTTGTGTGGAGTACTGGTGTGAGAAAACCAGGAAATGCATGAGTAGGTGAACTGGCCGCCGTGATATAACTGAGAAATTGTTTGAAACGGCGTTAAACCCCAATCAATCAATCAATCAATCAATCTAACAATCAAATATGACCGACCCTATGCATACATATCAACTATTTATGCATAGGATCATATTTATTTTTTAGAGGAGCATCTCCCTGTGACTGAATGTCTTCACACTCGTCTGCCGCAGATTTGTTGTAGGTGGGAAAAGGGATGATATCGCAACTCAGCATTTAGATTTTCCGTTGCCTGCTTTTCCTCTGTCCTTTGACATTGATACAGGCATTTCCGATACAACAGTGTTCTTTGACCTAATTGGAGGACAAATACCTTGTTTAACCCTTAACCTACATACAACACAAATTATGCTGCAGTCAACTTTCGAAACACACGCAGAAATATGGAAAAATCTTTATAAATGATAGAATAATTGTTGAAAAGCGTTGAAAACATTGTGATAAATGGAGAAATTGCTCATGATAAGCAATTTCTCCATTTATCACATTGTTTTCAACACTTTTCAACAATTATACTATCATTTATTTGCCACAATGTTTTCAAAAATTCGCCTGCTGCAAAAGCGTCATAAAGCGTCTGAATGTGGGAAAGGTTTAATATCTAGATTAATATCCGGCCATTTTACGACTTCTTCAAGGCAAACTACTCTTTTATGTCACTTATATCCAGTGATCAGTTCAATCACACAATGCAATATGTAATAAGAAATAAACGAGATCTGCATACATACAATAATGCAGAGAAATTTCAGAAATAAAAGGGCGATGACATTCTTTAAACTAGTTGAACACGGACATCAACTCTCACGCAGACAACTTTGAAATCATCTCGGGATTTTTAAAACACCTAAAATCTCTATAAATTAAGGTATATTTACCTGTACTTAATAAAGTTGAAAGCATTGTGGCAATAGGAGAAATTGCTCATAATGAGCATTTTTCCCCCTTTTGGCCACACTGTTTTCGAAAGTCGTCTGCTGCAGAGGCGTCAGAAAGCTGTCATTTAACAAAGTAAATTTTTCCATCAAGGTATGAAGGAATAGTTTCATTAATGTAATTCTTCCAATTGTCGACATTCAATTTCCTCCTGTTCGTTATGTTTGGCACCCATTCAGATGAAAAAAACGAGTTTATATTGCCTCTGACAAAAACCGACGTGTCATAACTAATTCAACAATTCTAGTTTAATTCAGTTTCTGAATTTGTCGTTGAACATGATCAATACCACACCAGGTTTTGTCACAGTTGTCATGGCATTGCAACGACGTCTAAGATGGTGTTTACGATGATGGGGATGATGATACTAGTGGTGATGATGATGATGATGATGAAGATTATGATGATGATGATGATACTGATGCTGATACTGATGATGTTGATGATAGTGGTGGTGATGATGCTGCTGCTGCTGATGATGATGATGACGACGATTATGATGATGATGATGATGATGATGATACTGATGCTGATAATGATGATGTTGATGATATTGATGATGATGATGATCATGATAATTATACTGATGATGATATGATGCTGCTGCTGCTGATGATGATAGTGGTGGTGATGATGATGATGATGATGATGATGATGATGATGATGATGATGATGATGATGATGATGATGATGATGGTGATCGGCACTTTTCTGAGCAGGAATGTAATCTCGCGATGCTTTTCTATGCCTTCTAGTTTTTCTTCAAGTGCTATAAGTAGAATTCTCTTTTATGTCTATGAGTAAAATTCTCTTCTAGGCCTATACATATAATTCCCTTCTAAGTGCATGAGTGGAATTCTCTCATAATACCAAACAGTAGGTTTCTCATCAAAAACTTAAAGTACAGCCAATAGGATGGATAGAAACTTGACCCACAGGAAGCCCGTTAAGCCGTTATGTCTCAACATCGCAACTAACGACCTAATTTCGAAGCATGAATGTCGACACCTGAAGTTTATTGCTCCTCAGCGAACCATTTTCTGCAGACGTAAACGGATTGAAGATAACTAGTTTCTCACTATTATGTTTCCAAACGTTGTTCTCACATTCTTAACACGCGTTGACCCTAGTAGACTCGACTGGTCGTTGTAACAAGAGACAGTCTACTCGGGTTAACCCGATGTCACCCTACCCAAAGACCTAGGTAATATAGGGGAACTATCCGAACAATAGTACACTTCAGACTGTCAACATGGCGGAAGGAACCGTTAAATCAAGTTTAAAACACATTTCCGTTCGATGTTTAACACAAACCCGAGTCGACCTGAGTGAAGAAGGTTTAACTAGGTAGGTTAACCCGGGTATTAAAGCCGAACGCGCTCAAATATAGGTTAGGCATACGCCAATAATGGCAGCACCCCTTGGAAATGGTGTAGCAAGCAAAAGGCTAAAGTGACAACCATTTTGTGGTGTGGTCCAACCGGTTAACTTTTCAAAATCTGAATGTATTTTAATTCATTATTTATGTATTGATTTCAAACATCTCGAGGGCTTGGCGTGAAACAGTTGTAACTAAAATTGGTATTTTTTTTACTACGGTTAATCACCTCACCATAAAGTCTGTATAAGCGTTAAATCATTTTTCTTGGTAAACAATGGGAATTTAGGTGCCAATGCTCGTTTTGAGCAATGTCAACTAAATTCGCATTGTTTAAAAAGGGGTCAAAATCGCCCCTAAACCAGGGCTTTCAAAATAGTTTTTTAGTTACAACCGTTTCACGCCAAGCCCTCGATCTGGTAGTAATGGAACAATGAACAGTTTACGAAAATCATTTGTAAAAGTTCTAATTTAATAGATATGCGATAGAGATATATAAGAGGAGATGAACGCTCTAGTCGCCCAGTATTGGTTCATGCCAGACGTACTAATACATTATATTACGACTGTTACCAGACCGCGTGCTTGCGTCCTTTACTTTCACACATGGGAAACGCGAACGCCAAACATCCACATTCTCTGGTAATGACATTGGTTATATCATCGAGTTTAGTTATCTTCTGGGGCATACACATGTTCTCGGGAAGCTCCAGGAATCATTGTGCGACTGCGTGGAGGCAAAGTCTGGTGTGAAGGTTTCCTTGAAGCAATATCCCGAAACTAGGTTTTCGTGTTACTTTGCCAATATAATATGAGCCGTTCCACGACATTATGGCCTTTGCGTAATGTATCGACCCAGATACGCATATACAGTCCGCGCAGGTTAATCCGTGCTGACACATTCCGTCACAGGGGGATAGAGGTAAAGAGTAATGATTCCTGAAACAAAGAATCCACTGGAGGCAAAGAGTGTCTGTCCAGGTTAGCCTGCGCGGCATGCTTAGGGTGATCCGAGTCGAAAATTTACGCAGTTTCCATAATGTTGGTTTTCTTGTAAATCAGCTCATATGTTCTCGTCTTAATCCTATTTAGACACCTTTTACAACATAAAATATGTATTGAAAAAAGAAATCTATGAGCCACGTTTCTGGCAAACCTTGTCGTGATTTTAGTAGTTCGCAAAATACCAAGACTCTTCAATATTGTATCTGGGACCACTCCATTTTTCGTCCAACAGGACATTTGGTAAAAATTAAAGGTCTAAGTGGCAAGCAATGCAGATTCACGGAGAGACAGCTCTAAATCTGCATTGTTTACAGATGCCTTTAATTACCTTTGGCAGCGAAAGGAGTAAGGCAAACCTGCTTATTGTGTGTAACACTGCTTGTTTGCAAAGTTACTCGCATGATTTAATTATATATGTTTTCATAAAATTGCAATTCTTGTTTAATTGCAAACTCCCCTGAATTTTACCAATTTTTATCAGACGAATTTGGGAGAACAAAATGAAAAAAAAAGGAAAAAATATTTGTTCATATGATAAATTTCTTCTATGGTCTCAAACGTTTTCAATTCAATCAAATAGTTAAACTTTCATTTAAAGAGATGAGATGAGAGGTTCAGAAGATACGCGTAGTTTTTTTTCCAAAGCCGCTACATGACGATTATATGTTGTATCTGGTAAAGGCTTAGCATTCAATAGGAAATCCTATGACACCGGCTAGAATACAAATTAGGTTTTTATTGTCTGCTAGGCTCCCGAAATGAATCAGCTGTTATCCGGTAAAAACGGGAAGTCTTAAAGGTGCTGAACTCCAGAAAATAGATAATATAGTCAAAGTTTTAAAACTGTTCAAAAGTTGTCTTGAAATATTAGAATCATAATTCTGGGATTAAATTAGAGTAATAATTTCACTTTCCAGTACCATAAACATCTACAGATTGGTCGTTTATGCTTCATTTATTGTTAAGTAGTTCAACATTATTCTGGCAGTAAATGTTAGAAAACTGTCATGAAAATGTACAAAATTTGGCTTACAGGGTATGTCTACCCAGTAAGCCAAATGTTGTACATTTTCATGACAGTTTTCTAACATTGACTGCCAGAATAGCTTTGAACTACGTATTACTTACTTTGTTGTCACTATTAACACTATTTGCAGAGCTTTCAACATTTCAAAATGTTGATCTCCATCTGGTGTTCAGCACCTTTAAAGAATTTCAAAATACAATGGCCAGAAAAAAGTAATGTGTGTGTCCAAAAACCGCGTCTGATACTGATACTTTGATAGTTGAAAAAAGCTGAAAATGTCATTTTGTTGAACAAGTAAGATATTCAAAGAATTTATGTTCATTTCTCATTATCAAACACTGAGACCGAGTCTTTGTTGTCAACAACGACGAACGACTGACAGAGCTATATATAAGGGGCCTAAATCATATTATCTGATCCTTAGCTGATCTCAAACCCCTACGTTGTGAGTACTCAAAAGAATCGTCCCTCTGAGACTATTCTTTTGAGTACCCACAACATAGGGTTTAATTGTATAATTAGTGATGTATTGCGGGACAAAGACAAAGCTCATTGTTTACCAAGACATCTGGACAGATTTTCTGATACCAATGTTTCGATGTCGGTTTCTTGAGTGCTCCCAGTTACTACACGTGTGTCATATTCAATCAAAGTGGCCTATTTTAAGGACAATGAGTAGATGACAAATTGAAAGCAGATTGCGTGATATTATATCTTTAAGAGTGGTCTGCTTCGGAACATCCAAGGTCGTTTGCTGTAAATTGCATCCGTCAAATGTCGTCTGTATCGAAGTTAAATTAATAGAAACGAGTACTGTCTTTATAAATAGCTAATAGTCTGCCTGCTAGTATATATCTTAGGAGTGGTCTGATTCGGAATATCGAAGGCCGTTTGCTGTACGTATATTAACCCTTTCCCTCATATAGACGCTTTCCGACGCCTTTGCAGCAGACAGATTTTTTTGAAAACATAATCACAAAAGAAGAAATTGCACAAAACGTGCAATTTCTCCTTTTGTCACAATGTTTTCCACTTTTAGTCATAGGTTATCCTTCAATTATAGAGATTTTCCATTATTCGACAAAATATGTTCAAAGCCGTCTGCTGCAGAATTGTCGTATAAGTTAAATCTGTCAAATATCGTCTGTATCGAAGTTGATGTAATATTTGACGAGAACTGTATTTTAAAATAGCTTATAGTTTGCCTGATAAGATATATAATGAGGTGTCCCATGTCGTTTGATGTCGATTAATGGCGTCGAATAGCGTCTGTATCAAAAGTTAAATTAGTTTGAACGAGAAAGCTCGTAGTTTGCCTGATATACTATATATAGCATATCAGGCAGACTACGAGCTATTTTTGAGAGACACACATATTATGAATCATCCAATGTCGTTTGATGTAGGTTATTGGCGTAAAATATCGTCTGTATCGAAACTGGATTAATAAAAAACAAACTTGGAGCAGCGTTAGTTCTATAGACGCCGAGCTCCGGTAGCTCAGTCGGTAGCGACGCGGGCTGTCACTCATAGGGGTTGTGAGCTCGAACCCCAGTTCGGCCAACATTCTTTTCGACATTTGACAGAAGTCATTGTGACAAGCGTCATTCGTCTTCGACCAATGGGCTATCAGTTTATGTGGAGAAGCAGCCAGTTGCTTGGAAAGAATGTTGTATAAAGTACTGGTGTGAGAAAGCCAATAAACATACACATGAGTAGGTGAACTGGCCGCCGTGATATGACTGACAAATTGTTGAAAACTGCGTTAAACCCTATCAATCAATAGTTCTATACACCATGTCTGGATAAATTCATATTGTCATTGCGTGTGTGGTTCCCGAACTAACCAATCAAATAACAGCTTTATTAAATTAGCGAAATTAGTCGGATTCCCAAGTACTACACCATCGATGCGATCCCTATTGCCTTTAAAATATTGTCGGTTCTAACTTGTACATGAACGTTCGATTAGACTACCATATCGTTCTAGTGTAAGTTTGCAGCGAGAAACGGTTAGGCTTACATCTAACACTGTGTACGGTAAATCTGAAGACAGCCATCAAATGGTATAGAACAGTAACGCGGGATTGCATCATGTTGCAATCGACTACTGACATAGAATAAATACATATTAGATGTTACAATTTCATGACAATTGCACCCTCAATAGGTCAATTAAGTACACATACTTGGCAAGCATTTCTATGGTTTCAGTGTATTTCAGTCGAAGATTGATACATCGGTGTATTTCAGTCGAAGATCGTCACATCGGGATATTTCAGTCGAAGATTGACACATCGGTGTATTTCAGTCGAAGATTGACACATCGGTGTATTTCAGTCGAAGATTGACACATCTGTGTTTTTCAGTCGAAGATTGACACATCGGTGTATTTCAGTCGAAGATTGAAACACTGGTTTATTCAGTCGGAGACTGACACTTTGAGTGCTTTAATTATGGATTCATTTGTATTATATTAAAATTAATAAATTGCTAATCTGAACTTACTGGTGTTTGCAGACTTTGGCGGTTTCTCCCGTGTGATACATTACATATCTTGTATCTTGTCACAGTTGCAAACGTTGTTAATTTATTCTGTCCCTAATCCCCGAATCGCTGATTTAAATGTCAAGTTTTTATATTTCTGAATTAACTTAAATTGTATGCCCCCATGAGGACTTCTTCTTTTGGTTTGAGATACGGACAGAAAAGGATTTAAAACTTTGCTGAAGCAATTCCCCATTTTGCCACATTGTTTTCGGCTCTATTCGATAAATAGACACATTCAATATATTTCCATAGATATTTTCAACATCGTCGGTTGAAGATATGTTGTATGTGGGTAAGCGTTAATAAAACTGCATCAATATCAAAACTATGCAGTTCTCACTTTAATTAACCCTTTCCCTCATGTAGACGCGTTCTGACGCGTCTGCAGCAGACGGCTTTTTGAAAACATAGTGACAAAACGAGCAATTTCTCCTTTTGCCACAATGTTTTCCACTTTCAGTCATGGGTTATCCATTCAATTATAGAGATTTTCCATGTTTTGACAAAATATGTTGCAGAATTTTCGTATGGAGGAAAGGGTTAATATTGTTCCAATTGAAATATATGACAAGGGAGACGCCGCCAAAGTTTGCACTTATACATGTACACTGGGGACGAAATACGACTAAAATATTCAATCCCAAAACATTGATCTTCAATAGAAATACCTTTCTAATTAGTCGCCGGGCAGAAGCCCGCGACTTCTATTTTTAATAGCTTTTCGGAAATCACATGGGAGGGCGGCTTATTATTAGAAAGAAACAAATCTAGATGATTTGAACATATTACAATTGTGGTTGTTTACGAACACTAATAAATGACACATCTAAAATGAAATAAATATTCCGATTTTTTAATGTTTGCAGTTTTTTTTATTTCACTCGCATTTAAGTTTTTTGTCTTATTTACGGAGACAAAAGTGGTCCCTTCAAGACGTGAACCAACACCCCCTAATGCAGACTCTTATGTGTCATCATTGAGGTCAATTTCGGATTCTCCTTTTAATAGCAATTTTAACTTACTAAATGTTGTTTTCATGTTCAAAGAGATGTCTTGATTTGTGTAGAATTCATTTAATAATGTTAATCCATGAATAGCTAAAGTAGGAACTGTTTCTAAGCTAAATATAGACCCTATTCTGTTGTGTAGTTTCGTGACCTTTAACATCGATTTTCGCGCATGCGCATTTCGATATGAAAAAGCGAGTGATATTATTTTATTTTAGACAAGTACAAGACGAATGTTTGACGCAAAGCGTCAAAGAGAAGCCGCAATATTTCGTTGTACATGTAGAAATAAGAAAAAAAGAACATTTTTAAATCCACAAACAACAATTTAAACTGTAGACGGTAATGCTGATATATTTCTCCTTTTGAAGACTTTTGTTTTCTTCAAATTACCTCCCTTTAAAGCAATACCAGGATATTTACCTTGTGATTCGAATAAGATTGACAAACATTGAAATTATATGAATGAATACTATTATTTAAATGAGTAACAACAGCAAAATTAAATTTAAGCCAGATAAATGTGTACACATTTCGTTAATTTTTTATAGATACCCTAATGTATAGGTATGTATATAAAATGTATAAGCAAATGTTTTCATTACTACGTTCCTAATGTTTGAATAGACTAAGGAAAGTCAAGAATACATAAATAAATCAATGCAGTCTTTTCCGGCGACATTGATGCCTTGCATCAACTTTCTCTTGTAACCTTTAATTATTTCCTTTCATTTTCTCATCGGAGTGCAAATAAACTGCGCTTCAAGTGACGAATCTGACACTATTAATGGATATCTAATGGGAGATATTTTTGTATTTCCTTTCATTTAATTTGCCTTTCAGATCATTTGAGTTCCAATGAGTTATACCTTTGTTTGTATCTCGTTCCCCCTGAAAGCTTTCGTAGCATGTGGGTATTTGTCACACAGTTATTTCAGACTTAACCGAATTCAGTTGCCTTTAAAAATGTCTAACCTGCTTAACCGTGTTTCGCATAACTACATAAACATGAAGTGTTTTTGAACTTTCTCTCAGTCTTGCAAAAAGCATTTTCGTCAATTAAAAATCCCTTTTTAGTCTTTATAAATGACATCATCAATCTTGATCAGTCCATTAACCCTTTCACTTTAGAAAAAACATGCTTACATACGTATGTGGGTGAATACATAGGAACTGCTTTCTTCTGTTCTATTTGCTTTATGTGCTCACCCTGTTGATGATAACATCTTCCACAATCAACCGTAATATGGGAAATGGAGTCATCTAGCGTTACCACATTCGTTCCAGATGAAGGTTCGTGGGCACAACATAAACCCTTTCCCTCATATAGACGCTTTCTGACGCATCTGCAGCAGACGGCTGTTTGAAAACATAGTGACAAAAGAAGAAACTGCACAAAACGTGCAATTTCTCCTTTTACCACAATGTTTTCCACTTTTTGTCATAGGTTATCCATTCAATTATGGAGATTTTCTATGTTTTGACAAAATACGTTCAAAGTAGTCTGCTGCAGAATTGTCGTATGAGGGAAAGGGTTAATGGGTTTGGGCTTTACCCCACTTTCGACAGCTAAAGTCATATCGCGGCGGACGGGAAAGGATGCTACACAACTCATATTTACATCGAGATAAAACGTATGAAACCCAAACCACCTCATCTGCCGAAGTTCAGGAGTTGCATTGATCCCAATCGTCCAGACCCATTTAGCTGGCTCTTACGGCTCTTGCAAGGGTCATACCAGGGGCGTAGCTTTGCAATAATCAATGTGTAGGCCGCCTCGTGCGAAAATCGTCATTGTGGACTCTGCGTAAAGTATCGACCCGGATCAGCCTAAGCATGCCACACAGGCCTACCCGGATAGACACTTTTCGCCTCCTGTGCATTTTCTATTTCAGGAATAACAACTCTATACATATTTCCCCCTAAGACGGAATTTGTGGCCGGGACAGTCTGCGCGGACAGCGCAGGCTGATCTGGTCGATACATTACGCAGATGTCTATCGCCGCAGCTGCATTTTGGGGCATTTTGAGAAAAAATGTGTAGGCACGTGCCTACAGTGCCTAAAGGGATACTGCGGCTGTCATTAATAGTGCGTGTCCCTCAGCTACAGGGGCCCGTGGGCACAAGTCTGGCAGGATTAAAGGCTTGGTTCATCAACAGTTACATGAACCATCCCACGAGAAAACCAACAATGTGGACTATGCGTAAAGTATCGACCCGGATCAACCTAAGCATGTCGCAGAGGCTAACCTGGAAACACACTTTTCGCTTCCTGTGGATTTTCTGTTACAGAAATCATTACTCTATACGTCTATCCCCATGAGACGGAATGTTCTGCATAAACTTACTGTAAGGCATTTGTGAATAGTGTAGATTCAGATCAGCCAGCATGTCCACACAGTGTGATGTGACTCTGAAATGTTCCCAGATTAGTTAAAGAAACTTATTAAAAAAAGTTATGTCTTGGATCCGATAGCATGGATGCAGACGAGTATATGTTTACAAGTGGTACACTTCCGCTAAGGTTGGTTCAATTTTACATTGTAATGGTAGAGCGTCAGCCTCGGGGGTCATATTAAAGACCTTTTAAAAATGGTAATAATGGCTGCCCTCAGGGTTGCGGGGTTAGCATTACAACTGACTGTCTGGTGTCTGGAAAAAATGTCAATCAATCAATCAATCATTTTTACATTAGTAAATTGCGGGAGATATTGACTTTATGTTATTTTCAAACGTCATCTAAACCATTTTCTGCTCATGGGCGAATTAAAAAAGCATTTTCGGAGAAATGCCTATGAGCGTCTCTGTCGTCTGACATGAAATAACACTGTTTGTTTATTCAAGAATTCGCTGACACACTGGTTAATAAGATCACATCGTACGGTTGATCAAAAAGGTCGGTTTCTAGACTAGTCGAAACATTTTTACGGTTGGATTTCTAGAGCAATGTTCATATCAAGTTTGTTCTACACAGTGTACTGTCAAGCGTCATTCATTCATTCTTTCATGGACACTAATGTAATGATTCGAAGGTCCACCTTTAAAACAGGTCAAGTCCTGAATACGGCATATCTTTATAGCGATACTCTAAAGCTGGATTTTGGAGCTCGGTTCAGTTTAAAACGGCATTAGAAAAAAAAACATTCGCAGAAAAACTACACGTCTTCAAGACCGATTTCGGCATCAACATTTTATGTCGCACTAAATTTAGAAATATGTGTCAAAAGATTACTGCGTAATCTCTGGGGGAATGGAATTGAATTTTAAATCATTTCCTTTAAGATCGCGAAAAATGTATGGAATCAAAATCTAGTTAATTGACACTTTGTCTAAAGTAGACGATTTAGTGAAAACGATTACTAGATAATTTCTATAAAAGCTTTTAATTTTTATTTATTAAGGTTCATGAGAAGATATATTCTTTATAACCCTTTCCCTCATACAACGATTCTGCAGCAGACAACTTTGAGCATATTTTGTCAAAACATAGAAAATCTCCATAATTGAATTACTAGGTTACTATGACTAAAAGTGGAAAACATTGTGGCAAAAGGAGAAATTGCACGTTTTGTGCAATTTCTTCTTTTGTCACTATGTTTTCAAAAAGCTGTCTGCTGCAGAGGCGTCCGAAAGCATTTATATGAGGGAAAGGGTTAATTACGTATCGCAGCAATAGAAAGTTTTTATAAATGAAAGATTAAATGTAGAATGGTATTAAAAAACATTATGGCAAAAGAAAAAACGGCCCTTTTTTGAGCAATATCTTCTTTCGTTACAATGTTTTTAAAATTCGTCTGCTGCAGATGCTTGCTTGAGCCTCCAAATTAAAAGAAGATTTTTAACGGAAGAAGTTGCATTTAATTTTGAAGATGTATAATTGTTTGATGTCAAATGGGATTCAAATGTCAATGCGAGGTTACTCGAGTGAACAAAAAGTTTATTTTATTATCTTGAACAGTTCCATCCGCAATGCACTGTGATAAAAATATTGCAAAACCGAAGGACAAGCGGTCAAAACAACCTACCGACCAATTAGTTTCTTTTTTTCTTTTATGTCTGGTTGTAAGACAGCCGACACATGATCTCCACTCATGTCTGCTTTAGACTGTCCCTTCATTTATCTTTACTAGCTATGCAATGTTTGTTTATTGGTCAGAAAAAGGCTCCCATTTCAACGACTACCAGAGAGTCGGTTTCGGTTTTCGGATGTGTACAATTTAAATTGAAGCTAGTTGTATTTGTCTAGGTATTCCATACAGGAAGAGTATAAGCAAAAGAAGACACCTCTCTCTCTCTCTCTCTCTCTCTCTCTCTCTCTCTCTCTCTCTCTCTCTCTCTCTCTCTCTCTCTCTCTCTCTCTCTCTCTCTCTCTCTCTCTCTCTCTCTCTCTCTCTCTCTCTCTCTCTCTCTCTCTCTCTCTCTCTCTCTCTCTCTCTCTCTCTCTCTCTCTCTCTCTCTCTCTCTCTCTCTCTCTCTCTGTCTCTCTCTGTCTCTCTGTCTCCTCTCCTCACTCTCTCTCTCTCCTCTCATATCTCTGTCTCGCTGTCTCTCCCTCTCTCTTGCTCCCTGTCTCTGATTAACTACTATGTTGATATAACCAAAAGAAATACAGTCAGCAAAAGAGTTTCTGTTAAACCTAGGTGTCTTCACGTTCGATCATTGTGTCGCAAAAAGGCATCAACGTCTGAACAGTGTAGCATAAAACACAACGTAGCTAAAGTTCAAACACTTACGAGGAAAACACCTTATAAAGATCATCCGTTAGCTAATATAAGTATTTTTTTTTATCTCTTTCTTAATATTCATGGGCGTACAATAGTTTCAACAAAGTTTTAAAAGAAAGAAACGTGTTGATGAAAATACGGAAAAAAAGAAATGGCTCGAAAGAAACGATTCCTTGTTACTAACACGTGACCAGGAAAGGAGACATCGAGCGTAATCAATATAAGCTTAACGCTTGTTTCGCAATCGATGTAAAATAAATAAGTTTAAACGAACTAAACTAACACGTGTTCTGCACCACATGAACGTTTTAAGATATGGCAGTAGTTGTAACGATGAAGATAGATAGGTACAGGGTTAACGTAAAAGGGCTTACATAAATGAGCAGTTCTACGAGAAAGCCAATATTATGGACTCTGCGTAATGTATCAACCCAATTCAACTTGCGCAGTCTGCGCAGGCTAATCCGGGCCGACACATTCCGTCACAAGGGCGATAGATGTATACATTAATGATTCCTGAAACAGAAAATCAACAGGACGCGAAAGGTGTCTGTCCGGGTTAGCCTGCGGGGCATGCTTAGGCTGATCATGGGTCGATACTTTACGAAGAGTCCACAATGTTAGTTTTCTCGTGGAACGAATCAAATCTATTTGCAGAAACTATTAAAGGTGTGCCAGACAAGAGATATGATTTCCATAGAATCTAAATGAACATATTTTATATGAAAGTAACAAAGAAATAAGATTAATCTGTCATTCACATTCAGAGAATTTACGCCTAACAAATTTGTTTCTCTTTCACCTAGTTATCCTTCCAACGCAACACAATATAAGAATAGTTTATTTGCGTAATAAGGATTCCGGCCTTCAACACATACATTTAATATTACATTCATCTTACAATTATGTCCTCCAAAACTATATTGAGACATTCTTTCTTCGATACACACACACATATATATATATATATATTTCTTGTAAATATTTGTAAATTACAATGAAATTTGTAAAGTTTGAGTCAATAAAATATATCCTGATTTGTACAATGTAGTTATGTGCAAAATCAATTTTCTTCTGAAAGCTTTGAAACATAAAGGCCTATTTTCTTTAATAACCAGGGAAGTAGCTCCCTTAAGGCACTGTAGGCACGTGCCTACAAATTTCTTCTAAAATATGCCCCAAAATACAGCTGCGGCGATACACATCTGCGTAATGTATCGACCAGATCAGCCTGCGCTGTCCGCGCAGACTGATCTGGCCGACACATTCCGTCTAAGGGGAAAAAGGGGGGGGGGGTAAATAGAGTAGTGGTTCCTGAAACAGAAAAACCACAGGAGGCGAAAAGTGTATGTTCGGGTACGCCTGTGTGCTTACGCTGATCCGGGTCGATTCTTTACGCAGAGTCCACAATGTTGATTTTCTCACGAGACGGCCTACACATTGATTATTGCCAAGCTACGCCCCTGATAACCACTGGTTTTTAATTTTGAGGGAGACAATACAAATAGCGAACATACTCAATACTAAACATCTGTAACTATTGGATACGTTTGATTCTTTCAGCGCCAACGGCGATATTAAGGTTGTTGCGGGGAATCCGCTGTGGTCGAGTGGTTAGCGTCGGGGATTTCGAAACCGGGTGTCCCGGGTTCGATCCCCAGTCGCGCGCACTACGGTCATGGCGGAGTGCCCTTGGGCAAGGCACATTTTCTAGCCTAGTACTGGTTTGTTTACCCAGGGATCATGAATAAGTGAACTGTCGCCGTGATATAACTGAAATAATGTTGAAAGCGGCGTAAAACCTCAATAAATAAATAAAGTTGTTGCAAAGAATACAGATTCATGTGAGTTAGCTCGTAACGAACTGTTTCATCTGAAAACAACGTTGTTTGCCGTTTGGTTATCAAAGTATTCTAAATCTCTTTTTACATGAAAATTGGAGTCTTCCGATTCTGAACATGGAAAAGTCTACTTTAGGGAATTCGGCTCTAAAGGAGTTGTAGGCGAAAAAAGTTGATTGTTTGGTGTCAACAATGTTTCAGTTACATCACGGTGTTTCCTGGGTAAGTTACCAGTACAACTGGTTCATTTACCCTGACACCAGGCAGGCGGTCAGTCGTACTTCAAACATACAACCCTGAGCGCAATGGAGGGCTGCAAATACTACCAATTTTAAAGACTTTGGTATGACCCGGCCGGTTATCGAACCAGAAATCTCTCACACCAGAGGCGGACGGTCTATATCTAAACCACCTAGGCGGTTGGGCGATACATAGTCCTGTTGGAATTGCAAACAGAGGACAATTCGCTGAACGGGTGCATATGAGCCATCGCAGGCCATCGTATAGTACGAACAGCAGGAATGATATCACCACTGGTGTCTTTTCTATATCAGTCTGTGTATACCACGTGACTTTTACGTCACAAATGCTACGGTGGACAGAAATATTTTACTTCGGTTTAGAAGTAAAAATAAAGGTAACTTTTTTATTTCTTCATCATTTTTAATGAAACATGGCGCAGTCTACGCCGCTTACAGAGCACTATCTCCGGTTATTCAACGGAGTTTGATTAGTGGTTTAGTTTCTTCAAACACTTCGATGAACCTTATCTCAAAATTTATTAATATCGCCGACAGCCGGAGGATTATCAAAACTGGTTTTGAGAACAGGTTCGTCGAAGTGTTTGAAAAAACTAGACCACCAATCAAACTCCTGTAAAAACCCGGAGATAGGACATTGTAAGCGACGTAGACTGCGCCATGTCTCATTAAAAAGGGTGAAGAAATAAAAAAAGTTACCATTGTTTTTACATTCCTAACAAGAGCAATTATTGCTGTCTGACCATGCAAATATGACGTCAAAAGTCACGTGGTATACACACACTGTATATGTTATCATGAAGTCCCAACAAGACACCACAGGCCTACAATAAGATATGAGTATCGTTTATCGAATTTGGAAATAAACAACTTTCTGGTACATGATCATGATCATATCGAGGGCTTGGCGTGAAACGGTTGTAACTAAAACCCTATTTTCAAAACCCTGGTTTAGGGGCAATTCTGACCTCTTTGTAAACAATACAAATTTAGGTGCCATTGCTCGGAACGAGAATTGGAACCTACATTTCCATTGTTTACCAAGAACAATGAATTAACGCTTATAAAGACTTTATGGCGAGGTGATTAACCTTGGTAAAAAAAAAAAAAATTTTTAGTTACAACCATTTCACGCCAAGCCTTCGATATATAGCTACATTGGGGTAAAATTGATTGATTTATTGATTGGGGTTTAACGCCGTTCTTAACAATTTCTCAGTTATATCACGGCGGCTAGTTCACCTACTCATGCATTTCCTGGTTTTCTCACACCAGTACTCCACACAACAATCTTCCCAAGCAACATTGGGGTATAATCAAAGGGACAAAACTACTTTTGTTGTTATCAGGATATGCGTTTAGTTCTATAAATCATATAGATAAAATGTAAAGACTCTAGTGAGACTGTGCGGATACACATGCCCACATGAGTCTTCACTGTAGGCTGAGGCATTCAGAACCACACATCGCAAACTGCGGCTCGGAATCTTTGTCGCCGGGCTCTTGGTGGAATGTTGTTGAATACCAAGAGTGTTTCAGTAAGTACAGTAGTCGCTTAAGCGCGACTTATAATCCTATGAGCCAAAAGAAATAACAAGAGTGTTTTAGTGAACAAAATACAGTGTGTGTATACCACGTGACTTTTGACGTCATATTTACATGGTCAGACAGCAATAATTGCTCTTGATAAGAATGTAAAAAACAATGGTATTTTTTTTTTATTTCTTCACCCTTTTCTTCACCCTTTTTAATGAAACATGGTACAGTCTACGCCGCTTACAATGAAACTCCTGTAAAAACCAGAGACAGAACATGAACATTTAAGCGGTGTAGACTGCACCATGTTTCATTAAAAATGATGAAGAAGTAAAAAAGTTACCTTTGTTTTTACTTCTAAATTTGTCGTAGCATTTGTGACGTCAAAGTCACGTGGTATACACACACTGTAAAAGTCGCTTACAAATATAAAATGACTTGACCACATTTATAAAGTGTGACTTAAAGATGGACACACGATGGAGACGCGATCCCCTATTGTCCAACTTTCTTACATACAGCAACACAAAAAAACCGACATATGAGGAGTCCCACGAGAAAACCAACATTATGGCCACTGCGAAATGTATCGACCCAGATCAGCCTATCGAGTCCGCGCAGGCTAATCCAGGCCGACACATTCCGTCTCAGGGGCATAGAGGTATAGAGTAATGACTCCTGAAACAGAAAATCCACCAGAGGCGAAAAGTGTTTTCCGGGTTAGCCAGCGAGGCATTCTAGGCTGATCCGGGTCAATACATTAAGCGGAGGCCGTACATCTGGTTTTCTCGCGGGACGGCTCATATACTTATTGAGTATATTACTAAATCCAATGCCTCAAAGTAAACAAAAACAAAGACTGTGTAAATAACAACACGTACTTTCACCATTATTCAGCTGCCCTCCCACATCAGTATTCATGGCCACTGATTTTGGACAATTTCTTACAATTTTGTTTACGGATTAGTCCTTTCTTTTTACACATGTATTGTTAATGAATAGCGAACAATATAGATCAAGATAAGACTGCATTATTGTGCAAGCCGATCTTGGTCCTTATATATCGCAATTTTAGCTTTAAGACATGGACAGCAATGGTAAATGTGCCGTCCCGCAAGAAAACCAACATTATGGCCACTGCGTAATGTTTCGACTCAGATCAGCCTGCACAGTCCGCGCAAACTAATCCGGGCCGACACATTCCGTCTCAGGGGAATAGAGGTATAGAGTAATTATTCCTGAGACAAAAAAATCCACAGGAGGCGAAAAGTGTCTGTCAGGGTTAGCCTGCGCGGCATGCTTATGCTGATCCGAGTCGATAGTTTACGCAGAGTCAACAATGTTGGTTTGCTCGCGGGACGGCTCAAATGTTGTTTACAGTTGCGTACAGAGGAATAAGTGTTTAGAAACCTGAATACAGACACTTGCATATATCTATATGGCTTCTGTTATGTCCTCACGTGACGATTTATCGGTGCTTAAACACAAATTGAACATAAACAGACGGCTTCTTGGTAACATAGATCTTTTCAGTCGTTTCTATGACAGATAACATATCTTAAAATACATTAAAAAATAATCAAAGTACTAAAGGTACTAAAGGTGAAGTTGCGATTATGAGGCGAACTAAGATACAAACGTTGAGTACTATGTTCAAAGTAAAGTTAAACATATAAAAACGACTAGTGAAAATGTTATATATAGGATCTGACATGAGTTTTCATTTCTTATAAAGTTGTATTAAACGAGTTCAAGAAATGTGTTATTAAGCCAGCCTTTGGCGAGCTTAATAACACATTTCTTGGACGAGTTTAATAACACTTTATGAAATGACAACCAATGTCAGATTCTTGTTATCACGTGACGAAACACAAAAAGAAAATCGAGTTTTCGTGATAAGAAAATCGAGTTTTCGTGGTCAGAAAATAGTCCCAACATGTAATTCTTAATTAATAAACTGTTAACTAATTTCTTTTTGTTATGACCGATAATGGTCCCTTTACATCGTCCATCTATCGTGACGTTTGTGTTTCCCGGATACACGTTCTCAGCCATTTTGTAAACATTTGCGGATGAATACAAAAATACTGATTCGGTCATGTTATATTACACACGTTACATATTAAGAAATACGTAATGGGTATATATAGATCGGATACAAGCATTGTCATGTGATAAAGTCACATACTACAAGGATAAACTTTTTTCCTAGATAAATAATGTTTATTGATCTTGTTTGTTTTTATGTCAAAGATGTATTTGTAAGTGTACAATTTGTACAAAAATTATTGCATTATCAACAGAATTTTCTTCAGCACGAATAAATGTCTACTTGAAGTACGATTGTTTTATGATTGTATCGAAATTTACACAATTCTCTCTTTGTCCCGAATTACGCGATTTTTTTTGTATAACATGTACATGTTATTGAACGGAGTTGCTCCTTTTATCACCGGTGCCAGTCTCGTTTAAATCTAAAAACAGCACTTGACTATATATATATATAGTCAAATGCTATTTTTTAGATTTTAAACGAGACTGTTTACGGCGACAAGTCACTTATTCATGATTCCTTGGTAAACAAACCAGTACTAGGCTAGAAAATGCGCCTTGCCCAATGGCACTCCACCATGACCGTCGTGCCGCGACTGGGGATCGAACCCGGGACACCCAGTTTCAAATCCCCGCCGCTAACCACTCGACTACGGCGGATTTATTATCATCTATGGAATTATTTATGTGACTTCAGTGATTAATAAATGGTAAAATGGTAAAACTGAATATTTTTTAATTTAACCCTTTCCTACCAGCGACTTTTGAAAACTTTGTGACAAAAGAAGAAATTGCACAAAACGAGCAATTTATCCTTTTGCCACAGCGTTTTAAACCTTTTTTCGGTAATTATACTATCATTTCTAGAGAAATTCCGTATCTTGAGTAGATGTTTTTAAAGTCGTCTGCTGCAGATTTTTTGTATGTGGGAAAGGGTTTATTTATTTACGTTATTTGTATATTTCCGTGATTTGATAATGAAAGAAAAAAATAGTTTTAATAAATTTAAATTTGAGTAATCTGCCAAATCAGTTGTGCATTTCGTCCATTTCGCAAGATACATGTAAGCTTGCAGTTAACTTCCACTTTTACTAATGATATAAATGTAATTGCAAACAATCTTATATTCAAGTGCTTGGTGTGTACGTATAACAACAAGTGTGTCACCAAAGCATAAACGTATTAGTGTGTAGAACTCCCGAGAAACGCATTCTTGATTCAAATAGATTTATATGTTGTAAGTCAATGCGTATGGAACATGTTTAACAACTAACGTTTGTAATTATCGATGTGTGCTATCAGGATGTTAACCGTTGCAAGTTCCAAAACAATCGGGTTAGTCTACACTCACCACGTGTTTTGAACCCAGGACTTTTCAGTCAGGTAATTCGACTGTGTACCCCAACGAGGCACTCATTTATGAAGAATGCCCTTAATCAATATCTCATTTTCTTATTTTTTATTTCTTCCAGGAAAGCTTGTTCTTGAAGAATTAAAGCAATTTGTAAATAAAAAAGCATTTCTTCGACCAAGAACTATCATTAAACCATGGGTCGAGGTCACTAATATTCGTGAGGTTTGTCATTACAAAACGATTATTGTGACGGAGATGTATATATAGAGAAGTTTACGGCCGAGTAATTGTAGCTTCAAGAGAAATTGTAATGCTAACTAACACTAGCGATACAACATGAGCCTTGTGTTTCTAATTTTTAAGAAACAAATGAAACAGTGAAGTTTGAAACCTAGACGCACACCCGATTTGTAAGACTCGGTTTTCAGCAGAATACAGTGTACTCGCGATAACTTGAGCTCAAAAGGGATCCATTTATTACCGGGTTTGAGCTAGCTTTCTTTTTATGTATTTTAAGCTTCGCAAGTCATTTTTAGCTCGTCTGTCTTTAGAAGTAAAACAATCCGGGTATTATGATACCCTTGGCATCGTCGTCAACGTCTGAGATTACGTTTTCACGAACCATTAAACTTACCTCATAACTAAAAACCGTTCAACATTTACAAATGAAACTTGGTACACATGTTCCTAGGAACAATATGCATGTCTATACCAAGTCACATGCATAGCTCTGGCTTTAATAATTATTGTGTAATGCTCATTTTTCGACTTAAAGAAAAACAGACGATCGCTGGTATTCGCTCCACGGCGCTCTTGTTAACTTAACTATTTATTATTAAAAGCAAGCCAGTGAACAAAATAAAACATAGAAAACGCCTACTTCGCTGTCTTTAAAAGACGGTTTCGAGTGGTAAACGGTATTAGTTTTTGGCCCTGGGCTTTAGCCCCTGGTCATAGTAGTAATACCATTTTTTTCGGAGGTGGCAGCCTGCCAATTGCTGTTAGCACCAAACAACGCATGAGAAACTGCGCGAGAAAAATAGTTCATCATGGTTTCAACAAAACTGCATTTAAAAGGTTAGGATCTCCCCCATAAATATCATTTTATCGTTGTTAGAACATCAGTCAAAAACTTAAGGCGTGAGTACTCCAAAATAAGTTTAAGCAATGCTTTAGAAAGTAATGCGCCGAGAGGTCAAATATGGACGCTTGTTAACATTATTAACATTCGCGAAGAGGAACGGAAAAAAAGAAAGAAGTCACGTGAAATATACAGTGGCGGATTAACCAGGGGCCGTAGGGCCCGTGCGTCGAAAAATCCAACCTTCCAGCAGCCCCCAGGCCGTCAGCACTGCAGTGCTTTTATTTTTTATAGCATGTTCAAGTCCAACGTATTTAGAATATGTCGAAAATAAGTGAGTGTCTAGTCATTTATAGAATATGTAATTTTACAGAATGTTGATATTTTATCCTTTACTGAAGACTAGTTTTACAATGCTTGTCAGTATAGATATTTTATAATAAAAATAATATACAAAGTTTCACAAATATTCGTCAAGGATAAGAGTTGTGTAAAGATAAAGACATACACCCGTACACAACAGGAACTTCAACGGTTTTTTTTTATATTTATGACTCTTCTTACATTTGAAACTTATAAAGGTAATGCTAAACGAAGACTAAAATTATTCGTCAGATGAATATTTCAGACATACATGACAACATATATTTCACAATTATTCCTCAAGAATAAGGGTTGTGTAAATAAAGACTTACGTCCGTACGTCCGTACAGAACAGGAACTTTAACATTTTAAAAATATTTATGACTTTTCTTACATTCGAAACTCATAAACGAAGACTCAAAATATGCGTCTGGTTAAATTTTCAGACATGAATGACAACATACGTATTTCACAAATCATCCGCAAAACTATAACAAGACAATTAGTAGTCAAAACGGAGTTACCATAGTGTTGCATTCAGGGGGCGATATGACAAAACATATCTCGGAAGACAAATCCAAAGATGTCAAATGAGCTTTGTAACACATATGTTTGGTCCCTGATGGTCATATTGGACAATTCATGGACGCTCAAGCATACGCTTACAACAATACAGTAGCGTGTATCGGACACAACTCTCATTATATGATGGGTCGAGCTCACCTATGCCGTGATGTGTGTCAGTTACACCCATTTACGGTCCGGCCCATGGGAAAAGGTACAATGATGGCATACTTAAACAGATAACCCTGTCCATTCATTTGGTCGGTCTTATCAGAATATACATACACATGTTGATAGAATATTCTACCTAGTTAATGTAAATAGTATATGAATAGTGTGGATTTTGATCAGACTGTGCGGATGAACAGGCTGATCTGGATATATATTGTTCACAATAGCAAACTTATATCCTATTCCCAAAAACGGGAACCTGCTATATTGGAAACCATCCCTATCTTCTCGCATTCAAGGAACTTCTATAAAGAAGTAACTCTGTTTCCATTCTTGTACGTACACACCTTCTCAACTTGTCATGCATATAGCTACCACATATCATTATTACAATAACCGTTCCACAAGAAAACCAACATAGTGGACTTTGCGGAAATTATCGAACCGGATAAGCCAAAGCATGCCGCGCAGGCTAACCCGGTTAGACACTTTTCGCCTTCTGTGGATTTTCTGTTTCAGGAATCATTACTATACACCTTTACCCCCCCTGAGACGGAATGTGTCGGCCCCCGTTTAGCCTGCGCGGAATGATCTGGGTCGATACATTATGCAGAGACCATAATGTTGGTTTTCTCGTGGAATGGTTCACATTATCTTATTTATTAATTATGGAATTACTTGGTGGAATACCTATTTCAGAACGTCAGCAATAACAATGTTCATCTCAGCACCATCCCCTCCAAACAGGATCAATGTATCTCAAAAGAAAGTTGAGCTATGACATACAAAACAATTTTGTTAGAAATAGAGGCCGACTAAAGTAATAGATGAATTGACACGTTGTTGGAGTCATTTTTCTCCTGAGATTGATTTGCAATGAAAAAGTCCCTTTACAAACTGCTTCAATGTGATATCGTGCCGACATGCTACGCTACAAAGTTGACGCAATATAGGACAACACACTTTTCATAATGACAAAGACACTTTCGAAGCAGAGAGGTCTGCTCAAGAACATATTATTAAACGCAAACATTGCTAAGATATAGACATCTTTTAGAAACAATCGATTTACACCGTCTCCATGTACATGTAGTGGTTAGAGCGTCCGCCTTTGGCGTGGTAGGCCCGAGTTCGATTCCAGGTTATACCAAATCGAGGGCTTGGCGTGAAACGGTTGTAACTAAAAACCTATTTTGAAAACCCTGGTTTAGGGGCAATTTTGACCCCTTTGTAAACAATGCAAATTTAGGTGCCATTGCTCAGAACGAGCAATGGCACCTAAATTTCCATTGATTACCAAGAAAAATGATTTACAATTATAAAGACTTTATGGCGAGGTGATTAACCTTGGTAAAAAAAATGCGATTTTAGTTACAACCGTTTCACGCCCAGCCCTCGAAATAATTTAGTAAATGAGAGTAATGGCTTCCCTCCTTTGCACCCTGGGTTTCGTGTAGCAATGTGGCTATTAAATCGGCGTCAGGATAGCAAAAATACCGATAGTACTGGTAAATAACCAAGAAAACGCTGTCATATGATTTGTGTTTGTTTGCATAGTGCATAACGCCGCTTTAAATATCTGTTCAGTTATATCACGGCGTTTCCTGGGGGGAAGTTACCAATGTTACTGGTCCATTAACCGTGACACCAGCGCGAGTCAGTCGTAATGCCAACCAATGGAAGACAGTAGTGCAGTAGTAAAGCGTCGGCCTCTCGTACCAAAAGGTCCAGGGTTCGAATACCGTGATCAGCGGGTTCTGCATTTGGGATGTTTTCCACTTTCCACACACACGACGCGAGTACTGGTTATGTCTCCAGGAAGCAGACATCGTTATTAACATAAGTTGAATGCTTGGTTCGTAAAATATGTAAAATAAAATCAGTTTAAACTCAATGCCAACCCCACAACATTGAGCGCCAAAACGGGAAATCCATTATTAATATTTTAAGAGTCTTTGGTTTGACCCAAGGCGGCCGCTGTTGTCATATGACTAAATACTGTTGAAATCCGTATAAAACAACACAACATCGAAGTAGACGACACATCCGGTAAGTCTGTTTAGACTGTCCTTGTTATGTATTCATCATGGGACAGTTCAATTTACACGGAGAGTCAGCTCGTAATGAGCTTTGTCGCATGACAATGCTTGAATCCGATGTAATATACCCATTACGTATTTCTTTATATGTGAAACGTGTACAATAATATGACCGAATCACTATTTGTGTATTCATCCTCGAATGTTTACACACTGCCTTAGAACGTGTATCCGGTAAACACAAACGTCACGATAGATGGATGAGGTAAAGGGATCCGTATCGGTTATACATTGAATATGTTTTTGGGTGATTAGTTAACGGTCTACTAAGTCTTATATGTTGGGACTATTTTCTGACAGCGAAAAAACGATTTTCGTTTTTTGTTTCGTCATGTGATAAAAAGAATCTGACATTCGTTGGTATTTCATCGACAAAGGCTCGCTTAATTACAAATTTCTTGAACTCGTTTAATAAAACTTTATATAAAATGACAACTCATGTCAGATCCTATATATCTCACATGAAATCCGCATTGTTTCCCTTGTAATTGTCAAACTATTCCAAAACTCTGTTCACATGAACAATATTGTAACCCGATTTAGAACATAGAGGAGTCTCTAGTCGTTGAAGAGGTAAAGAAAAACACATGTTATTACAGACACGTGGACGTTGTAAACAACTCTTTATGGCTTCTGTTGTGTTCCGTCGGGAAATTAAGTTACTGCTTGCACATACATTAAACGATCCTTAAACAGTGTTAGCCTGACACATACGTCTAGAAAAATCGTCAGGACACAACTGTTACTGTGACGGAGAAAATGTCTCTAGACATCTGTAAATGTTTTACGGGAAACACGATATAATCAATGCAATGAAATATTTAAGGAGAATCTTAAACTTACGCCAACATAAATAAAATACATTACAGAAATACACATGAGACCATTTTGTTTTTGCCGAAAGAGAACAAATGAATAATAATTCACAAACAGATGAGTGACGAGGGATTCACGCAAAATCCAAGGACTAGTTTGATGGTGATGTGTGCCGCTTTCAAATACTAAGTTGGAACTCATGGTTCATGTATGTTAATTCATATATGAGTCGTCCCGCGAGAAAACCAACAGTATTGCCTCTGCGTAATGTATCGACCCAGATCAGCCTGCGCAGTCCGCGCAGACTGATCCGGGCCGACACATTCCGTATAAGGGGGATACAGGTATATAGTTAATGATTCCTGAAACAAAAAATCCACAGGAGGCGAAAAGTGTCTATGCGGGTAAGCCTGCGCGGCATGCTTAGGCTGATCTGGGTCGATACTTTACGCAGAGTCCACAAAGTTAGATTTATCGCGGGACGGCTCATATGTGTAATGACGTCATGGAAAGTGTCAGTTATCTTAGAATTGGTATAAAATGTAGCTTGCCAATTACTACCAAACATTACCGATCACGTTTCCGTCACAAACATGATTTTCTTTACGTAGTTTCTAAGTGGATACGTTTCTTGTACGTACAATCAGGGACGTAGGTAAGAGGGATAGGCAACTCCACCTGTACATCTGTTATCTGATTAAAATATCACACATAGAAATAAAATTGTCAAACTTTTCACATTTTGTAGCAAATAAAACTTTGAAGTCACATTTGGCACATAAACAAAAAGTACATATTCTGAAAGCTTAATATTTTAACTAAAGTTAGAGATATAATGAATAATTGGAATTTCTTTGTATTTTGATCAATGACTGTTTTAAAAGACACCGATATTGGGAGATTTTTCATACGGATAACATATTATCAAAACCTGTAATATATTAAAATATTTTTGTTTACTGCAATAGAATGTTTAAACTTCCAGAAAATATATTTCTTATTTTCATATCTTGAATAGTTTTTGAGTTTTACTTGCTAAAAATGTCGGCACGGGTGATATTTTAGTATATAATTTAGTTACTTATCCCTCTTATCTACGTCCTTATCTACGTCCCTAGTACAATGTACAGCATAATTGGGCTCAGTAAAAATGCCCTATTGTTGCATGTGTACTTGAAAATTAATCCGCACATCTCTGGAAACGTTTGATCCGATGCGGTTTGGAATTGTATGTCGTACATCATGGACCTCATATAAGAATTGATTAATGTTTTCATTTTCATGTTTAGCACTATAAATTAAAGTATTATTATAAAGAAGAGGTGAAAATATTATTACAAAAAGAAGCAATTTCTGTTTGTGAACATAGTATTCTCTTTTAGTCACATTGTCTTCAAAAACGGTCTACTTCAGAGGCGTCAAATGTCGCATGTATACTCCTGATGTCTGTGCATTAGAACTACATCTTACAATCTTCAAAAAAGAAAGAAAGAGGGGAAGACAAATTTACCATGTTTAGCTCGTCTGTTTCTCGAAGAAAAAAGTTAGGCTATTATGATAACCTTGTCGTCGTCTGCGTCGTCGTTACTAAACGATAACTCAAAATTCATTCAATATTTTCAAATGAACCTTGGTACACATGTTCTTAGGAACAACACGCATGACTATACCAAGTAACATACCTCTGGCTTTATTAATTGTTCAGAAATGCTATTTTTTGGACTTAGATAAAATAGACGAGCGTTGGCGTTCGCCCCGCGGCGGTCTTGTAAACATTTTGCAATGACCCGAATGGAGAATGATCCTATCATCCGAGTCACCGCTAACGACATTGATAGACGATATAGCACGATTGATGAACTGATAAAAGCAGCATTTAGAATTCACGTTTGATTTCCTTAGGAAACCATTCCCTGAACCACGATTTCCTTCAGTACTATAACCAAGTGGAATTAATTCACATGTTACTTTGTTGCTGATACTAGGAATGAAGCTGCCCTTATTCTTGAGGTTCAATGCAATACATAATAACATATTGAACATTCTAATAATGAATCCTACTTTTCTCGTTTAATTACAAACAATGTAGGTAAAACTTCCACCTATACACGTATACACGTATCATGGTATGAGAAACTTTCATTCAAGGCTCACACAAGCGAACATAATGTGTGATTATAAAGGATGGTGAATGCACTGCCATACATTCAATATAATAAGGATATATATTGTATTATGCAACTTTGAATAAAAGATTATTTTCAGAACGAACAGCAATTACATAATAACGGTCCCCTTCCTAGGTGATTAAACGGTCTTTATATGGCATTAAGTGTCATTTGCACATAATTAATGTTATCAATATAAGTCAATCAAAAAGGTCGCATTTGTACTTAACATGTTGATTAAAGAAATAAACACTGTTCTGTTGTGTTCGTTCGATTAGATTATATCGTGTTGTCTTTTCTATGATTAGATGTCGCACTCAATTTCTTATGTCGCTCTTGTCTTTCCATTTATATTTTATTTGTGGCTTTCCTTGACAGGCGACACTTAGAAATATCTTCTCCTCTGTCTGCCTTACCGCCTCGCTTTCGATTACTGACTTTTTTGAAGGAACCGCATCAGTTTCTTCCGACACTCTTGCACTACATGTATGTTAGTGGTTATTAAAAAACAGAATTACATCAGAGTAACGCCATACAAAGTTGTCACATATTCTGATCTGTCATGTATGATTGACACACACACACATCAAACATATAGAAGACGACTTTGAAACCATCCCTAGATAATATATATATAGAAAATATCCACAAATGAATGTTTAATTATTGAATAGAGATGACAGCATTGTGTCAAACGTAAACATTGTTCACTATCAGCCATATCCGTTTTAGCTACAATGGTTTCAAAAGTCCTCGCTTCAGATGCGTCAAAATGCGAATACAAATGGGAGTGGGTTATAATTGGCTTTTTATGTAACATTATACAATTATACATTATACATTATAACCTTTAGCATCGTATCTCCTCCATGACCTTTAGTAATTCAACATATTATGTAACAATTAGGTACGCCATAAGCAACGTGAATGACACACCTTTTTGTTAATTAAGGGGCATACGAGCCATTGCACGAGAAAATGTACTAGTTGGCTTTTGAGAACATTATATATCCAGATCAGCCTATACATACGCACGATCTGGTCATTACCTATATTCTGTCGACTAGTGTAGATTATGTTAATACTGAGTAGTTGTACAGGATAATATCTGAGCCGTCTCGCGAGAAAACCAACATTGTTGACTCTGCGTAAAGTATCGACCCGGATCAGCCTAAGCATGCCGCGCAAGCTAACCCGGATAGACACTTTTTGTCTCTTGTGGATTTTCTGTTTCAGGAATCATTATTCTATACCTCTATTCCCCTGAGACGGAATGTGTTGGCGGAATGTGCAGGCTGATCCGGGTCGATACATTTCGCAGAAGCCATACTGTTGGTTTTCTCGCGGGACGGCTCAATTATTTAGAAACGCCAACTTGTACATTTTTTCCGTTCACTAGCTCATATAACCGTTGAACTAATGGTCCGATTATATTGATGGAAAGAAACATTGGTCTCAATGATAGAGACATCACGATGAACATTTACAGGGGCGTAGCTTTGCAATAATCAATGTGTAGGCCGTCTCGTGAGAAAATCAACAGTGTGGACTCTGCGTAAAGTATCGACCCGGATCAGCCTAAGCCTGCCACACAGGCCTACCCGAATAGACACCTGTGGATTTTCTGTTTCAGGAATAACTACTCTATACATCTATCCCCCAAAGACCGAAGTGTCGGCCGGATCAGTCTGCGCGGACAGCGCAGGCTGATCTGGTCGATACATTACGCAGATGTCTATCGCCGCAGCTGCATTTTGGGGCATTTTGAGAAAAAATGTGTAGGCACTTGCCTACAGTGCCTAAAGGGAGATACGCCCCTGATTGAAATAATCAAAACATATTTGCAGAATGAATCGAGTAAACAAGAACATGGTTTACGCTAAAAGCAAAGACATACACAGTGCCAATGGTAATATGCATGTGCACAAATCCATAATACCCATATTGAATAAAATACACCAAAACCCTCCCTTGGACATTAGCGTGTAATAACTATAAAGGATAACAAAAAACTATGTACAATGTAATGCGATTGAAGTTGTATTCATAGTCCCTCACGTATGGGTAGGACGATGCTCTATTGGAAAGGAAATTTAATATGGCCGACTTTATTGTAGTGAATAATTAGACAATGTTCCACTGGGATCTGAACCAGACATACAAATGTATAACGAATACATAGTGTATATAAATACACACTTGAGTTACACAAACCTTGATAATGACCATCTAAACACCTGACCTACAAAGTAAATTGGTTAACCATTTCAGTGCCAAATTGTTTAAAGTAGACTTTTCCATGTTCAAAATTGGGCTTTCTCATGTATATGCTTTGCAATGTTCTGATAACGTAAAGGCAAACAATGCTGATTCAATGTGAACCGGCTCGTTACGAACTGACTCACCTGAATCTGTATTGTTTGCAAAAGCATCGATATCGTCATTGAAAGAGTTAAATAATCATGATCATTTTTAATTCAGCGGATTGATTCCAGCATCGTTTCTTATCTGCAGATTCTTGTATATTTTACGAAGGTCTTTCGGATATATTCATCTTAACAGAGGTGATTTATTGATTGATTGTTTGGTGCTTTACGCCGAATTCAACAATTGTTTTAGTATATCTCTGCGTTTCCTGGATAAGTTACCATTACAACTGGTCCATTTATCACGACACCAGCGAGTCAGTCGTAATGCTAAGCCATAATCTTGAGAGCCAAGGATGGCAGCCATTACTACCATTTTTAAAGATCGAACGTCTTACCTCCCACATACGGGACGGACGCTTTAACTCTACACTCACTACCAAGGTGGTCTTGAATTGAGGTGACCTGTGAAGACCGAGCTAAGATTGAATATAAGCAGGGTCTAATATCACCTACCTTACTTAGCGCTAAGTAATACTTAAAATAATATTTTATCATCTTTGCTTCCCTAATATGACTGGTGGAATGGAAAGGACTAAGTTGACATACATAGTTACCTTGCTGACCAACAACACCTGTTAAGAAATGAAACATTTTGGGGTTTTTATTAGGGAAACCAAAATGATGAAATATGCGCTGAAGAATTAAGTATTACTTAACGTAGGTTGGTGGTTTTGGACCTTGGTCCCCAAGTATTTTTGTTTAATAATAATGATCCATTTAAGTTTTAAAATTGTATGAGCATCCACAGAGTCAGTTATACAGATGATTCCGTCCATGCGACAAGAAACAACTTTGCATTTGTGAATAGTGTAGGTGCAGTACAGATAATCCGGACAATCTGTTCGCTCATACTTGAACCTACAAACGTACACGGAAGCAGGTAGCACGCATATACAAGTAACGTGTGACCAATAAAAATCTTGATCAGACTTCGCGGACGCACAGGTTGATCTGAATTTACACTGGTCACGGAAGCAAACTTGTTTGTTTTCCATTGGACCCTTTAAAGTTTAAACAAATCATTTCCAAATACAGACGGCAATCGATGTATGTATGTGGCAGGGGACTATAGCAATGAGAAATAGCCCCGTACCGTCCGTCTTCTGTATGTTGCATAAGTCTTCTGAAATTACAGTCAGACCTGTGTTAAAGATCACCTTTGTTTAGCAACTCCCTGACTAGCAACCACATTTTTACTCTCCAAGTTACTAATTTTCGTCACAAATGATCCTGTAATTAAGGACCATCTGTGAACAAAGACCAGAGTGTTCTCTTCCCATGGGTGGTCTTTAAACACAGGTTGGACTCTACTTTAAAGGAAACGACTAGTAAAGAGATTCAGTTATCTCTTTTTGGAAAGGAAGCTATTTGTGTAAAACGGTGAAGAGTCTTCATTATTTCCTAACACTTATTTAATTGCAAATAAATGCCATGTAAATTCAGTAAATTGTCTGCTTCGAGAGGCATTTATCTTTATCTTTGTCTGTTAATTAGAAATAACGAGCAAACAGCAGATGCTTTAACAACAGCTTTTAAGTCAACACAATTTCTGTCACGTACACATTCGTTTGTTTGTTTGTTTGTCTGTTTAAAGGGACTTTGAATTAAACATTATTTGATTTATAACACAACGATCCCTGGGTACCCAATCCAGTGATTGGGCGCTCTGCTATAACCGCCACAAGCGGGGCTCGAACCCAGGAACGCCGTAGACTTCTGTTTGATGGATTTTTAAAAAGTATATATGAATATACGAGTATGTATGTCATTACAACTGAAAGGGTTTAAACCTTTCAGCGCCAAAGGCAATATTGAGGTTTTTGCAAACAATACTGATTCAGGTGAGTCAGCTCGTAACGAGCTGTCTCACCTGAAATCAGCATTGTTTGCCTTTGAGTTGTCAGAATTGTCTAAACTTTGATTACATGAGTAATGGATACGCCCGAATTTGAATATGGAAGAGTCTACTTTAAACAATTCGGCGCTGAAAGAATTAAACCTTGCTTTGGCTTATTTCTGCAACTGGTATCGTTACCAATTATATAGAACCATACACATTTATGGAAAAGCCTTTGCTTGGAATAGTAAAATATCTGCACGCTAAGCTATTGTCAACTGCAGCCAAACTGTATGCATTAGTCATCAACGGTTGGCGAAATATGCCTATTAAGGAAATATCATATATGTGTATCAAAAACAAAATAACACAAATATAACTTACGTTTTAATGTTTAAGGGGGATGACCACGACCACCCTTCAACCTATGTACATGTACGAGGCAAAATAAAGTTGTACAACACAAACAAGAAAACAGAAAGCTTTAGCTTCATATTGATGCGTGACACCCGTGAGACTCGAACAATGTAGACCAAGATTAGAAAGCACATCAACTTTAAGTCGTGCATTACGGTATACGTAAATTTAAAGTCGCCTATAGAAGAAGAAGAAGTAACGTTTCGAAATGGACATGGTGTCCAGGGGCGTAGCTCCCTTGAAGCACTGTAGGCACGTGCCTACACATTTAATTTTTAAAATGCCCCAAAATGCAGCTGCGGCGATAAAAAAGAAAGCTTTAGCTTCATATTAATGCGTGACACGCGTGAGACTCGAACACTGTAGACCAAGATTAGAAAGCACATCAACTTTAAGTCGTGCATTACGGTATACGTAAATTTAAATACACATCTGCGTAATGTATCGACGCAGAATCCACAATGTTTATTTTCTCATGAGACGGCCTACACATTGATTATTGCCAATCTACGCCCCTGGACTGTCGTGTTTGCGGAAACTGCATTCCTTGCATTTTGATATCAATTGAACGATCTCGCACGGAACGTTAAGGTATCGGTATCCGTGTCGCATGTCCTAATGTCTGATATACTTTAGTTATGGGTCTTGGTAGGTGACAGATAATCGTTTTTCGCACACTGTGTACGAAGTCTAAACCATGCTGTCAAATGATAGATGGGATTTTTTTTTTTGCGATTTACAAATACTGGTCAATTTATCCTGACACCAAGCGAGTCAGTCGTAATGCTTACCCCACAAGCGAGCGCTATTTAGGGAAAGCCATTACTACCATACTTACATTGCATATTTATTCAGCAACAAATATGTTGAATTACAACTGTCTTAGGACACACATATGATAAACAAGATTAAAGTGCTAAACTATTTAAGCCGATTAAGACAAAAATATGTTTCGATTATCTGTAAAAAAATGTCAGTTTTCGGTTTGCTCAGTCAAACAATTCGCCTAATAGAATAGAAGCAACATACGTTACACTCTAATCTACCCTACAGGGATTCAAGTAACGGAAAAGAGACGACACCGGGGCAGTTATATGATCCCGTCCATGGGGAAAAGAAGGTACAAGTTGTCATTTCAGAACAACGTACGTTTAGATAGATCGTCTGATCGGAATCTACACATGACAAAAGCGACTCACTAGCATGTGTAAGTTACGAGGGGTGATCCAGAAATAACCGGACTGTGACCGAATTGGACAGGTTGTTCGTTGTATAAGTCGTGAAATGTTGAGATAGCGTGTATGAAAGAATGATCCTGATGTTTTGTGCTTTTCATTAATGTCTCTTTATCAATACGGAAATTAAAGACATGGCGGTCAGGTTAATTCTGACAGTATAAGTAAGTAAATCTTTTTATAACATATATAGTGTATACTGTTTTATTTTATCACATGACAATGCTTGTATTCCATGTAATATATATGTCACTATATATAAAGTTAAAGGTACATGTACGTTAGTTCATATTTTCTGATCACTTTGTGGTTCATGGAGTCTATGTATACATGAATACATATATTATATACACATCTTTAATTCTTCATGTTTTCCTTCTTGCACAATGGCAAACACTCTGTATATTTCCTTCTAGTCAGATGTTTCCAAAGAAGGCGATCCGAAAATACCATATCAGGAAAACGATACAATACAAAACAATAAAAAGTATTGCATTACTCTCAGGCGCGTGTTTCTATTGTAAGTTACAATAACTAGTATACAAAGAACAATCGAAATCATTTCTCGAGAAGCAAAATAAAAATAAATAAATAAATGAGGTTACTGTTCAAATATTATATACAGAACAAAAGTATGCCAACATCAGTTATAACATTATTCTCCTTTAAAAGGTGTATAAACAGATTAGCATGATTTGAATAAATGGGACATTGAAATATCAAGGGATTGTTTTTTTATAAAAGTCATATCGGGTCATCGAATAATCATCATGTCTGTCTGATAATACAATTTCTCTTCTGGAAATCCCTCCGGGCATTTCCCTTGTTGTTTTACATAAACACGCAATATTTGTCTTTGTCTGACAGCCGTGAAATATAGTTATAAACAGAATGATGTTACGAGACATGAACACAACTTTCTACAGCTAATATTCATATTTGATTAGATGTACCACATATTTTAGATATATATCAAACGTGTATTACTTGTTTAACCAAAGGCATCTGAGTAGTTTGGGAAAACACCCACATTCAAGATGATTTTACTATAAATAGTCTCTATATATGGTTCATAATTATAATCTAATAATAATGACAGTAATGTTTTCGTTTGAGAAAAGTTGGATAAAGAACCCCACAAAAGCCGATGCTATTATAAATAGTCTCTCTATATGGTTCATAAAATCTAAAAATAAAGTTAGCAATGATTTTCGTTTGAACCACACACAATTTAGCCATGTTACTATAAATAGTATCTTTATATGGATCATATAATATAGTCAGATAATTATACCAGTGTTGTTTTTGTTTGAGAACATTTGGAAATAAACCCACATGAAACGATGTTACTATAAAAGAGTCTCTCTATATGGTATTATGTGAAAGTACATTATTATTAGTATGGTATATGAACCATATAGAGATACTATTTATAGTAACACGGTCCAGTGTGGGATCCCACCACCCTATAGAAGAGTCTCTCTATATGGTATTATATAAAAGTACATTATTATCATTATAGTATATGAACCATATAGAAATACTATTTATATTAACACGGTCCAGTGTGGGATACTCCCCTCCCTATAAAAGAGTTTCTCTATATGGTATTATATGAAAGTACATTATTATCATTATAGTATATGAACCATATAGAAATACTATTTATATTAACACGGTCCAGTGTGGGATACTCCCCTCCCTATAAAAGAGTTTCTCTATATGGTATTATATGAAAGTACATTATTATCATTATAGTATATGAACCATATATAAATACTATTTATAGTAACACGGTCCAGTGTGGGATACTCCCCTCACTATAAAAGAGTTTCTCTATATGGTATTATATGAAAGTACAGTATTATCATTATAGTATATGAACCATATATAAATACTATTTATAGTAACACGGTCCAGTGTGGGATACTCCCCTCACTATAAAAGAGTTTCTCTATATGGTATTATATGAAAGTACAGTATTATCATTATAGTATATGAACCATATAGAAATACTATTTATAGTAACACGGTCCAGTGTGGGATACTCCCCTCCTTATAAAAGAGTTTCTCTATATGGTATTATATGAAAGTACATTATTATCATTATAGTATATGCACCATTTAGAGATACTATTTATAGTAACACGGTCGAGTGTTGGATCACCCAATATTAACATTAACGTCATTAGTATGGAAATGTTAGTGCATGAAATTGTATTCATTAGTGTCATGGACCAACAAATATTCAGCATATCTACCCAAAACATGTCAATCGTGCTCCATGAATTCAAAAGCCGTAGTGAATTTAATAATAACTATCTTTCTGCATAGCAATGCTATCTGACTATTAAGCGAACAGCCGCGGCAGAGTCGGATCATTGTGCGGATGCAAAGGTTGACCTGAATCTAAACTGAATGCTTAATCATTATGTATCGTAATACAAGATTGATTGATTGGTTTTTAACGCCGCTTTCAACAATTTTCCAGTTATATCACGGCGTTTTCCTGGGTAAGTTACCAGTACTACAGGTCCATTTATCCTGAAACCAGCCAGTCAGTCGTAATGTTTACCCGGCAACCCTGAACGCCTAGGAGAGCAGCCATTACTACCAACTTGAAAGCATTTGGCATTTGGCATGGCCCGATCGAAGATCGAACCCGCGACCTCCCGCACACGAGGCGGACGTTCTGCCATTACACCACCGAGGCAGTCATGACCTCGAGTAATTCCTCAGTTTCGTTCAAAGAGTAATGGCATCGAGAAGAGTGCAACATTAACCCTAACATCCCTCTCAAAAGGTACATATTGGTCTACTATAGCACTGTTGGTAGAGCGTCCGCCTCGGATGCGGGAGGTCGCGGGATTGATACCTAGGTGGGTCATACCAAAGTCTGATCAAGATCTACATTGTTCACACGTTACTTGTTTTTGATTGTTACTTGCTTCCGTGAAGGTTTATAGATATTGATAAGAGCGATCTAATGTTCAGGTTTATCTGTACCTACACTATTCACAAATACAAGCTGAGGGACTTTACTGCATAACTGACTGTGTTATTAATGTTCATATAATTTTCACCAAAAACTTCGAAAAATGTTAGTAATGGCTTTCTCTCCGTGGCGCTAAAGTGTTATCGTTACGACTGACCCCCTGGTGCCAGTATAAAATAGACCAGTAGCACTGGCGTAGTTACCCGGGAAGCGCCGTGATATAACTGAACAATTGTTAAAAGCGGCGTAACGCACCGTACGAACAAAAACATATACTTGGTGTTTATAGTGAATTTGATTACTGTTTGTTCGGTAATAGTATGACGTTCGAAAACAGTTTCAATGATACACGTACATAGGGTTTGCTACTGTGTATGTAATAGGACATCCTCGGTACCCATGCTATTCATAAAATATATGATACCCTGGGCAAATTGGCTGCTAAAATCTCGTACTCATGAATAATGTATGAGGGGAAATGCAGCCGCTTGATTGGCCACATGACACAAACCTCATGCGATACGAAATTGACAGTGAAGTTACGGAGGAAATCGTGGTGCATGCTTTACGAAGTTTCGCTAGCCAACTTGCCCAGGGTATCATATAGTTTATGTATAGCCTGGGTACCGAGGATGGTAATAGGACAATTCACTGATTATAATCGCCTTGTACAATGTACCTCGATTTAGTACAATATAAGTGCGTCATTTTTCATTTTAGATATTCTCTGAAATTGTGTAGGAGAGTTCTACTGTAACTCCTTATTAGGCTTAACACTCCCTAAGACAGGCTTTTCTTTTATTAACCCTTTCCCACATGTAAACACGTCTTAAGTAGACGACCATGAACAAACATTAGCAAGAATGTGAGAAAACTTAATATCAAAAGCATAATTATTGAAACGAATTAAAAACATTAAGGCAAAAGTAGAATTGCTCACTTTGAGCAATTTCTACTTTTTGTTACAATGTTTTTCAGTCTGTCTGCTGCAAATGCGATTGCAAAAGGGGTAAAGATTACAAAATAATTAGCATGATACTCTGACATTTCGATTTAATCTCGGCTAATATGATTTCCTTGTTGAAATAAACAACAAAAGCCTTTTTGTTTCGTCTTCGTTCCAAACGTTATTCATATGTCAAACAACGCAGGACTTATATTTATCAAGTTCCTGGTGCGCCGACATTTGAAGACTAATGGCTTTTGAAAGGAATGTCGTCAACAAATATAATGTGAATTAAATTTTGCTTTGACTACGGATTATTTATCTAATTTCTATATCATTGCCATATTTTGATTTATAATTATAAGTCTTCTTTATTTGTCAATGTTCTTGGAACTATTCATTTAGACTTGGAGGAAATAAATATATGAAAGAACACTGTGTAAGGTATGTCTAAAACTTTAAACATTCCAGGAATCCGCCGTTGGGGAGTGGTAAGCGTCGGGGATTTTGAACCGGGCCTCCCGGGATTGACCCTCAGTCACGACAGTCATGGCGGAGTGCTCTTGAACAAGGCACATTTTCTAATCTAGTACTGGTTTGTTTAACAAGCGATCTTTATAAAGGGAACTGTCGCCGTAATATAACTGAACTAACGTTGAAAATGGCGTAAGTCCCAAATAAAACAAAACAAAACAAAGTATGCATCAATGGTCTCATATATCGATGGTAACATATACGACTCGGTGGTGTAGTGAAAAAATATATCAGGATTCGATCTCGAAGTCTTTCCGGAATATCATCAATATTACCGACACAGTATACGTATACGCTATAATGTCTCAACCATTTTGAGAAGAACAAGGTCTTCAAAAGAAACAACCCATTATACGATGTTTCTACGAGAATGAAACCTACATAATAAGTAGTAGGTGTATTGAATAGATCCTTCGCCTCGGCAAAAATATGTCAGGATTCGATCCCGAAGTCTTTCCGGAATACCATCAATATTACCGACACAGTATACATGTACGTATACGATATAATGCCTCAACCATTTTGAGAAGAACAAGGTCTTCAAAAGAAGCAACCCGTTATACAATGTGTCTACGAGAATGACATTTTTATAATAAATTGTAAGTGTAGTGATTAGATCATTCGCCTCGAAAAATATATATCAGGATTTGATCCCGAAGACTTTCAGGGATATCATCAATATTACCGGCACATTAAACGTATACGATATAATGCCTCAACTATTTTGAGAAGAACAAGGTTTTCAAAAGAAGCAACCCATTATACGATGTTTCTACGACAATGCAACCTTTATAATAAGTTGCAGGTGTAGTGATTAGATCATTCGCCTCGGAAAAATATATATCAGGATTTGATCCCGATATATTTCAGGGATATCATCAATATTACCGGCACATTAAACGTATACGCTATAATGTCTCAACTATTTTGAGAAGAACAAAGTTTTCAAAGAAGCAACCCATTATACGATGTAGTGATTAAGATCATTCGCATCGAAAAAAATGTCAGGATTTGATCCCAAAGGATATGCCGGAATATCATCAATATTACCGGCGCATTAAACGTATACGTTATAATGTCTCATCTATTTTGAGAAGAACAAGGTCTTCAAAAGAAGTAACCCGTTATAGGATGTTTCTACGACAATGCAACCTTCATAATAAGTTGTAGGTGTAGTGATTAGATCATCCGCCTCGAAAACCATATATCAGGATTTGATCCCGAAGGATATGCCGGGATATCATCAATATAACCGGCACAGTATACGTATACGCTATAATGTCTCAACTATTTTGAGAAGAACAAGGTCTTCAAAAGAACCAACCCGTTATACGATGTTTATACGACAATGCAACCTTCAGAACAAATGGCTGTTGCCGCACAGGCTCATCTGAGTCTTCAATGTATGCAGAAAGAATGATAACACTATAAGCCAGACGCTGTTCTTTTATAAAAAAAATATAAAAATATAAATTATAAAATTGTGCAAAGCTGTATAAAACACCATTAACTTGGACAAAGACCGACTTATATTCTCCGCCTTCAATACAGCGCCGATAAGCTCTGTTTATGTCCAAACAAGCTAATGCTGTTTTATAACTCTAGAAAAAACATCATAGCACACTCCTGAGTATAGAAGGAAAACAGATAATTAGACTATTTACTTCCTTCTTCAAGTCAGAAAGCTCTTGGATAGAATCAACGTTCGATGAGCGTACAGGAGACAAGACATTTTTGAAAAAATGTGTTTGAAAGGTGTTGGTTTAAGGGCAGTTTTCCCAGTTCTTTGATAGCAATCTTCTTCAAATTAATATTGTCGTGTAATCCTTTTAATTTACCATTCCAAAGTTGACTTGATATTTGAAAATATAATATACCAAACATGCTAAAGGTAATGGGTCAAAACGCTCCAATAAATGGAAATATTAATCGTACAAATAGTTACAAATAGTTACAAAGCGCATTTATTTTACTAATAGCACTCCGTTTCATGCAGTGTTATTGGTTTCTTCGATTTCCATTTCCATCCATTATTGTTTCAATGGTATCACTTAGGACCCTGGAGGCTACAGACTAATTTCTACTTAAGAAACACGAGTTACGGACCGATTTTAAAACTTTGATGGAAAGGTCTATACACGTATCTGTTGGCCTTGTCTGAGATTTCCATCCCATTTCCCACAAATAGTTACAAAGCGCATTTATTTTACTAATAGCACTCCGTTTCATGCAGTGTTATTGGTTTCTTCGATTTCCATTTCCATCCATTATTGTTTCAATGGTATCACTTAGGACCCTGGAGGCTACAGACAAATTTCTACTTAAGAAACACGAGTTACGGACCGATTTTAATACTTTGATGGCAAGGTCTATACACGTATCTGTTGGCCTTGTCTGAGATTTCCATCCCATTTCCTTCAATTAGTGTGGTTATGGTATCACATACATGCAGGACCATGGAGGCTACAGACATTTTTACTTATGAAACAAGAGTTATTGACCGATTTTAAAACTTTGATGGAAAGGTCTATGAACGTATCGTTTTGCATTGGCTGACATTTCCATCTCATTTCCATCAATTAGTGTGCGTATGGTATCACGTAGGACCATGTAGGTTACCGACTAATTTCGATTCAGGAAACACGAGCTACTGACCGATTTTAAAACTTTGATGGAAAGGTCTATGAACGTATCGTTTTGCCATGTTAAGATTTCCATCTCATTTCCATCAATTATTGTGCTTATGGTATCACGTAGGACCATGTAGGCTACAGACTAATTTCGACTTATGAAACAAGAGTTATTGACCGATTTTAATACTTTGATGGAAAGGTCTATGAACGTATCGTTTTGCCTTGGCTGAGATTTCCATCCCATTTCCAGCAGTTATTGTGGTTATGGTATCACGTAGGACCATACAGGTTACCGACTAATTTCGATTCATGAAACAAGAGTTACCGACCGATTTTAATACGTAAGGTCTATGAACGTATCGTTTTGCCTTGGCTGAGATTTCCATCCCATTTCCAGCAATTATTGTGGTACTTAGGACTATGTAGGTTACCGACTAATTTCGATTTATGAAACAAGAGTTACTGACCGAATTTAATACTTTACGTCTTTGAACGTATCTTGTTGCCTTGGCTGAGATTTCCATCCCATTTCCAGCAATTATTGTGGTACTTAGGACTATGTAGGTTACCGACTAATTTCGACTTATGAAACAAGAGTTACTGACAGATTTTAATACTTGACGTCTTTGAACGTATCTTGTTGCCTTGGCTGAGATTTTGATATCCAGCAATTATTGTGATTATAGTATCACTTAGGAACATCGATGCTTATGAGTAATTTCGACTTATGAAACTCGAGTTACTGACCGATTTAAAATGCATACTATGATGAAAAGGTCTATGCATAGATTTATTTGGATCGAATTAACTTTTGATTGATTTGGTGTTGTTTACTGTGTTGACATTTATTTGTTTATACGAAAATAACAATAAATACCCTGTCGTGTCAGACGTCGGTTTCCCGAAGGAATCTCACTTATTCAGGTCTCTATTCTATTGAATAAACAAGTAAACTTATCAATTGTCCTCCTATTCACATCTGTAAAAAAACATATGCCTACCGATGAATACCGATATTTCCAACGTCCAAACTCAAGATAATTTGATGTAAATCAAGTTGATAACACCCAGTCTGTTTTGATACCCAAACACCGGGTAAATCGCGACCGGTGTGGCCCAATTGCCCCTGCGAACATGCCACGAAATATAATTTCAGTACGTCACGATGTTACCATGGTGAGAAGCCAGTTATATAAGCCCTACGCTCAAACACGCTCAAACAGCGACGAGAACTACTTTTATATTTACAATATGGTACCTCTTTATGTCACACCCGAGATTAGCACAAGATAAAGCATCTGACACCACGCCACGTGGGACACCAAGGATATTATTTTAGCCAAAACTAGATGTACGCCTCAATGACCAGCATTCACCAGGGTCCGGCCGCTTTATATAATTTCACAAAGCTCTTACAAGTTGCTTTGCCAATGTGGGCGGATTCTCATCCGCAATTGTTTCAGAGACGCGACGAGTCAACGAGAACGAGATGGCGTTTCTTAATTGATGTGAAAGGAGGGCAGCTCGAACCTAAATTTATTTGATCATTGATTGCTATTTTTTGTTGCAATTGTGCCTTATTGTTTTCCCCCGTTTTGTTATAACTGTCACTGTCATCTATTATTACGATGTCTTTTTATTAAAGTAACGTTACGCCAAAATGAAGTGTTACGGAAATGACATCACGTCGTTATTTGGCTACGGTGTATTCAAAATCTGTGTTCTGACGTCAAATTGCGTTCGTCTTTTATTACGAACGAGAAGCAATATTTCGTTCACGGTTCCATTTATTTTTTAAATTTTTTGTACAAAAGTAAAATCACACGAAAAAAACACAGCACTTTTATGACCGTAAATGTCGATTTAGATTTTTTTTAAAAAGATTAACTAGACGAAAACAATATTCATTCAACGTTTTTTTTACATAACCAAAATGGCGAATGTCATGGTTTTCAGAAAGCTTCATCGGTTATGAAAAAACAAAAAACAAATCTCACACCTGTTACCTATGAACGAAAAAAACCATTTATGTTGTTTTTTTTCGTAAAAAACATATTTTAGGAAAGGGAGACATTATTTTAGTATCGTTTTCGATGGACACATCTGATGAGAAAAATCGTAAAGTGAGTACATTTTCATATAAGTTATATATATTTTGAAAAAGTTTTGGGAAAGAGAGAAATTCCTCGTTTTAAGCTCCTTTTTCACAAAGTGTACAAGTGGCGTCCTTTCTAGGTAAATGGGAACTATACATGTACTCATTCTGATATGAATGTTAGCTGTCCACAAAACGCATTTTCCTTATACACGTCATCCACAGTCATTACAGCTGACGATTATCTTCCCGTTTTCTATATGTACGATGTACTCAAAGACCCCCATGATCCTTTCCTACATACAACGAATGTGTGTAACTGACAATTATCTCCTGTATATATCTGTACAGTGTACTCAAATACCCCCGTAACCCATTACCACATACAACGAATGTGTAACTGACAATTATCTTCTGTATATCTGTACAGTGTACTCAAAGACCCCCGTAACCCATTACCACATACAACGAATGTGTGTAACTGACAATTATCTCCTGTATATCTGTACAGTGTACTCAAAGACCCCCGTAACGCTTTCCTACATACAACGAATGTGTAACTGACAATTATCTCCTGTATATCTGTACGATGTACTCTAAGTCCCCCGTAACCCATTACCACATACAACGAATGTGTAACTGACAATTATCTCCTGTATATCTGTACGATGTACTCTAAGACCCCCGTAACCCATTACCACATACAACGAATGTGTAACTGACAATTATCTTCTGTATATCTGTACGATGTACTCTAAGACCCCCGTAACCCATTACCGCATACAACGAATGTGTAACTGACAATTATCTTCTGTATATCTGTACGATGTACTCTAAGGCCCCCGTAACCCTTTCCTACATACAGCGAATGTGTAACTGACAATTAGCAGACAGCTACGGAAACATATTGACAAAAAGCATGGAAAGCTTCCGTAAATAAGTGCTTAATTTTCAAATAGAGCAGAAAAAACTTTGTGTCAAAAATGAACAATTGCTCATTATGAGCAATTCCTCCTTTTGCCTCAATATTTTCAAAAGGTCGTCTGCTGCAGATGCGTCAGAAAGCGTTTATACGTGGGAAAGGGAAATAGATTAAATCAAAGAAGAGAGAATTTAGTCACTCGTAAGGGAGTCATTTATCGCAAGTTATTTTCTATGAATCTAACCACATGATGAAACTTTCATTCTTAACGATTACCGAAGATTCAGATCAGCCCCTGAGACTTGTGTTACCGTATTCGATCCTTAACCCTTTCCCTCATACAACAATTCTGCAGCAGACGACTTTGAGCATATTTTGACAAATAATAGAAAATCTCTAAAAATTGAATGGATAACCTAAAACTAAAAGTGGAAAACATTGTGTCAAAAGGAGAAATTGCACGTTTTGTGCAATTTCTTCTTTTGTCACTGTGTTTTCAAAAAGCCGTCTGCTGCAGAGGCGTCAGAAAGCGTCTATATGAGGGAAAGGGTTAAACGTTCATGTTGTTTTACGGCTATACAGACGTAACTATTTCCTAAAACAACATGTCCTTACATGTGTACAACTATAACTAAAAGTTAAGCGACTGGCTGGAAATGTCATATTTTCCATTACGGCCCTTTAGAAGATAACCAGGCGTTTCACCATATATAGTCAGGGGCGTAGCCTTGCAATAATCAATGTGTAGACCGTCTCGTAAGAAAATAAACATTGTGGACTTTGCGTAAAGTATCGACCCGGATCAGCCTAAGCATGCCACACAGGCCTACCCGGATAGACACGTTTCGCCTCCTGTGGATTTTCTGTTTCAGGAATCACTTCTCTATACATCTATTCCCGTAAGACGGAATGTGTCGTCGGATCAGTCTGCGCGGACAGCGCAGGCTGATCTGGTCGATACATTACGGAGATGTCTATCACCGCAGTTGCATTTTGGGGCGTTTTGAGAAAAAATGTGTAGGCACGTGCCTACAGTGCCTAAAGGGAGCTACGCCCCTGACAGTATTTCTGTCATATCTTCTTTTAATTAAAGTCTGGCATGAAACTAGATACAAAAAAATTCTGTCATTAATCAAGATATTCCTTTTCTATCTGGATGGTAATATTCCGCCAGATAATGAATGACATCGTGTTCACTAATGATTAGTATTTGTTTATTTCGAACGCCTTTCATCTAGTGAAGGATGATCGTAAGGTGAATGCCAAATAAGGGCATCGTGTATTCTGTAATTGAAAGTAGTTGATTGTTTGGCGTTTTACGCCGTTTTCAACAATTCGTTCAGTTATATCCTGGCAGTCAGTCGTAATGCTAACCCCGCTACCCTGAGCGCCAAGGAGGGCAGCCATTACTACCATTTTTAAAGTCTTTGGTATGACCCGGCCGGGGATCGAATTCGAGACCTCCCGCACCCGAGGCTGACGTTCTACCACTATACCACCAGGGCGCTAAAATTTGGTTTTGGAGTCACTTTTATAAAATGTATAAATTTATTCTTTAATGGCATGACTTCAATACGATATAATATAATACAAATATGTTATTGCGTTAAAGAAACAATACGCTTATTGCAAGAAATACAAATAATGACATGGATTTTTTTCAGAAGAACATACAAATATTCAACAACGATGAAAACTTGGCTCTTTTCAAATTAGCATAGTATATACATTTTGAAATATTTTTAGCAATAATGATAGAGTTATGGGAGATTAAGTTCGTGAATGTTTGTACCGATTTGCCAAGTATAGTAATATCGTTTAAAAATTTGAGTTCTAAGATCCGAATATTTTGAAAAAATAAGTAGGAAATGATATTCATTTTCAATTTGATTATTTAAGCAATTTGGACAAATTATTATTATTAATAATAATTATTATTATTTTTATTATTTCGCGGTAAATTTAAATGACAACCTCGCTCGTGGGGGTTAGGCAATGATGTATTTTGTCTTCTGCATTAATTGTATGTTGAATTGAAATATTATCTAATTCGTACAAATCTTCAAAGCTGTTTGAATTTAATTATAGCTTTTCTTCAAAGAAGAATAAAAGTAAAACAGGAAAAAGCCTTATTAAAAGAAAAAAAAAGATTTTTCTACAGGAAACGGAGTACTGTTATACAATATAATACGATTTTATAAGAATAGAACATAGAAGTAATCTAAGTCCATCTAAGTCAAACCATAGTCGAATACGCACGTTAAGTTATTTCATCTTCCCTCACTCAAATTTCTCCCACTGAAAAATGCCAATCATTATCAGCACAAGCACGAAGTCTTTTCTTGGTGTACAGCATTTTTCACATCTACATGGTGAGAAACAGAGAAACGACAGACAACCAGTGCCAATCTGTTGATCGTAAGATGTAATCACTTGCTCTGCTGAATTACTTTAAGGGATGTGTCATCTTTTTTATTTTCACTGAGTTTAATTACATTTACGTTATCGTTGACGTCTTTTAAAGTGTTCATAACAAAAAGCGAAAAGCGTAGGCCAAAGTTAGTTCATTGGTATGTGCAAGGGTAGGTGAAGGTCTTTAAAGATCCAAATGGTGATGGATTACTTAGTTGACTAGCTTTGCTTGGTTTGATTGTCTGTGTGTGTATATACGGGGATTTCCAGATATCAACTGTGTACACGTCATATCAGGGTGCTTCCTGGGTAAATTCAAATTATCTTTTTTTTAGGCCATCATTATTTCCGATGTTCAACAAAAGTCACTTTGACAAGCGTCATTCGTCTTTCACCAATGGGCTAACAGTCTTTGTGGAAAAACAGCCTGTTGCTTGGAATGTATGTTGTGTGGAGTACTGGTGTGAGAAAGCTAGGAGACACACGAGTAGGTGAACAGGCCGTCGTAATATGACTGAAACACAGTTGAAAACGGCGTTACACCCAAATAAATCAATCCAATTACTGCTTGTAGGCGTATCCTGGCACCCCCGCTTCAGTTTAAATGTTATTCCTACAGCACCGGGGTTTTCCAGGATACTGGCGGATCAAGATGGTGCCCAATGAATATCCGGATCAGACTACACGGATGGGCACAGCGGTCTGGGTATTCGATGTTCGTAAAGTTTCGAAGGTGGGTTACCATGCGACGTGGTTGAAAAGAGAGATCGAAGAGAAATTATCCTGTCTAAACGGATAAACGGAGATATCTTCCACGTGTTTTGATCTGTTTTGCTAAATCGGGACATCTAATTGAATTCCAAACAATATTGCATACCCCTCGTGCACTGTATAACTTAATACAGTATGCTAAATTAGGTATAAAATGCAGATTCCAAATGTTCTGGTGGAATGTTTGTTCCGCACCATCATGAAAATAATCACTTCGCTCTGAATGCCTTTTAAGATTAGCGATATCGGTTTTGGGAGGGATTTAAGCATGAGCATGGGATAATACTGACATGCAAACATGAGGATAGACTAGTTTTTACTGAAAACATATGATTTGTCAGGGCTATAGATAAGATTAGAGTATTAATTTCCAAAACCCTTATTTGACATTCAATATCTTTGTTGTGGGTACCCAAAAGAATCGTCTCACCGAGACGATTCTGTTGAGTAGTCACAACATAGGGTTTGGTTGAGTCATAAGAGAGAAAATATTGGGGAGATACCAGTTTTCTCCTCCTGTTCTTGTCCTCTGATTTGTAAATTGGTGTTTTTATATCATAATGATCTCAAAGTAACATGTCACTTACAATCAATGTACTTGTATATTTTCGTTAAAAACCATTTCCCACTTCCAGCATTACAGATTTTGGGAAAACTTGCGAAATGAACAAAATGATCCATCTATTCCCAGTCATATGTAATCAAATACAGATCCAGGGTTTTTGATCACAATTCACACCCTCAAAATATATTATCTTTTATTAGTTTCAATAAAGTTCTATAACGGTCGATGACACAAACCGCTTTAATGAAAAAGTTGAAACACTCTCGTAAAATATACATTTACTCTCAAATGTAATTTACCTCTTTAATCCTTTCCCTCATATAGACGCTTTCTGACGCCTCTGCAGCAGACGGATTTTTGAAAACATAGTGACAAAAGAAGAAATTGCTCAAAACGAGCAATTTCTCCCTTTGCCACAATGTTTTCCACTTTTAGTGATAGGTTATCCGTTCAATTATAGAGATTTTCCATTTTTTAACAAAATATGTTCAAATTCGTCTGCTGCAGAATTGTTGTATGAGGGAAAGGATTAACAGTCATTTTTCTTTTTTTTAAAATATTCTATAGATATTTATATAAATGGATAGTTATTAGTGTAACTTTTCAAAGTATATTCCAGAAATAGAAACTTCATAAATATTTAAATTTCAACACTATTATTGATTACATAATTTGAATTTTCTTCAGAATTTCTTTCCAGATTATTATCTTGTTCTATTTGTAAATATCTGTCTATTTGTTTTTCTTTTTTTTGTTTTATTTCATTCCTTTTTAAATATTTTAAATGTTTAGGGAATGGTCTTTCCTAAGTTGAGAGCACTTGTGGCCAGACCCTTTTGCCTTTATATAAATGTTAAACTATGTACAAATATGTATGTTTGTAAATACTATATGTTATTTTGGTAATAAAATATGTTTAAACTAAAGAGTCAGTATTTTAGTTAAATGTTTAAAAGACTGAAATTGCGCGATTAATTATAATTTATAACAGAAAAAAAATTATAAAAATAAAAGCAGAGTACTATATCAGGAGGTGAAAACTGCTCTTTTCCCATCTATATTTCTCTTACCACTTAACCAAACCGTATGTTGTTGGTACTCAAAAAATGAAAAAATAAATAAAGTTAACTTCCAACTGTATTTGTCACGTCGGAATCCAGGATAAGTCGATTGTCAACCGTTCGGTTATTAACCTTTTTAATCTAAGCGGTTTGTGTCATCGACCTTTATCCGAATGTAGATAATGTAAGCAGAGTTCTATATTAGGAGGTGAAAACTGGTCTTTTCCCATCAATATTTCTCTTACTACTTAACCAAACCTTATGTTGTTGGTACCCCCCAAAAATGAAAAATGAATAAAGTTAAATTCCAACTGTAATCAAGGATAAGTCGATTGCCAACTGTTCGGTTATTAACCTTTTTACTCTAAGCGGTTTGTGTCATCGACCTTTATCCGAATGTACTCGAACATAATTGTTACGTAATTGTTTTGTTTCAAAGGGTATCAAAACAAAACACCCAGTATAACACTGGGGCAACATTTGACACTTTCCTTGGATATTTTTAACAACACTACAACTCGTAAAGGTGCCTTTTTGGCAACAGCGAATAATGAGGGGCGTAGCTCCCTTTAGGCACTGTAGGCACGTGCCTACACATTTTTTCTCAAAATGCCCCAAAAATGCAGCTGTGGCTATAGACATCTGCGTAATGTATCGACCAGATCAGCCTGCGCTGTCCGCGCAGACTGATCCGGCCGACACATTCCGTTTTAGGGGGATATATATATAGAGTAGTTATTTCTGAAACAGAAAATCCACAGGAGGCGAAAAGTGTTTATCCGGGTAGGCCTGTGTGGCATGCGTAGGCTGATCCGGGTCGATACTTTACGCTGGGTCCACAATGTTGATTTTCTCACGAGACGGCCTACACATTGATTATTGCAAAGCTACGCCACTGATAATTATGAAACAATACCCCATTCGGAGGTGATTAATCTCAAACCGGCGGATCATTAGCATCTTTGTTTAACATTTAACACTTCTGTTAAAATCCTATTATCACTGGGTGACAGAAACACATTCAGATAAGGTCCAGATAAGGAGGGTATACATCTGATTTCCCCACAATATCTCATTTATTATCCAATAAAATCCTATGATGTGGGTACTCAAAAGAATCGCCTCACGGAGACGATTCTTTTGAGTACCCACACCATAGGGTTAAATAGTTTTATAAGGATTTTAGAACATGCGAAACTCCCCATATCAAGAGCTCTGCTGACATAAGCCGTGGAAAACATGATCAGCTTTTAGTCGAACTGTATCTGCAATTTGACAGACAAAAACCCAAAACATATTAAGCTAAGATATTTGTAAAAACAGGATCATTTTAGTCCTGGATGGCACTCTGGAGTAATGCAATGGAATTTGGCTTGCTTATCATACAGTTCTCATTATAAGCAATTTATAATTTTTCAACAGTTTTTTCGAAAGGAGTCTGTTGCAGATGCGTCAAAATGAATGCGTCTGCAAGGGGGAATGGGTTAAAGAAATTACTCTTAGAATATTGGCAAGTAGTCCATGGCAAATAGTCCATGGCAAGTAGTCCATGGCAAATAGTCCATGGCAAGTAGTCCATGGCAAATAGTCCATGGCAAATAGTCCATGGCAAGTAGTCCATATTGAGATCCGGATGTCTTTTAAGTAAAATATATACTTTCTTTTGGTATTATGACGTAACACGTGACCTCATCGTAGTGTTGAAGGTATAACTATGGAAAAGAGATGAAAGACCTTTTACAAAAGGGGAGATGAACATAAAGCACGCTTCCCTGTTTTGTAATATATGTACTGTTTATAATCGCATATAGAACATTTTCTATTCTTCAACCTCTTTAATGTGATGTCACTCATGTGGACTTATTTTGTAAATGTGAATTTGTTTAATGGGCCAGAGGCCTAAATTACTGAATAAACATATTGTATATATTGTATTGTTAATACGAAAAATAATTTTATTTTTTCGTTCATAGTTAATACGCAGGAGAAAATAAAATAAAATAAATAGCCTATGAAACTTACTGAAGTCCCTGAATTTTGGATATGAAATACCGGTCATGCACAAAACACGGATTGAAAATGATCGTCGTCTAGTGAATATCTTTTAAAATCGATATTTATGGAAATAAAAATGCATTATAATTTTCGTTCGCTTATATTCTTACAAAATGATTTAAAACATGACTTTGATGGTTTAAAATGTTTTTATGTATGTTTATTATCATTTTCCGTCCTTCATGATAGACAACAACAATAAAGATCCAAATATTTAGAGGTCATGCAAAATCACGAATTGAACATTATCTTGTCAATAATTTTTAAAATCGATATATTTGTTCACAATTAATGCAAAATGATAAAATCATTATATTACGAAAACTTAGTAAATATATATTGCCAATTCAAAACGCGATCCTCATAAAATGCCGAAGACGGAAAGAAATCCGAATAAGGTGATTTTTTTTTAATACACACACTATTTAATCTAAGTTGTACTAAACTTGTTTCACTTTTCTCAAACGTTTATGACATTTATTCAACATATACTAAATGTATTACCTTACAACTGTTTATTTTGTTGCAACATCATGTATAATGTTTTATATGCGAATAAAGAAATTGAATTGAAATGAAATTGTTCGAAGTCGTCTGCTGCAGATTTATTATATGTGGGAAAGGGTTAGCCTATTGATGGCTCTGATTGCCAAGAAGCACGCACACGTTGTGAAACTATAACTCCCCTATGTGATGCAGAAATAGTCAATATACCTTGCAATGGTTAACCTTTTTCTTCATTTCAGTTTGTTATATCATAATTTAACCCTTTCCTATCTACAGACGACTTTTGAAAACATTAACCCTATCCCTCATATATACACTTTCTGATGCCTCTGCAGCAGACGGCTTTTTGAAAACATAATGACAAAAGAATAAATTGCTCAAAACGAGCAATTTCTCCTTTTGCCACAATGTTTTCCACTTTAAGTCATAGGTTATCCATTCAATTGAAGAGATTTTCTATTTTTTGACAAAATGTGTTCAAAGACGCCTGCTGCAGATTTGTCGTATGAGGGAAAGGGTTAAGGCAAAAAGAGAAATTCCTCATAACGTGATCCTTATAAAGAGCCGTAGACGGATATACTCATTTTGCCACACAGTTTGCAACTTCAATCAAAACTTATACTTTCATTTTTAGAAAGTGTTCGATAATGTTGTTTGTCTACATGTCTTCAAGGTTGACTGATGCAGTGTCCCGCAAGACTCATCTGTGATATCTGGAGGAAATTGAAGTATTCAGTAAGCAACGTTACGTGCATCGATTTATTGATTGCAGTTTAACAACGTTTTTAACCGTTGTTAGCTCTACTTACCAGAGTACTCTTGTTGGGTAGTGGTTTTTCGTAATTCCCACCGAACACCCTTATAAGACACTTTGATAAGTGTTTTCTTTGTATAATTGTCTAATGGGTATCTAATTAGCATATTAATACTATTTATTCCGTAAAAGGGGGTTAATTACGGAATGAACCATGTGCTTGTTGGGTATACCCAACAAGAGAACATCAAAGGAAAATACCCAACAAACGCCTTTTGGACGTACGTGCGTGCGTCCGTGCGTCCATGCGTGCGTGCGTCCGTGCGTGCGTCAGTGCATCCGTGCGTCCGTGTGTCCGTGAGTCCGTACGTCCGTGAGTCCGTACGTCCGTGAGTCCGTACGTCCGTGAGTCCGTACGTCCGTGAGTCCGTACGTCCGTGCGTCCATAAACTATTGCTTGTGAACGCGATACAGTCTTCAGTTTTGATTGCATCTCAATAAACTTATACAGTAGTTAGATATTCATGAGAGCTCGGTTCCTTTTGCGAACCAGCCAGATCCGCCCATGCAAGACTGGATTATGGCCCTTGAAATTGTCAAAATTGCTATAATAGAGCTTGTGAACACAATAGAGGCTCCATTTACTATTTGATCCTCACCAAACTTAGATAGTAGTTAAATATTGTTAAGAGCTTGGTTCCTTTCGAAAACCAGCCAGATGTGCTCTTGCATGACTTGATTATGGCCCTTGAAGTTATCACAATTGCTATAATACAGTATGTGAACGCTAAAACTCTTCAGTATTGATTGTATCTCCATCAAACTTATACAGTAGGTAGATATCCATGAGAGCCCGGTTCCTTTTGGTATCCAGCCAGATTCGTCCATGCAAGATTGGATTATGGCCCTTGAAATTGTAAAAATTGCTATCATACAGCTTGTGAACACAATAGAGCCTCCATTAACTATTCGATATTCACCAAAAGTAGGTAGTAGTTAAATATTGATGAGAGCTTGGTTCCTTTTGCAAACCAGCCAGATCCGCCCATGCAAGGCTGTATTATGGGCCTTGGATTTGCCAAAATTGCTATAATAGAGCTTCTGAACACAATAGAGGCTCCATTTACTATCTGATCTTCACCAAACTTAGATAGTAGTTAAATATTGATGAGAGCTCGGTTCCTTTTGAAAACCAGCCAGATGTGCCCTTGCAAGACTGGATTATGGCCCTGGAAATTGTCAAAATTGCTATAATACAGCATGTGCACACAATAGAGCGTCCATTTACTATCCGATCTTCACCATACATACATGCTCTGGATTGAAAATGACCAAAGAACCATCCTAGTAGAGCATAGGCCCTCATGGGCCTCTTGTTTAGTTGTATCATGGCGGGGCCAGTCTATGTTTATAGTTGTATGTTGCCATAATCGTTTCCCAGAGGATTCATCAATGATTAAACAACAAAACATTTTTGCAGGGAAAATGTACAATGAGTAACGTTTCTTAAAATAACCCTTCCCAATATACAGACGCGTTTTGAAGCATCTGCAGCAGACGTGTTTTGCCACACTGCTTTCAACTTCATTTAATAAGAAAATTTGTCGAGATTGTTTACGTTTTTACTCAAATATGTTTTTCAGAGTTGTCTGCTGCAGTTTTGTTGTAATTGGAAATTAACTTTGAAAAGTAAACGACTATAACAATACAAAAATACTGTTGAAGCCTACGATTTGATGGCTAATCGAAACAAGAGCGCCGCAAGCGAAAGTTTTCGTCTGCTTTTTACTGAGTTGAAAAAGGGACATAACTGAATAATTATTAAAGCTAGAGTCATGTGACTCAATATGTTCATGCGTATTATTCCCTGGAACATGGTTACCAAGTGACATTTGAAAATGTGGAACGGTTATTGAGTTATGAGGCAAGGTTAAAACTTTGTTACGACACAGACAACGTTGTCGGCTGCAGTTTTGTTGTAATTGGATGAGAGTTAAGAAAATGGTATACCCAGAGTGGCAATGTAGGGAATATTTTTTCTAATTCTTTCAAGAAATCTACTGCTTATTAAAAACACACACCTAATGATGTGCACAAAAACCTCTGAACGAGTTATTATGTTCAAGATTATTATTCCGTAATAAGTTTCATGTTGTGCTTTCTTTATTCCCTATAAGAAGTTTTACAGTGACTTGTTTATATTATTTAAACATTTTAATTATTTCTAGACTCACCCGTGGCATCTTGAGGAAAGAGAAGAATCCAGAACAAATGTAAACAACAATTAAGACGCCATTATCGATTGCAGCTTACCAGCGATTTCAACAGTTATTCAGTTATATCATGCAGGCCAGTTCTCTTAACCATATATGTCCTAGTTTGTTACCACTAGTACTCCACACAACGTTCTCTCTATGCAACTGCCTACATACGCACTTAGACTAATTAAAACCCATTGGCGGAAGACATATACCGCTAGTCAAAATGTCGTTTGTCATTAATAAGAAACGAAACCTCTCGTTTGGGATAGGGAATTACGATCACAGTCGAGTTCTTTCCTTATTCATTTTCGTCGATAGACGTATAACCTCAGTTTTGACCTAGATGTTAAACAAATGATCTAGATTGTAGACCAATCAAATGTTGTATTTAATGAATAATGTCGAAGAAATAAAGGAAATGAAACGTTTTGATTGGTTCATAGTCAAGTTGGCGATACTACGAGAGGCACTTATAAGGTGCAGTTTTAAAATGAAATGTTCTGTATACTAACCATTAATTGTTTTCCTTAAGAAATAAATATCAGTGAAAAAATCAGTGCAAACGTATGCAATATAATATTTAAGAGCAAAATATTAATTATTTTTGAAACATGATAAGTTCTCAGTTATTTATCGTCAATTGAAACGTATACAACCCTTGGGAGCCTCGCGTAATCTCCAGTCATGTGACGTATTTGTCATGACACAAATTTGTGTAGAAACCTTTTTCAAACTAAGCACAACCTTTCTGATTTTCAGAGACATATAAACACAGTGTGTATATGTCTCTGTTATATTCAAGTCAAATAATATGCGCATATTATGTATGCATTTCTTAGTGTTTTCACATATTGTTCGACGTTTATCTTTTTTAAAGATATTTCCTGCTTCAGATGCTTTTTAAACAAACTTGTGAATGGACAAGTGAGACGTTCCGCGAGAAAACCAACCTTGTGGACTCTGCGTAAAGCATCGAACCGGATCATCCTAAAGCATGCCGCACAGGCTAACCCGGACAGACAATTGTCGCTTTCTATGGATCTTCTGTTTCAGGAATGATTACTCTATACCTCTTTCCCCCTGAGACGGAATGTGTCGGCCCGAATTTGCCTGCGCGGATTGCGCTGATCTGGGTCGATACATTACGCAGAGTCAACAATGTTGGTTTTCTCGTAGGACGGCTCGAATTATAATGCACAACGTTGTTTTCTTAACTATTTCAGCGCCGAATTGTTTAAAGTAGACTCTTCCATGTTCAAACATCGGGCGTTTCTATTTCTTATGTAATAACAGTTTTGACATATTTTGATAACTAAATGACAAATAATAATGATCAAATTGTTATAAATAACCCCAATATTGGCGCTGAAAGAGTTAAGAAAAACAGCGAGCAAACCAGTCTTATGTTGACAGTATGATCAGCGGTATGACCAGCAGTATGACCAGCATTATGACCGGTAAACTAATAACCAGAAATGATGATCAATGTTGTCTTGTTCTCGAAGTGTTTCTAGTCAACCTTCAATTTACTTGGCGGAGGTGCACACTTTGAAAAGTTGACGACTATAACAATACAAAAATAACCAGATGACAGTTGAAGCCTACGATTTGATGGCTAATCGAAACAAGAGCGCCGCAAGCGAAAGCGTTCGTCTGCATTTTTCCTAGTTGAAAAAGGGACATAACTATTATTAATAATTATTAAAGCTAGAGTCATGTGACTTAACCCTTTCAGCGCCAAAGGCAATATTGAGGTTTTTGCAAACAATACTGATTCAGGTGAGTCAGCTCGTAACGAGCTGTCTCACCTGAAATCAGCATTGTTTGTCTTTTAGTTATCAAAATTGTCTAAACTTTGATTACATGAGTAATGGAGACGCCCGAATTTGAATATGGAAGAGGCTACTTTAAACAATTCGGCGCTGAAAGAGTTAATATGTTCATGCGTATTGTTCCCTGGAACATGTTTACCAAGTGACCTTTGAAAATGTGGAACGGTTATTGAGTTATGAGGCAAGGTTAACATTTTGTTACGACACAGGCAACGACGATGCCAAGGTTATCAGAATAACCTGATTATTTTTTTCGAAAAAAAAAGACGGGCTAAACAGAATGAGGAATCGTGTCTCTAGTCGGCACAAATAAGTCCTTAGCACATCTGTGACTGCAAGAAATCGATTTCTCTGTCTAGATTATTGTTTATGATTCAGCAGCTGAAACGTCTTGTCGGAAATGATATTATCTTTCTTTCATATTTTGATATTTACTTTGATTTTTAGTAAAATATTGTTAGTCTGTCTCTGCCTCTTTTTCTCTCTCTTCTCTCTCTCTTCTCTCTTTCTCTCTCTCTCTCTCTCTCTCCTCCTCTCTCTCCTCTCTCTCTCATCTCTCTCTCTCTCTCTCTCTCTCTCTCTCTCTCTCTCTCTCTCTCTCTCTCTGTCTCTCTCTCTCTCTCTCTCTCTCTCTCTATATATATATATATCTCCCCATCTCTCTCTCACTCTCTCTCCTTCTCTTTCATTCTCTCTCTCTCTCTCTCTCTCCCTATCTCTCTATTTATCTCCTTCTCCATCTCCCTCTCTCCCTCTGGTATTTCTCTCTCTTTCTCTGGTCTTTCTCTCTCTCCCTCTGTCTTTCTCTCTCTCTCTCTCTCTCTCTCTCTCTCTCTCTGTCTTTCTCTCTCTCTCGCTCTCTCTCCCTCTCTCTCTCCCTCTCTCTCTCTTTCTCTCTCTCTCTCTCTCTCTCTCTCCATCTCTCTCTCTCTCTCTCTATCTCTCTCTTTCTCCCTCTCTCTCTCTCTCCGCTAGTTCAAAATGTTTATTGCCAGGATCATTATGTATGTTAATTAATCTTCCAGTTCTAACAGTATATCATATTTTATGCAAACACGTTTCAATATATATATATATATATATATATATATATATATTTCTCTCTTTCTTCGCTAGTTCAAAATATTAAATGCAAAATGTTAAGATAACTTTCACAACCAATTGCATTACGTGTTTCTTATATTGTACATTATCTCTTTCAAAATAATTATTAACCAAATATCTACAACAACCAACAGTAAATATGACGCGCTCTCGTTATTCGTTTCCAGTATGTTACTCTTTTTCATTGGACATACACATTTTGATTCATTCGAAACTTGCGACTTTTTGAAAAAAGGAATGCTGCAAGAGACGACCCTACTCGTATTTAGTATTCCTAAATGTGTTTTTAGATAAAGTCTGCATCAAATTATGCTTTTTGAAATATGATTTTGGTCAAAATTGAAAGCATTTTCTTACCTTATACAGATTATCTTTCCCTAACTATGCACCTTTGAACACTACTTCAAATGAGAAGCTTCCTTCAACCAACAATGTAACACGAATCTCAGCTATAAACAGTTCGACTGAAATGGGAGAAAATGAGTATTTTAGAAAATATAAAATAACCACGATCTCTAGTTTGAATAACTGACCTTTGATAGGTGTTGTGTTCAAGAATAGCATACATGTTCGTAGATCTACTGCTTTAACAGTTTTTATTCAGTTGAAGTAGTTGTCGAGAAGTACGAATTTAATCATTTTTGGTTATATGCAGAAATAAGTATATACTGGTAGGTTTAACCCTTTCCCACATATAGACACTTTCTGACGCCTCTGCAGCAGACGGCTTTTTGAAAACATAGTGACAAAAGAAGAAATTGCTCAAAACGAGCAATTTCTCCTTTTGCCATAATGTTTTCCACTTTTAGTTATCCATTCAATTATAAAGATTTTCTAATGAAGGCATTATGGCCATAACAATTAATTGTTCGCACAATTGTACATGTGTGTATTGTTATTACCAGTGTTTTGTTTCTTAAAGATTCTGAACTCCAGGTTATAGATAGTAAAGTCAAAGTTTTAAAAACTGTTCAAAAGTTGTCTTGAAATATTAGAATCATAATTCTGGTATAGAATTGGAGTAATAATTTCCCTTTCGATTACAATACTCAGTAAGCCGAATTGTGTACATAATCATGCCTTTCAATTGACTGTTTTTCAACATTTACTGCCAAAATAGTTTTGAACTATTTATTACTTACTTTGTTGTCACTATTAGCACTATTTGCAGAAGGTTCAACATTTTATTATTTTGTATCTACATCTGCAGTTCAGCATCTTTAACATATATGTTCAGGCTACTTATCTGCCAATGTTTCATAGATTATAACAATAAATAAACTGTCGGTTTAACAATGTGTGTGTGGCAATCACAAATAGACAGGCCCTGTAAACATAGGGAACACCTTTACTTATAATAATCACAAATATACATTTGCCCTATACAAATTGGAAACACTTTACTTATGACATTAATCAAATATACCTTTGCCCTATACAAATACGAAACACTTAACTTATGACAATCACAAATATACCTTTGCCCTATACAAATAGGAAACACTTTACTTATGACAATCACAAATATACCTTTGTCCTGTAAACAATAGGAAACAATTTTACTTATAACAAGCATAAATATACCTTTGCCCTGTACAGATAGAAACACTTTACTTATGACAATCACAAATATACCTTTGTCCTGTAAACAATAGGAAACAATTTTACTTATAACAAGCATAAATATACCTTTGCCCTATACAAATAGAAACACTTTACTTATGACAATCACAAATATACCTTTGTCCTGTAAACAATAGGAAACAATTTGACTTATAACAAGCATAAATATACCTTTGTCCTGTACAAATAGGAAACACTTTTACTTATGATAATTACAAAATTACCCTTTATCCTGTAAACATAGACAGCAATAATAATGGCAATATAAAAAGAGATAGCAATGGAAATAAGTAAATTTATTTTGGAAATTACAAATAGGTCTTCCCACCGACCGCTTGAGCCGTTCAAATCGAGGGCTTGGCGTGAAACGGTTGTAACTCAAATTGGTATTTTTTTACCAAGGTTAATCACCTTGCCATAAACTCTTTATAAGCGTTAAATCATTTTTCTTGGTAAACAATGGAAATTTAGGTGCCATTGCTCGTTCTGAGCAATGGCACCTAAATTTGCATTGTTTACAAAGGGGTTAAAATTGCCCCTAAACCAGGGTTTTCAAAAAAGGTTTTTAGTTACAACCGTCTCACGCCAAGCCCTCGAAATGGTTTTGCCGCATAAGGGTCAAATTTATTTCGTAAAAATACGGTCTGGATAAATTTGAGCAATATATTGTCACGTGTTTCATTTTAAAATTACATGTGACTGACATGTACAATTATATTAAAAGAAATATGAAATATATCAAAATCGTGTTTAATTGGCTTTTTGATATAGTACACATCTGACATTTTATTGCGATATAGCGTTTAATTATGTTATTATTGACAAGCAAATGCACCTGCTACAGAGCTGTGGTCGAAATGTATTTCGTGTCTTTGTAGTATAAGGGAAAGAACTTTGACTCCTCTGTCAGATACACCAGGGTGTTTGCTGGGACAATTACCAGTACTTCCGGTACTTTATATCATGACACCAAGTATAACATCGCTGTCGTCAGTATTTCATTTAGATCATGGTTTACCAGTACTTCCGGTACTTTTTATCCTGACACCAAGTATAACGTCGCTGTCGTCAGTATTTCATTTAGATCATGGTTTACCAGTACTTCCGGTACTTTTTATCCTGACACCAAGTATAACGTCGCTGTCGTCAGTATTTCATTTAGATCAGGGTCTTTGCTGGGACAATTACCAGTACTACCGGTACTTTATATCATGACACCAAGAATAATGTCGCTGTCGTCAGTATTTCAGATACACCATTGTGTTTGCTGGGACAATTACCAGTACTTCATGTACTGTGTATCCTGACACCAAGTATAACGTCGCTGTCGTCAGTATTTCATTTAGATCATGGTGTTTCCTGGGACAATTACCAGTACTTCATGTACTGTATATCCTGACACCAAGTATAACGTCGCTGTCGTCAGTATTTCATTTAGATCATGGTGTTTCCTGGGACAATTACCAGTACTTCATGTACTGTATATCCTGACACCAAGTATAACATCGCTGTTGTCAGTATTTCATTTAGATCATGGTGTTTCCTGGGACAATTACCAGTACTTCATGTACTGTATATCCTGACACCAAGTATAACATCGCTGTTGTCAGTATTTCATTTAGATCATGGTGTTTCCTGGGACAATTACCAGTACGTCCGGTACTTTGTATCCTGACACCAAGTATAACGTCGCACTGTCGTGAGTATTTAAGTTACACCATGGTGTTTCCTGTGACAATTACCAGTAGGCCTACTACATGTACTTTCTCACCTGACACCAATGAATCAGTCGTAAATATAACTATTCCCGCATCGCTGAGAGTCGAAAAGGGAAGCCTTTACTAAATAGCCAGACATGTGACCGAACCCTGAAATAATAGTTTGAACATCTGGATGTTTGCATAAAGACCATGGCAATAAGGTGGCTTGTGACGCTGTTTGTGCTATATGAAAAAAGTATAGTATGATAAAAAACATTAAACGTTTTCGCAATGTTAAAGACTGTTACTCAAAACCTTACGCGTTATTTATAAAAGTAGATTATAATAACAGGATATTTCTACAATCTGTCCACATTTTTATTACTAATAAAACTGAAGTTATCGTTCTATAACGGAAATTCAAGCTTCCATAGCACAGTGACAGATAAATAATTCGAAACTGTTAACTATCAAACTCTGAATATTGATACTATTGAAGAATGCAATCATAATCAATGCAGTGTTACATTATGTATAACAATTCTGAGAACAATTCACGGGCTAGACAGCATGTTCGTTCAGATACAGGGGCGTAGCTCCCTTTAGGCACTGTAGGCACGTGCCTACACATTTTTTCTCAAAATGCCCCAAAATGCATCTGCGGCGATAGACATCTGCGTAATGTATCGACCAGATCAGCCTGCGCTGTCCGCGCAGACTGATCCGGCTGGCACATTCCGTCTTAGGGGGATATATGTATAGCGTAATTATTCCTGAAACAGAAAATCCACAGGAGGCGAAAAGTGTCTATCCGGGTAGGCCTGTGTGGCATGCTTAGTCTGATCCGGATCGATACTTTACGCAGAGTCCACAATGCTGATGTTCTCACGAGACGGCCTACACATTGATTATTGCAAAGCTACGCCCCTGAGATATACTAAGGCCACTACTTGGTTATGGAAAATGCTCACGCATGTAATTCAATTGAAGGAGATGAGACGGCATTATATGAATAGCATACATTGCATATTCTTCGAGGATTGTAGAGATATGAGCCGTGACGCGAGAAAACCAACATTATAGTCTCTGCGTAATGTATCGACCCAGATCAGCCTGCGCAGTCCGCGCAGGTATAGAGTAATGATTCCTATAACAGAAATTCCACAGGAGGCGAGAAGTGTCTCTCCGGGTAAGCCTGTGTGGCATGCTTAAGCTGATCTGGATCAATACTTTATGCAGAATCCATAATGTTGGTTTTCTCGCGGGACGGCTCATAATGTGATATCAGGGTCAGAAAAGCCATATTTCTTAGTTTCAAATATCACACATGGAACGATATAAAAAAAAACACGTCATATTTGAAGTCAACATGTTCGATGCGATATACTTTCGAGCCTTACGAGCATATTATACAACACAATATAAATAAAAAATAAAACGTATTGACATAGAACATAGAGCATATTTATTGATTATAACATACATACAATATTTCGAACTAAATACAATGAATTAACAAATCAAAATACCAGAAAAAAACAAACAAACAAAACAACAACAACAACTAAAAAAATCAATCAAATCAAATTATGTAGAGACATGTTTGATTTGTCAAGCATTATTATAAAGATGCTCATTTCTTTCTTTATAACATTTATGAATATAAATACACCATTTTCGAGAAAAGATATCAAGGAAAACGTCTGTTTTATATGACATTTCTATTTTTGCCAGACCAAAGGAATTCGTGGTTGGTCATTTGTAATTATATGTCAGGCTGAAGGTCTAATATCTTTTGTGTCTGTAGACCTGAATATATATATCATTGGTGTTTAACGTGTATATCGAGGGCTTCACGTGAAACGGTTGTAACTAAAATCGGTATTTTTATTCGGTATTAGGTAAATGGCACCTAAATTTGCATTGTTTACAAAGGGGTCAAAATTGCCCCTAAACCAGGGTTTTCAAAATAGGTTTTTAGTTTCACGCCAAGCCCTCGATATTTGCTTCAGAAAATTTACTTTTTGTTTTCTTTAGAAATCTAGAAATGTATGATTATATCAAGAAAACATATTAATCAAACGCTCCATTTCCATTATTAAGAACAACATTGAATATTGGGAACGTTACTAATTATTAAATTATATGGCTGGTGTAGAACAACATATTTTTCTTTTGTTATTTGTATTTGAAGTGTGTCTTAACTTTAGTGTCAATACCCTTTCTGTATTCCTCGTAATATGCAAAACAACTTACACCTTCGCTAGCCAAGACTACTTCGTACATTAGCATTCCCATACGTTATTATGGTAATGCATTGTACAAATTACCCTCGGCTTGCGAAGATGAACAACTTAATGCTCTCTCTGTATTAAAGGAAACTCTTACTAGATACAAGATGCAAGATACAAAGTTTTATTTTGTAAATAAAGGCCTCCGGCCCACAATACATAACAAATTATGCGAGTTACGTATACAATATTTGTATTTCATTTCTTTTTAAAATACAATATATGTAATATGAGACTTTTCTTATTTTGAAAGTGTCCTCTAGTTGTAGAATATTGTAAACCTTTAAATGATCAGTTCCACCAGAGTACAAGAACATAGAAGGTTTTGACGTAAATCTGAGTATCTAGGGCATTTAAAAAATACATGATATTCATTTTTAATATCAAAACGTTTTCAATAAGGACAGTAACGATTTTCTCGATCAATATTTTGATGTCGACCAGTTTCTAATTTTAACTTGTGATTGGAACACCGAAAACGGGCAGTCGCCTTTTTATGTAAAAACGGCAAGTCTACGCATAAATATCTCTCCGTGTTTAACAGAGTTTTAAAATATTTAAAAGACTGTGCCAGTTTTGTTTCAAACAATCTATTAATCTTTGTTTACTCACGACAACAGCGTCTGTCCAATGCATGAACATAAAGCAATACGAAGTGCAGATTGAAATGAGTTATACTATATATGTGTCCTACATTCTTATCGATACATATGTCACAAGGAGAGAAAAACATGCAGCCTGTCTTGGGCGCTCGAACTCGGGACCTCTCACTTTCAGGGCAAGTACTCTACCGACTGAGCTAACCGGGCCGATTAAATGTAGACTCTCCAACTGTGTACAAATTCAGACCGTGACATACATCCCTGGTTAACTGGAAATTCGTCCTCGAATTTCGGAATGATGTCATAAATCGCACTGCAAGCACTATTAGACTGACCAAGCAGTGCTGTCACGGTCCCTTATTGGGCGCCAATGTCACAAGAAGAGAAAAAAATGCATTCAGTACGGGGCTCGAACCCGAGACCTCCCGCGTTCAGGGCAAGTACTCTACCGGCTGTGCTAACCGGATGTAGTCTCTTAAACTGTTTACAAGTTCAGACCGTGACACATATTTTTAAAAGTCTCACCAAAAGTGACTGAAGAAAGGTCAGGTCAAGTCAATTCGAGTCAATATATTTATAGATAATATACAATGTAGACCCCAAGCCCAAACTATTTAACTGTATGTCGTTGCTTTTAACATTTATATGAGTCGTTCCACTAGAAAACCAACATTATTGACTCTGCGTAATGTATCGATCCAGATCAGCATGCGCAGTCCACGCATGCTAATCCGGGTCTACAAATTCCGTCTCAGGGGGATAGATGTATAGAGTAATAATTTATGAAATTAAAAATCCACAGGAGGCGAAAAGCGTCTGTCCGAATTAGCCTGAGCGGCATGCTACAGCTGAGCCAGGTCGATACTTTACGCAGAGTCCACACTGTTGGTTTTGTCGCGGGACGGTTCAATTCTGTCCCCTACTGTATGTCGTTGTTGTTAACATTTATATTTAAAGGAAATGCTATAAAAAGATGCAATACATCTCATTCTAGTTCATCTTCCATATGAGATGCAGTAACAGTTTCTTTCTTATGCTATATAATGTTGTTTGTTATTTATATACAGATGGTCTATTTATAGACATTGTGTATTGCTTGTCTCCGTTCTTCTGGGATTTATTACTTATTATCCACTGATTCAAATTAACCCTTTCCCTCATACGACGATTTTGCAGCAGACGTCTTTAAACATATTTTTTCAAAAAATAGGAAATCTCTTTTATTGAATGGATAACCTATGACTAAAAGTGGAAAACATTTTGGCTAAAGGGGAATTTGCTCGTTTTGAGCAATTTCTTCTTTTGTCACTTTGTTTTCAAAAAGCCGTCTGATGCAGAGGCGTCAGAATGCGTCTATATGATAAAAAGGGTAAACAATGTCTGAAGACAGATCTTCCCGTGCAATGTTACAACATTTCTTCCTAGTTTAACGTTACTTGACAGACATGGGAGCGGTAAGTTACAGATTGAACGTTTGTAGGGGAAATTAAACCTATGTGTATAGAATAGTAACATAGCGACTGAGAGTAGTTGTAGGTATCAGTTTGAAGTCAATTACCTATACGTGTTTTTCCTCGAGAGTTCTTGATGTAATTCATTCCGAGTCAGGGTATAGCGTTACCTTGATTCATTCTCCGTTCACGTCAAAAAGGGTATCAACTTTGTAGGTTACAATACACCAAATAAATCCTTCTTTGTTTCAATGTAAATCGGTCAGTTTCAGTCCTCAATTGTCACACTTTCTAAGCGTTTCTCATGTAGAACACCGTATATCATTGAAAAGAGTTACCTCTAAGCTTTAAAACAATCCAAAGAAAATAGGGGGTCATGCATTATGCAAGAAAGAACTCACCAGGCGAAAATGGTAACCGAATCGGGCCCGGACAAAACCGATGTTTAGCATTCTCTACATTCACTTTAAAAAAAAAGGTCAAAATACTAAAAGTTATCAAATTAATCATTTCCAGTGCATCCTATGTATACACATTCTATACACTCATTTCTACGCAAACAAAGTTTTTTTTTAGGGACTTTTTAGATCAACAAGTCGGCGGATGTATTTGGCGTAATTTGACCTTGTAAATCGGTAGGACGTAACTTATCCTATAATGTTCTATCAGTATGCTTTCTTTTCAATATTCGCAAGCGTGGTTCAATGTCATTGCCATTCTAGTATTCATTGTCAGCGAGCTGTGGCATTCTCAAATACAATTTGAGCCGTCCTGCGAGAAAAACCAACATTATGGACTAGTAATGTATCGACCCGGATCAGCCTAAGCATGCCGCGCAGGGTAACCCGGGCAGAGACTTTTCGCCTCCTGTGGATTTTCTGTTTCAGGAATCATAACTCTATACCTCTATCCACCTTAAGCGGAATGTCGGCCCGGATTAGCCTGCGCGGACAGCGCAGGCTGATCTGGGTCGATACATTACGCAGAGTCCATAATGTTGGTTTTCTCGCGGAATGGCTCATATGTGCTATTATTAGTAATGTGTGATACCCCTACCGAGATAGGGCAATCAACGGTAGATTACTCTAGGCAAATATAGATGCATACTGATTCATGTAACATTCGCGCTGTCTGTCCTTATTGTTTGTTTTATTGGGGTTTTACGCTGTTTTTAATATTTATTTCAGTTATATCACGGCGACAGTTCACTTATTCATGATCCCTTGGTAATCAAACCAGTACTAGGCTAGAACATGTGCTTTGCCCAAGGGCACTCCACCATGTCCGTCGTGTCGCGACTGGGGATCGAACCTGGTTTCAAATCCCCGACGCTAACCACTCGACCACGGCGGATTCTGCTGATAAACCTAAGCGAGCATACATCTTAAAAATGAATTATAAGTACAAAAAAGTCAGAGTGTGAGCCAAGATTACTTGACTGATCTTGACCTGAACTGTTTGCAAATTGACCCAGGCAATACGACTTATTTCATAGATCGAAACTTCTATAGAACAGCTGTATTTCGTCGTCTCCGCTAAATATGGTTCTTGAGAGCTTGCATTGTATATTCTAAGTTTCCGTGGAAATAAATGGTATATATATGTTATCAAATGAACTGTAAGTGTTATGCACTAACGTATTTCTCGGGTGTTTCTCTAGATTTTTCGTGTGGCGTTCTAAAAAACCTATTTACATCCATTATGGATTTAAATCAGATCAACAAATACATCCGCGCCGATTTGAACTGAATCTCAACAATTAGTAACACAAACCTTCTCGAAGGCTTTTACAAATGACCCTACCAGCGGGAAAACCAACATTGTGGACTAAAGTGCGTAAAGTATATAACCAGATCAGCCTGCGCAGACCTCGTATGTTAACCCGGACAGACACTTTTCGCCTCCTGTGGATTTTCTGTTTCAGGAATAATTACTCTATACCTCTATACCAATGTGACGGAATGTGTCGGTCCGGATCAGCCGGCGCGGATTGCGCAGGCTGATCTGGGTCGAAACATTACGCAGAGGCCACCATGTTCATTTTCTCGCGGGACGGCTCAAATAATATACCCATGCAGCATCAACACAAAAACGAACGCACATGAAGAATCAAATTACAATTATGCAACATGCCCAATAGTTTTCCCGGATCACAGGTTTTAGATGACATAATTAATTTGAGATCCATGTCGAGGGAACTGCGCAGTTTCCAATCGTCTGAACACGTGGTGACAACTCTGTGGTGCCGTAAACTTCGTATAGAGTTTCAACCTATTCCATATTTAGAGTTAGTTTATTAGTTTTATGGAAACCCTGTTAATGTCACACCCTTCTTTTATGAGAACCAAATATGACCATGATTCCATAAAAGCATAACTGTATCAAAATAGATTATATATTTGGTTTGTTTTGGAATTAAGCATTTCAAACACAATTATATTTCTTCTACCTGCGGTTTAATCTAGTCAGTATTTCAGAGTCGCTGTATTATTAATTTCCAGGATAAAATGTGCGATTACATCTTTGCCAAATGTAATGATGTGAAACGGTCTCCGTATCTGTGCCACCTGATCTGCAGTTGCAATACATCATTACATCTGTGTATCTCCTTTAAAGAGACGGATTGGATACTTTTTATACGTACATGTATATTGCTTAACCCTTTCCCTTATAAGACAAATCTGCAGTAGACGACTTTGAACGTATTTTGTCAAAACATAGACAATCTCCATAATTGAATGGAATGAACCTATGACGAAAAGTGGAAAACATTGTGGCAAAAGGAGAAATTGCACGTTTTGTGCAATTTCTCCTTTTGTCACTATGTTTTCAAAAAGCCGTCTGATGCAGAGGCGTCCGAAAAAGTTTATATGAGGGAAAGGGTTAAGTGCTGCGATTTTTTTTATTCTTGATTTGAATCATAAGTAACAACAGACACAAGTGAGTCATGAGTCAGAAAACGTTTCAACGGTGAAGAGTCGAATAATCCCGTGCACACTCACCGTATCTCTGTATATGTGGTGTTAAAATAAGCGAAGCTCTGAGAAAACTCAACTAACTTTAAGGCTTTTTAGATCCAGATCAGCCTGCGCATTCTGAAAAGCAGTGCTTTTGTTGGATCCGAAAGCACGGATGCGCAATCAGTTTTATGCTTACATATGTAACGATTATGTTCAGGTTGGGTTTTACAAGTACAGGGTAGAATTCGTGTACAACACGCAATATATTGATTGATCGTTTGGTGTTTTATGCCGCTTTCAACCATTATTCAGTTATATCACGGCCGTTTACTGTGAACGTTACCAATACTGCTGGTCCTACACCAGCTCTACTACTTAGTGGATCTACCACTTGACCATCGTGGCGGTACACAAAATAGAAAGATCGTTGGTTTAACCCTTTATCTCATATACACATTTTCTGATGCAACTGCAACAGACGGCTTTTTGAAAATATGGCAACAAAAGAAGAAATTGCTCAAAACGAGCAATTTCTCCTTTTGTCACCATGTTTTCAACTCTATTCATTTATTGTACTTTTTATTGAAGGGAGTTTCCAATTTTGTTGGGGTATGTTTTCAAAGTCGTCTGCTGCAGAGTTGTTGTATGTGGGTAAGGAACCACACGGATATATGGATTGGTGCCGAGAGGGATTCTGTAATAAGGACCCATTTACACCATCCGCGGATTACAAAGTCTTTTGCAATTTGAGCGTAAATTTGTCATTTGAATTTCTTACATACAACGTTGAAAGCTATGACAAATCTCCATATAGCAGAAAGTACTCGTTTGCATAAAGTTGAGACCAATCGAGAAATTGCTGATCATATGCAATTCATTCTTTTGTCACACTAATTAAAAGGTCATCTGTCGCACATATGTCAAATTGCTTTTGCATGCATTGAGCCATATTTGTGTACACATTTATGCGTATAATCTAAATAGATTCTGCTAAACACAAGTTTCTTGACCCTTTCCCACCTATAGACGCATTTTGACGCATCTACAGCAGACGACTTTTGAAAACATTGTGACAAGAGGTGAAATAGCTCAAATCGAGCAATTTTCTCCCTTTGCCACAATGTTTTCAACTCTTTTCTGTAATTATACCTACAGTTATAGAATGTTTTCATATATTTGAGTACTCATTTTCAAAGTCGTCTGCTGCAGATTTGCCGAAGGGAAGGGTTTAATCCTATTACTATGTTAACAAGTTATATTTTTCGTAAATCATTTTGTATTATTTAAATCGCAAGTTCATTAAAACGTCACGTAAATTCGTTCGCTCGTATTTAGTGATGATGACTGTCCAATACAGGTCTCCTTAGATTGACCTTCGCGTCAGCCAATCAAATAGTCTCCTAAACTATCGTTAAGTTTACACAAGGGAGATAACCGATATAAACAAACGGGATAGAAAAATCGGTGACTGTCGAGTGTTTCGATGCTATAAAACCGAACGTTGGTTGTATCGTGCGATTTCATTGGACATAACAAAAATAACCTGCTCATGAATATTCAAGTGTATAGGGTCAATTCGAGGAAACGATATTTCATGCGATTTTGACAGATCCCGAATATTCGAACAGCAAAGTAATAATTTGGTCAGCTTGATTAACACTTTTAACTGGTATCTTAATGCACGTCAATCAACAGATAACCAGAAGTCCCGTCTCGTTTCGAAAACAGCATTTGATCAAAGACTAAGGCCTGAATTCGAGCTAATTGAGTAGTCACGCATATACTAATTTGATCCGTCCCTGCGAGAAAACCAACAGTATGGCCTCTGCGGAATGTATCGATCCAGATTAGCCCGCGAAAGCCGCGCAGGCTAATCCGGGCCGACACATTCCGTCTCAGGTGGATAGAGGTAAAGAGTAATGATTCCTGAAACAGAAAATCCACCGGAGGCGAAAAGTGTCTATCCGAGTAAGCCTGCGCGGCATGCTTAGGCTAATCAGGGTCGATTCTTTACGCAGATTCAACAATGTTGTTTTTTTCGCGGGATGACTCATATGGTGGGTGATTAATTGAAGAACAGTGCGGATGCGCTGACAGATCTAGGTCTACACTAGATGCTAATGTATTACGGTTGGTTTTCGCATATCGCTGATAATTTAAAGTAAATCAAGTGATAGACGTGATGAGCATCAATCAAACATAGTTTGTGTTTCTAAAACCGTTCTTGAAACCTGTATTGACCAATAAGCGAACAGTGCAGAGCCAGATCAGACTGCGCGTATACGGTGACTGATTTGAATCTACACTGGTTACAAATACGTTTCGGTTTCTTTTTTCAAAGCACCGATTAGTTGGAGTAAACTATGTGATAGACGCCACGGATACCAACCAATAAAGAAAGCAGTTGCAACAAATCCACTGGTTCCCTGTTAAATCAATAGGTCTGTTCGTTATAAAACATGTTCGGCAATACTATTTAGTTTTGACATAAATTGCATGTTTCGCGGTAACAATGTTACTAACAATAAACTAATGTCTCCTGAGTGTGCTATAAATAGTAATTGACGCCAGACTAATATCGACGCTAATGTCTCTGTTGGTGTATTTATGATAAATCACAGGTATGTGTTGTTGTTTTCGTTTCTCGTAAGGTTGTCATCCTTTGTCTTGCACCTCTATCTGTTTTGGTGTTACCTTTGACAAAAGATGCGTCCACATTCGTATTCCAATGTGAGGAAAATTGCAAAACGTTTTAATAAGTAGCGATACACTGACCATGTGAGGGAAATTGCAAAACGTTTTAATAAGTAGCGATACACTGACCATGTGAGGGAAATTGCAAAACGTTTTAATAAGTAGCGATACACTGACCATGTTAGGGAAATTGCAGAACGTTTTAAAAAGTAGCGATACACTGACCATGTGAGGGCAATTGCAAAACGTTTTAATAAGTAGCGATACACTGACTATGTGAGGGAAATTGCCAAACGTTTTAAAAAGTAGCGATACACTGACCATGTGAGGGCAATTGCAAAACGTTTTAATAAGTAGCGATACACTGACCATGTGATGGCAATTGCAAAACGTTTTAATAAGTAGCGATACACTGACCATGTGAGGGCAATTGCAAAACGTTTTAAAAAGTAGCGATACACTGAACATGTGAGGGAAATTGCAAAACGTTTTAAAAAGTAGCGATACACTGACTATGTGAGGGAAATTGCAAAACGTTTTAATAAGTAGCGATACACTGACCATGTGAGGGAAATTACAAAACGTTTTAATAAGTAGCGATACACTGACCATGTGAGGGAAATTGAAAAACGTTTTTAAAAGTAGCGATACACTGACCATGTGAGGGCAATTGCAAAACGTTTTAATAGGTAGCGATACACTGACTATGTGAGGGAAATTGCAAAACGTTTTAATAAGTAGCGATACACTGACCATGTTAGGGAAATTGCAAAACGTTTTAAAATGTAGCGATACACTGACTATGTGAGGGCAATTGCAAAACGTTTTAATAAGTAGCGATACACTGACTATGTGAGGGCAATTGCAAAACGTTTTAATACGTAGCGATACACTGACCATGTGAGGGAAATTGCAAAACGTTTTAAAAAGTAGCGATACACTGACCATGTGAGGGCAATTGCAAAACGCTTTAATAAGTAGCGATACACTGACTATGTGAGGGCAATTGCAAAACGTTTTAGTAAGTAGCGCGATACACTGACCATGTGAGGGAAATTGCAAAACGTTTTAAAAAGTAGCGATACATTGACCATGTGAGGGCAATTGCAAAACGTTTTAATAAGTATCGATACACTGACTATGTGAGGGCAATTGCAAAACGCTTTAATAAGTAGCGATACACTGACTATGTGAGGGCAATTGCAAAACGTTTTAATAAGTAGCGCGATACACTGACCATGTGAGGGAAATTGCAAAACGTTTTAAAAAGTAGCGATACATTGACCATGTGAGGGCAATTGCAAAACGTTTTAATAAGTATCGATACACTGACTATGTGAGGGAAATTGCCAAACGTTTTAATAAGTAGCGATACACTGACCATGTGAGGGAAATTGCAAAACGTTTTAATAAGTAGCGATACACTGACCATGTGAGGGAAATTGCAAAACGTTTTAAAAAGTAGCGATACACTGACCATGTGAGGGCAGTTGCAAAACGTTTTAAAAAGTAGCGATACACTGAACATGTGAGGGAAATTGCAAAACGTTTTAAAAAGTAGCGATACACTGACTATGTGAGGGAAATTGCAAAACGTTTTAATAAGTAGCGATACACTGACCATGTGAGGGAAATTGCAAAACGTTTTAATAAGTAGCGATACACTGACCATGTGAGGGAAATTGAAAAACGTTTTTAAAAGTAGCGATACACTGACCATGTGAGGGCAATTGCAAAACGTTTTAATAAGTAGCGATACACTGACCATGTGAGGGAAATTGCCAAACGTTTTAATAAGTAGCGATACACTGACCATGTGAGGGAAATTGCAAAACGTTTTAATAAGTAGCGATACACTGACCCGACTTGTCCATCAAGCTGGTTCCGCTGTCTGTTGAGTTTGCACATTTGTATTCTAACACATATCTTTTCTTGTATCTTATTTTTTGGTTTATCCCGTAGAGTTTAAACCAAACAATTTAATAGATGCACATGTCTTAAAGATCCGCTTATATTCCCTGGAATGAAAGCCTATCGCACTCTTACTTGATTCGTAGGACCCTTCTCGGGATGTTAACAATAATATTATCAACATGATGTTAACTGGTTTATTTCAGATTGAGAAAATTATTTTTGCATGGAGAAAAATTTATAGTAATTTGTTTTCTAATCCATGCTGATAAACACAACATTGTATGTATATGTAACTGTAATTGGCGATGTAAAATTCATGTGAATAAATACTGTTTAAACCAAATTGCATATCACGACCAGTGATCGTATGTGCACTAAGAGACCCCTCGTGCTTGTCACGCGTTACGAAATCATATACGGTTTGATGTAGGAAACATTTTACTAGTTTGTTTGTTAGGTTACAGTGTCTCCAGTAGATGCTAATGAACATAAGTATACCCTATATCCGCCTTATACATTTCAATACCTTCTGACAGGGGGCCGGTAACCGGACTAGTATGGGAAAATGAGAAAACAGAAAATGTGTTTGAAATTGAAATTGGGTATTTTAGGATAAAATGCCTTAACACTTTCCCTCATACGACAATTCTGCAGCAGACGGCTTTGAACATAATTTGTCAAAAAATGGAAAAATCTCTATAATTGAATGAATAACCTATGACAAAAAGTGGAAAACATTGTGGCAAAAGGAGAAATTGCACGTTTTGTGCAATTTCTTCTTTTGTCACTATGTTTTCAAAAAGCCGTCTGCTGCAGAGGCGTCAGAAAGCGTCTCTATGAGGGAAAGGGTTAAATGAAATAAAATTCATTATACTTTTATGAATATTAAATTATTTTCCATATCTGGGTGAAACTAGTTTTACATGACAGACGACCTTTGGCGGCAGCCCTGCGCAATGTTTTTGTATTGAAAGTATTATGCAAAGCAACTGCACCCACAATACGATAAATATTCTCTTTTTTCTTCGCTCGAAAATATTTTCAAAATGTCAAATCTGTATCAAAATGGAACTTCCGATTTCCTAGAGATTACACTTGTCCGCAGACATTTCACAAATAAGGCGTCAACCTAAATATCACACCAGGGACACGTGTTAACCCTTTCCCACATACAGACACTTTTTGATGCCACTCCAGCAGACGAATTGTTTTAAAATAATTATGGCGAAAGAAGAAATTGCTCATAATAAGCAATTTCTCCTTTTTGCCACAATGTTTCCAACTCTTATATCTACACTTATAGAGATTTTCTGATATTTGTTTCAGATGTTTTCACGAGTCGTCTGCTGCAGATTTGTTGTATACATGTGGGAAATGGTTAACATAGATGTTGTCACCTGCTAATTATTTCATATACACGTTACGGTAATAAAACAAGACCCGGAGGACAATATCGTCTGATTCTGACAATTCGTAATTGCTTAGATGGCATACTTTGTCATTTTTAAGTTTAATCTCGTCTTTTATTGCATTGGAAATCTGTTTTGTCTCACCACTCTGCACCTGGTGCCAACGTTTATCCTGCTCGTCTCCGAGTCTAGATATTCTTTCTTTTGTCTTGCTTGTTTTGCCTTACTTATCGATAGAATTTCAAAGATATAGTAATGTAGTCCATTGCCTTCAGTACCACAGATAATGTGTTTGGAGAAAGGTTGTTCACTCATCTAAAATTAAGAATGAGGTGATTTTGTTTTTATGAAAAAATGAAAAAATCTGTGGCTCCTACTTTTACCATTTCCAACCATGGAAACCATGTTTTATAACTTGTATTTGTCTCGATACTCATTGTATTAGCATCGTGCGCTTCTATTTGGTGGCAATATACAGTTGAAAGCTGAATTTCTATTACCCGGGGATTCCCCAACTTGTATTCTCTCAAACTTTCTCTTAACCCTTTCCCTCATATAGACGCTTTCTGACGCTTCTGCAGCAGACGGCTTTTTGAAAATATAGTGACAAAAGAAGAAATTGCACAAAACGTCCAATTTCTCCTTTTGGCTCAATGTTTTCCACTTTTAGTCATAGGTTATCCATTCAATTATGGAGATTTTCTATGTTTTGACAAAATACGTTCAAAGTCGTCTGCTGCAGAATTGTCGTATGAGGGAAAGGGTACTAAAAGGCTTTTCATGTATCGAGGAGAGCCAGAATTATTAGAGAATGACTAGAATTCACACTCTCAGAAATGGAAAAAATAATGAAAAAGAGGTCTGAAACAGGGTGCACAACGTAGGACAAAAAGAGTAATGTTACCCTAACTCCACAAATCATCCAACAAAACGCAGGGACTAGTGAAATTGAAGAGTTGCCTAGATTCTCAAAACAATAGGCGACCTATAGATGCAGTCCAGCTACTTTTCAAGCAATTTTGGACGTGAAAGCTGGTATTCAAATTTACATCTAAATGAGTCCAAGTCTAGCGCCGCAAGCGGTGTTTTCACGTGCCTGTTCCGAAACATATGGACCAGAAGGAGATATGTGGTCTAACAGCAAAAAATCAAACTTATGCTGAATGCTTACTTTTTCATATTTATAAACATTAAAATCAGCATTAAAAAGTTTACCCTAAGATGTTCCACAAACTTACTATTTATCATTATTTCTAGTTTAAACCCTGGCCTAATTTAGAATATCCCGACCGACACTCCTATATGCCACCTTTATATAATGTGGAGGAATCCGCTGTGGTCGAGTGGTTAGCGTCGGGGATTTCGAAACCGGGTGTCCCGGGTTCGATCCCCAGTCGCGGCACTACGTTCATGGGATGGAGTGCCCTTGGGCAAGGCACATTTTCTAGCCTAGTACTGGTTTGTTTACCCAGGGATCACGAATAATTAAATTTTAATTGCACGCTAAATGACCTTAGCTGTCGATGCGCCATAAAACAATATACATTCATTCATTCATTATATAATGTGGCGAAAGGTAAGTTTCTATACGATCACGATTTACTTCAGGGACATTAATAAGCTATTTTATTTTGGTCACCAGACACCAAATAAATTCCTTCTTTGTTTCCATGTTAACTCTTTCAGCGCCAAAGGCAATATTAAGCTTTTTGCAAACAATACAGATTCAGGTGAGTCAGCGCGTAACGAGCTGTCTCACCTGAAATCTATATTGTTTGGCGTTTTACAGGTAAAACACCCTATATCATTGAAAAGAGTTAACTACATCTAAGATTTAAAATATTCCAAAGTAAATGGGAGCTCATGTCTTATGCAAGAAAGAATTCAAACCGCGAAGATGGTTTCCGTTATTTTGGACGTAGTCGGGCTGGGACGAAACTTGTTTTTCACATACTCTACTTTCATTCTCAAACAATGTCAAATTACTGAGTATTATCAAATAGAACATTTCCAGTGCATCCTATACATATCTAAAATGAACTTAAACTCAATGTCATAAATTCAATGCTTTCTGGTGAAAGTATACACTAATTTCGACGCAAACAAATGTTTCTTAGGGACTATTTGGCATTAGATCCATGGCCGCGGATATATTTGACGTAATTAGACCTTTTCGATTTATTTTATTTTGTTACGCACATTTTATTTGACATTGCGTGAAATCAGAAATGGTTACGTTTTTATACGCATAATCGTGAATTTCTTTGCATAGATAGTCATTTTAGTAACGTGAAATAAGCCGAGGCGATACGCAGCCTATCTGGAAAATGGACACTTTACCACAAATTTGGCATCGAAACTGGTCGTCACAATAATATTGATCGTGAACTAAAGATATGCATTTACTGTTTTCAAAAGTTAAGGAAAAACATTGTTGAATGTGAATTTCATGTGTTATTTCACTGCCAAAAGTTTGATCAATTAAGAACTGTATTTTTATTTGATTGGTATGTAGGTGACACCAACATTGATGATTTTTACACATTGCTTCAAAACGACAATCCTGATATCATAAAAAAACTTTCATATTTCATATATCTGTTAATGAAAACATGATAAGGACATCATTCTCAGTTACATACTATTTGTTAAATAGAATGCTTCGTACTATGGGCCGGTGGCCTAATTACTTTCAATAAAATATTTGTCATTGTCATTGGTAACATGTTCCGTAGGCTCTCAGTGAGACGATTTGTTTTAGTACGCAAAACATAGGGTTTGAGTTTCAAATAAGTATTTTAGAACATGAAACGTGCCCCTTATCTAGAGTTGTGCTCTCAATTGAATGATAATAGTATTGTACTTAAACTGGTACTTAAATTTCAATATATAAAGATTAATTTGTAATGGATGTTCTTTTGTTACGGCTTGGACTATCTGGTTAATGTCAATATGAGTATAATACTCTGCCGTGGTCGAGTTGTTAGCATTAAGGATTTGAAACCGGGCAACCCGGATTCTATCCCCAGTCGCGGCACGACGGTCATAGTGCTCTTGGGCGCGGAACATTTCTAAGCCTAGTACTGGTTTGTTTACCCAGGGACTATGAATACATGGACTGTCGTATTTTCATATTACTGAAATAGTGTTGACAAAAGGCATAACACCCAAATAAAACACACAAACACGATCAGTATAAACCAGGATAAGTCAAGATATATATATTTCATGTAGTGCCTTAGCTTTTTGTTTAGAATACTCCTTTTACTTCTAAATTTTAAACATCTTGCAAAGAGAGAAGTGTGAAAATAGTCGCCACTTTATCAAAAATGCCTGGCCGGGGTTAAGAACGGCTACAATTTGTGTATGGTAATAAACTAGTATTTCCAGAATTGATAAGTGTATAATCAATACGCATTGTGTACGTGGTTTAGGATTGTTAACTGATAGTAATGTATTCATTAAGACACATATGTCAATTGAATTATATTTGAATCTAACAGCACAGTTATCTGAATTTGCATTTGAGAACATTCGAAAAAACTACAAGCTAGACCGTTTTAAGTTACTACAAATAGGTTCTCTATATGGTTCAATGACGGTATAATTGTTTTCGTTTGAGAACAATTGGAAAAACAGACACGGAACTGCGTTGCTATAAAAAGTATCTATATATGGTTCATATACTACAATAATGATAATTGTTATTATAGTATATGTACCATAGATACAGCCTGTTTAAGTATAAAGACGCATCTGTCAATTGATTGATATCATTGTCTAAGAGTCAATGGATTTAACATTTTCCCATATATAGACGCTTTCTGACGCCTTTGCAGCAGACGACTTTTGAAAAAAATGTGGCCAAAGGTGATTTTTTTTTAAACAATTAAGCTATTTTTTATAGAGATTTTTTCAGGTTTTTGCCTCTTTGTTTTCAATGTCGTCTGCTGCAGATTTATTGTATGTGGGAAAGAGTTAAATCACATTTGGAAGGAGGTAAATGTAACATCCGGACCATATGAAGAATATAAAGAGAGAGAAAAGACCTCAGTAATCGTGACCTATACAGTTTCAAAAACCGTTCACTGGCTGAGCCAACATATAACATCGAAATTTAGAAAAAAGATGAAATGTAATTTTTGTAATTGAAACACTATTGAAAATGAATATCACTTATTTTTATATAACCTATAAAAAGACGCTTTTTCATTGGCTAAAAAGTAACTTTTTAGAAAAAATATCTTGCGATATGCACCGTTTTTTCTGATATGCACCAGTTTTATAAATAGTAACAGGGGAAGACCGGTGAATCCCATGAGCCGCGTATTAATATCCTTCGCCTTTATCCGTACGCTACGGAATTTTCAGAGGCCCGTTCCGAATGACCACGGATCATGATTAAATGCAATCAAGCGTTTGACTTCCATTGATCATTTTCTGTGTTTCCAAACAACAATAACTGCTAAACTGCTAAAACTGCTTGGTCAATATAACTCAAACTGTACAGAAATGTTCCTTGAGTGGTCCTCTGTTTTCTTTTAAGTTGATCAATATCAAAACAATATGATAAATTGAGGGTTATATAATAAAACAATTATGGGCTTTTCAGCTGTTATACATGATGTTGATATGTACCAAAAACATTTGGTGCATATCACATCATGTATAACTGCTGAAAAGTCAATAATTGTATATTATTAGCCCGTTCCTTCTGTACACAATGGGCATGCACACAAACTATAGGCTTTCATATTGCCTCTATGCATGTATATTTTCATATTTGCTCCATAATTCTGTTTCTTATTGACTTCCGACACATGAAAATGCATATATCGAGGGCTTGGCGTGAAACGGTTGTAACTAAAAAACTATTTTAAAAACCCTGGTTTAGGGGCAATTGTGACCCCTTTGTAAACAATGCAAATTTAGGTGCCATTGCTCAAAACGAGCAATGGCACCTAAATTTCCATTGTTTACCAAGAAAAATGATTTAACGCTTATAAAGACTTTATGGTGAGGTGATTAACCTAAGTAAAAAAAAAAAAAATTTAGTTACAACCGTTTCACGCCAAGCCCTCGATATGTTTCATGTTACTGGCAATAAACACGATATGCCAGTAAACGATTGTGAACCTGAACTTGATTAAATATTGTTGAAAATAAAGGTACATAAAAGGTATGCTGCTGTTATGTCTTAATTGATTTTCTTATAGAACACAATTATATTTTACCACAGAGACTTACGTAGTAGGACTATAGAGTCAATTCAATATAATGTATTTTGCATTTAACAAATACATGTTGTCGCCAAAATGTATAATAATTATGTCGGTTAATAGTACCATACATACACTTTTACATAAGAGAAAAGCATGATCAAATTTGAAAATTCGCTAAGTAAATATATAGAAAAGGTGCGTATTTCAGATTTTCAAATCCTTATTTGACCTACATAGATAGGACTCAACTGAGTATTAAAAGAGATACTACCGGACTAAAACTGTTTTCTCCTCCCAATCTAGGATCCTGATTTAACCCTTTCCCACATACAACAAATCTGCGGCAGCCGATTTTGAAATCGTCTAGGCAAAAACCTGGTAATCTTTATAAATGAAGGTTTAATTATTGAAAACAGTTAAAACACTGTGGTGTCCAAAGTCATCTCTTTAGAGGCGTCAGAAAGCGTCTGTATGTGAGAAAGGGTAAAGAAATATACGTACGTTAGTACAGCAATGGACCCATTTTGCCATATAAAATGTCAATTAACCAAACACAACAAATCAAATATATGAGTCGTTCCCGGAGAAAAACCAACATTATGAACTCTGCGTAATGAATCGACCTAGTCCGCGCAGGCTAATCCGGGCCGAAACATTTCGTCTCAGGGAGATAGAGTTATAGCGTATTTAGTCCTGAAACAGAATCAAAGTACTGAAAGTACGTGTAACGAATTATTTTGAACATGTATTGTAAAATCTAATTTATGAATGCAATTGATCATGCTATTGATTTTTTTTATCAGTTGACAGTTTTAGTAAATGTAGCATTTCAACGGCGATGCGAGTGTTTAACATGCACACTAACTCTTTCACTAAGCTCTGCGTAAAGTCTGTCAAAACACCCATGGCATATTTGTGAGATTTACATTGTTAGTTCGATTTGTTTTCGTCACCAGGGGCGGATCCAGGATTTCGGCTTATATTATAACTATGTTTCATGTGAGTGAATTCATTATTATAAGTCTATAATGTTTAACAAATCGCATAAAATAAGAATAAAAAATAAAAAAAAACCAGTTCCTATTGGGACTCGAACTCGCGTCCATAAGTAGTCCATGATTAGTAGTTCTACACGCTCTCCATTACACCACAGTACTTTGATACAACGTAACAGCGTTACTTTCGTATATATATTAAGCTAACTGAATGCGCGCGTATGTAAACCATGATCTATAATTAGAAAGCCCTTTTGATCATCGTTATCATGTTGGAAAAAGGAGAAACAACGGCGATGCGAGCGTTTAAAATGCACACTGACTTTTTCACTGAGCTCTGCGTAGTGGCATATTTGTGAGATTAACATTGTTCTATACAGCGTGGGGTCGACTTCTAGTGAATGAGCATACGACTAAAATTCATACTCGTGCCTTATACGTACCTACAAATGAAATATATATACGCGTACTGTTAATTTGATATTTTCTAGAACATTGATTATCTATGATGATTCCATAGTAAAATTATGACTTCACTGTATTGAAATAACACGTAGAAGTCATTTTAATATCGAAAAAATACTAAGACTATTTAGGTGCAGCGAATGTGTATTCTAAGCGGAAGTGTAGTTTAACCGTGACTTCCGCCAACAAACACGATCGCGTTAACTGTATTATTTTTTGAGAAAAAATAATTCGTTAAAAACCACAGAAGGCGAAATGTGTCTGTCCGGGTTAGCATGCGCGGCATGCTTAGGCTGATCCGGCTCGATACTTTACGCAGAGTCCACACTATTGGTTTTCTCGTGCAACGGCTTCAAATATATCACGATATAATTGGACATATATATCACGATATAACCCACACAGGAAAACACGTCTGATGTTACAAAAAGAAAATCTGAAGCGAGACAAGAACTCTGAAACATGAATAATTGATGAATATGACATTAATTTCAATTATCTTAGGGTTACTTGACATATCGTTCTTTCTTAGTTTTTCGCTGATATGTATTTCTGTATTTGATTTGTAGTCTCGAATTATTAGCAGAAGTCTAAGTCTGTGAGGGTTGTTCAAGTAGTTCGCGGACGTTTAGAGTTACATTATCCAGAAGTCCAAGTATGTGAGGGTTGTTCAAGTAGTCCGACGTTTGGAGTTACATGGTTTCACGAATCGTTTAAAAACACTAGCATAGTGTAAACAAAGAAGTACGTATATTCACAAGTAAAAAAAGAGGCGACAAATTACAGTGTTTCACAGGAAAAACTAAAGTCATTGAGGGTTGTTCAAGTAGCTCGCGGGCGTTTGGAGTTACACAGTTTAACAAATCGGTTAAAAACCCTACCATAGTTTAAAATAAAAGAAGTACGTCTATCTACAAGTATAAACAAAATCGACAAACTACAGGGTATACACAGGAAAAACTAAAGTCAGTGAGGGTTGTTCATGAATCGCCAAGAAACCTTACCATAATGTTCAAAGAAGAAGTACGTCTGTTAACAAGTACACAATGAATTCGACAAGTAACAGAGTTATACACAAACAGCTAGAGGACCACCTTCCTCCTTCTGAGCACAAGGGTCTAAGTTTATATTTGTGCAAACCGTTTCTTATTGGAAGCCGCCAGGAGGCGGCTTCCTGTAGGGATGCTTTTAATTTTCGGTCAAGGAGAATATTTAGACCTGCCAGCGTGACCACATATCTTAATTTCTCTTTGTCCTTTCTATGTACATTAATTTAAGGTAATGACTTTTTAAACATTTAAAAACAAAAGACAAAGGCCAGTATATTAATTGAATGTATGTACATTTTTATTTAAGCGAAATTCATACTGTATCTACTCTAGACAGTAAAATAGAGAACCCTTCTATTGAATTTGTAAATGTAGTCTGGTTCCTTAAAATTACATGCTATGATATATTACGCAGTAATTAGACGAAGAAGCCTCGTCCCGTATTCACTAAACTTTTCAATTTAGATATTTGTCTAAATCTAAATATTAATATTTAGTCCACGTTTTAGATTTAATCCGTATTCACCAATGCGTTTTAAACCGATCTTAATTTGGTCTAGTGTGTAAATGTCGTAAGCGGCCACGCAGCGGCTCTGGTTCCCGAATCAAGTTAAGAACTAAAATAAAAGACAGTACCATTCATCTATAGTCTATTTATAGATTTTCATTTTTATCGCAATTTCACATACATTTTTCATTTGCTTTGCTTTTAATAATCTGACTTTCATGTTCAGTACATACTGGATTCAAAGTTAACTTTGATTACAATTGTCATCGCAAAATGCAGACATGAAAAGATTTAAACTACAGAAATATCTGTTTCAAGATCAATTTCGTTCTTTTTCGCTGTTGCAGTTCCACATTTTATGAATATCGCGGTAAACACGATATCGGTGTATTTTGCCTAGCCAACACGGATGCGATGTGAACATCCAGAATACTTAAATGAAATGAAATCTTCTGGTTCTTACAAACAAAGTGTAATCGGATTAACTGAACTGTATTTAACTTATCACTGTAAATGTAGACAGCATTTCAACTCTTATATCAACTGGTAAATTTACAGTTTGAGAAATAAATTCAAGTAAATTTTCAAGCACTGGTTTAACGTTTTCAAAAAAATTGAAACTAGTTCCTATGTTAAGCCTTTCCCTTATACGTAGCACATTAAGTAAAAATTGGAACATCTTGCTAAATGAAGGTATAATTTATGGACATAAAGTAGAAAACATTGTAGCAAAAGGATAAATTCCTCGTGATCAATTTCTCTTTTTGTCACAATGTTTTCAAAAGTCGCTGCAGCTATTGTCAGTCTTTCGGATTACGTGTACATAGAAAATACGTTACTTAATTTTCTGAATGCTAATCACGACACGAGTTCACATCAGTTCGTCAACTCGAGATTGTGCGTTTGTAATCCGACAGCTTTGATTTTCAATTGCTCAATTTGCCACAATAATTTTCAACTCTTTTCAATTATCTTACAGTACTATTACTATCATTTATAGAGATTTTCTATGTTTTGTACTTGATGATTTTAAAGTCTGTCAGAGTAAACATCATTGAAATCATTGTGGCAAAAGGAGAAATTGCTCATAATGAGCAATATCTGCATTTGCCACAATAATTCAACACTTTTCAATTATCATACGATCATTTATAGAGATTTTGTTTACTTGATACTTTCAAAGTCGTCTACTGCAGATTTGTTTTATGTGGGAAACCCTTATCCATTATCATGACTTACCGATACAAACGAAAAACAGATTTTCTGTGTGTCAGCATTATTAAAACATTATCATAACAGGGCGTGTGTTCAATACAAATAGTTGATTGTTTTTGGTACTAATTTAAATTTATCATAACCTCTTGTCCATTTATCTTTAGTATTATATGTCACTTTTTATGATCAGCTTAACTCTAAATTATCTCATTCACTTAAAACACAGACCCTGCCAGATTAAATATCCTACATAAAACTTATATCTTCAATAATCGATATCAGCATTACTGACTACAGATTAAATTGTTCTAATGTTTGTGGATTTAAATGATCTTTTTTCTTATTTCTTCATGTGAAACGAAATATTGCGGCTTCTCTTTGATGCTTTGCATCAAACGTCCGTCTTGTATTAGCATTACGTCATATTTAATACAAGAAATATCTTTAAACAAGATAAACGGCGGTCAATATGAGAAAACACTAAGAAATAGAACAAGCGCATATTATTTCACTTGAATATCAGAAAGGTTCTATATGTTTACCAAAGGATAATCGGTCATCTCCATCCAGCTTCAGTTTCTATAAATAGATTATCAACAACAACAAAAATGGTTTTCTTTACCCTCGCCATGCAGAATTAACCATTTGGCGAGAATACGCCACATGACTGGAGATTATGCGAGGTTCCCAAGAGGTGTAAGGAAAACAATTAAAAGTTAGTACTGTTGTTGTTAAGCTTACTGCAAATATATTAAACGTCCAACGTTGGCCGCCTTCTAGCTTCATCTGTCGGTTTAACCCATGCCCGTTCAAGTTTGAAGATTGCAAACACATTTGCTCATGTATGGAGTTTTTCGATTTTGTAATTGACATACAATGTACACTGTAGCAGCAATTTCCATGAATTATATAGGAGTAGGTAGATCTGTTTGATTGAATGCGTTTTGTGGGCTAACAGTGTACACACAGGGACCAGTAAGGTAACGTGATACGAGCTGTCGGTCCCAATTAGGTTTACCCGATCCGACAATAGAATATGAGTCTTCCCACGAGAAAACCAACATTTTGGACTCTGCGTAAAGTATCGACCCGGATTTAGATTTTCTGTTTCAGGAATCATTACTGTATACCTCTATCCCCCTGAGACGTAATGTATCGGCCCGGATTAGTCTGCGCGGACTGCGCAGGCTGATCTGGGTCGATACATTACGCAGAGTCCATAATGTTGGATTTCTCGTGGGACATACATATGTTGACGGGTTTTATTGTTAAATGCGAAAAGAGAAGTTACTGTAACAGTTCTTAAAGATACGACCTGACAAGGACTCGAACCTTGGACCTCTTGATCCGATGGCGAACGCTGTACCACGTCGCTTTAAAAGCTAGCTCCATAGCAAGGCAATATAAGCGGCCCCTTACACATATACCTTTGCTACATATAATATAGCCCCTCTAAAGAATGTTGTGAATCGTTCTCGAGGCCCCTCTCATAAAGTCCCTAATTGGGTGCCATTGGAACAGTCCTAACCAAATTTATCTTTGGTGTAGGCTGATTATGTCTTCATTATTGCATGTACATGTATGTTAAATCATTCTATATTACGTGTTGTTGCTTATTTCTCCAAAAATCAACCGACTGGGGTCTGAAGCTGTGACTGTGCGAATGTAAAGGACATTTGCAAAGTTTTATTCTTTAACCTGTTTAATTAACTCTTTCAGCGCCAAAGGCAATATTGAGGTTTTTGCACACAATACTGATTCAGGCGAGTCAGCTCGTGTGTCCATTTCTCAATTTATGAAAGTTTTGGACTATTTTGGTAACTTAAAGGCAAACAATGCTGATTTCAGGTGAGACAGCTCGTTACGATATTGCCTTTGGCGCTGAAAGAGTTAATCAAACTGTGTTAACAGTTACACATGTTCAAATAGAACTTAGTACAACATGTTCCTAGAAACAATGCGCATATCTATACGAAGTAAAAAAAACCTCTTGCTTTAATAAATATTCAGGTATACCCCTTTTTGGACAACAAGTTTAACCTTGCCTATACTCAGAAAACCGTTCAACGTTTTAAAATGAAACTTGGTACACTAGTCCATATGTCCTTGGAACATTACGCATGTCTATACTTATTCACATAACTCTGGCGTTAATAAGTATTCATTAATGCCCCCTTTCGACTTAGAAAGAAACAGATATGTGTTGGCGGTCGCTCTGGGGCGCTCTTGTGTCATGAAATGGGAGACATCGGTCAGTTATCTCCCTTTAATACTCTCTACATCTAGCTAGGTCCTATCATTTGGTTTCCTCTGTTTTTATCATTGGTTTCTTTGCACTGGATGGTGCACTTATAATTGCATTTTCTTGGCCAACTGTTATTAGATTGAAACAGTAATTCCACATTTGTTTTCTTTAAACACTGCTATGTAAATTTTCTCTTTTGAATCATCACTTTAATTAACACATTTATGATTAATGTGTACAGAGTAATTGCAATATCTCATTGCGAAATAGCGATAAAGACAAAGGATTCCAACTAAAAGGACCTACCAACTATTTGGTCTTCCTTGGTCTTTATCTGACAAGGGAGATAATATAATTATCACTAATGTCCCTAATTCGATTGATTATTCTGAAATTAAACAAAAATCCACTTATCCCCTGCACCTCGTGTATGTAGATGGTCGTCTGCTATACAATTGCAACTCTGTAAACAATTCAAAGAAATTATGCATACAATTGATACGGTTTACTTGAAAACCAGACAAACATATTCGATGATAGATGACTTTACTTCTCGTTAACCCTTTCCCTCATATATACTTTTTCTGACGCCTCTGCCGCAGACGTCGTTTTGAAAACATAGTGACAAAAGAAGAAATTGCACAAAACGTGCAATTTCTCCTTTTGCCACAATGTTTTCCACTTTTTGTCATAAGGTTATCCATTCAATTATAGAGATTTTCTATTTGTTGACAAAATACGTTCAAAGTCGTCTGCTGCAGAATTGCCGTATGAGGGAAAGGGTTAACACTGTCTATGGTACAGACATATGCTTTTCAATGATTGTACCGCATATGACATTCGGAAAGACGTTAGGGGAAAAAAATACAAGACTAAAAAAACATCAATAACTTCACTTCCCACGATGTTTTCGGCTCTCTCGAAATAAAATACTTTAGAAAATTCGCCCCCACAAAGATTTGTTTTCGTATATATAGCACACGATTTGTCATCAGGTAAATAAAGAAGCAATATTTCAAAGAAAACAATATTTAAGAACCAAACGAAATTTGCTATTTATGTATATTTTTAACGATCTCCCTTACTATAATAATTATACTGTTTGTTCAGCTACTATGTTTTGTAACATTCTCCCAACTCTATAATATATACACGAGCTATACCATGATGATATGATTAGAAGTTGTACACCAAGCTAAATTACATACGAGAAACACAATGAAGGGTTGCGATTATATGAAAAGAAACAATTTAAGCCCTTATCCTCCCTTATCCGACTTATCCCATAGAAACGTGCTTTCTTATATAACTCCAATAACAGTATTAACTCTCGAAATCAACAATTTGTAGAGAGAACACTCCTAAGAATTACCAATGGAAACTATGGACAACCAGACATGTTACATTTGGGATAGTGTGAAACAAAATATGAGAAAAGTAGAAATTGCCTGTCACGAGCAATTTTTCAATTTTCCACAATGTTTTCCACAGATATCTGTGTTCAGATGCACCAAATTGTGCATCTATCGGAAGTCAAATATTAACCCCTAAAGATAACCACCTCTCTAGAACGCCAAATTGTGCTCATATCAGAACGTCAAATTGTGCTGCTATCAGAACATCAAATTGTGCTCCTATCAGAATGCCAAATGGTGCTCATATCACAACGACAAATTGTGCTTCTATCAGAATGTCAAATTGTGCTCCTATCAGAAATTGTGCTCCTATCAGAACATCAAATTGTGCTCCTATCAGAATGCCAAATGGTGCTCATGTCACAACGACAAATTGTGCTTCTATCAGAATGTCAAATTGTGCTCTTATCAGAACGTGTGCTCCTATCAGAACATCAAATTGTGCTCCTATCAGCATGCCAAATGGAGCTCATGTCACAACGACAAATTGTGCTTCTATCAGGATGTCAAATTGTGCTCCTATCAGAACGTGTGCTCCTATCAGAACATCAAATTGTGCTCCTATCAGAATGCCAAATGGTGCTCATGTCACAACGACAAATTGTGCTTCTATCAGAATGTCAAATTGTGCTCCTATCAGAATGTCAAATTGTGCTCCTATCAGAATGTCAAATTGTGCTCCTATCAGAACGTGTGCTCCTATCAGAACTTCAAACTGTCATCCTATCAGAACGTCAAATTGTGTTCCTATCAGAACGTCAGATTTTATTCCTATCAGAACGTCAAACTGTGCTCCTATCATAGCACCAAATTGTGCTCCTATTAGAACGTCAAATTGCACATTTGAATCTGCGTTAAATCGATTAAGCAATACAGATATCAGACTTTCTCGAAAATATTACCATGAAACAACACATAAGTTGAAACAACAGGAAGATCAAGTTCAGAGCGTGTTAAACCTTCTCCCACATTCAGACGATTGCTGAGGCCTTTACAGCAGACATCTTTTGAAATCATTGCGGAAAAGGAGAAATTGCTCATTACCTATAATTCATCCATTTGTATGTTTTCTTTTTTTAATAATTCAACTTTCATATACAGAGATTTACCAAAGATTTTGCTATTTGGTTTTCAAAATCGTTTGTTGCAGATTTGTTATATGTAAGAAAGGGTTAAACAATACAATTAAGTGACTAACTAGTTATATGACGTGATAATTAAGTGGTAGTATGCCTCCATACAATACAGATGTTAGTCTGATGACAGACGGCTTGGCGTGAAACAGTTGTAACTAAAAACCTATTTTGAAAACCCTGGTTTAGCCATTTTGACCTCTTTGTAAACAATGAAAATTTAGGTGCCACTGCTCAGAACGAGCAATGGTACCTAAATGTCCAGTGTTTACCAGGAAAAAGATTTAACTCTTTTGAAGAGCTAACTTACAAAGGTGATTAACCTAGGTAAAAAAATACCGATTTTTTTTGTTAAAACTGTTTCACGCCAAGCCCTCAATATACACACAACAATACAAACGTTGGACCAGTATTTAACCCTCTCAATCATAAATACGAATTTCTGACGCATCTTCAGCAGACGACTTTTGAAAACAACGCGGCAAAAGAAGAAATTCATTACTCATTGTGAGCAATTCGTTGTTTTTACCACAACGTTTCCAATTTGAATTTCATTGAACAATAAGATTTGTCGTATGTGGGAAAGTATTTACGATTCTTTATTAAGAATCATGCTACTGTATAAGAGTAAACATGTGTCTCAATGGGTATGCCTATATAAGGTTATAACAGAAGCTCTGAAGATTCTAGCTTCAAAGTACTGTCTTAGTTATGTTAAATGTTGTTTATGGTGTTCATTTTATGTCGTTAACATATCTTTATATCGCGGAGGAATGGAATTACATACGAAAGGAAATCTATATTTGATCTTATATCAAAGGTCTTGGCGAATAAACTAGTCAGTAATAATGCTAACCCCGCAACCTTGACCTCCAAGGAGGGCAGCCATTTCTACCATGTTTAAAGTCCTTGCTATGAACCGACCGGGGGTCGAACCCGCGAGCGCCAGTAGGAATCTCTACCCCTACAATAATCGGTGCCGGGGTTCAATGAAATAGTATCTCGTTCGCACTACTTAGTATACTTAGATACTTAGTATCTCGTGCGCACGAGATACAAAAAATAGAGATACTAAGTCGTGCAAACGAGATACTATCTCGTGCGCAGCACAATATACTAAGTCGTGCGAACGAGATAAGTATCTCGTGCGAACGAGATAAGTATCTCGTGCGCACGATATACTAAGTCGTGCGAACGAGATACTATCTCGTGCGCACGAGATAAACACAAATTGGTGTGTGTCCCTTTAGAGCTGCCGTAGCTTAATCATCGGAACCACGGTGTTCTGTACCAATCTGGTGTTTTTCGTGATATAGAACAGAACAGAACATATATAAATATTTATCAGACACAGAAGGCACTTTAACAATTGTCCACATAAAGCAAATCTGAGGCGGACGACTTTGAAAACATGTCATTATTTTGTCATTAATTCCTCATTTCTTATAACTCAAGTTTGGAGTGGCATTGTACCTTTTTGCTGTATTGTATATTTCATCTCATAAATACTAAATTGTGTGTACAATGCTGAATTATAAATCAGAATTATAACAAGACATGTTCATGAAATCGATATATAAGCCGTTCCACGAGAAATCAACTTTACGGATTCTGCGTAGAGTATTGACCCGGATCAGCCTAAGCATGACGCGCAGGCTAACCCGGGTCATACACTTTTCGCCTCCTGTGGATGTTCTATTTCAGGAATCATTACTCTATACATCTATTCCCCTGAGACGGAATGTGTCGGTCCGGATTAGCCTTCGCGAACTAAGCAGACTGATCGGGGTCTATACATTACGCAGAGTCCATAATGTTAGGTTTCTCATGGAACGACTCATATATAATGATAAAAGTATGAGATATCACATGAAGATGTTATCAAAAGTGACATATGTTCTACCGACGTTGATAAGCAACATAGCTTTTTGTCGCCGTACGTTGTTCTAAAAATAGATACGAAAGACGGATGGCGACTTCCAAACTTCATACTTCTCATTTCACACTTCACACTTCATACTTCACACTTCATAGATAATATGTTTGAAGTGTGAAGTTTGAAATCTGAAGTATGAAGTCTTAAGTTTGAAATTCAGACGTCATACTTCACACTTCATAGATAATATGTTTGAAGTGTGAAGTGTGAAGTATGAAGTATGAATTCTGAATTTCATGCTTCACACTTCAAACGTCATACATCATACTTCAGACATCAAACTTCAAACTTCCCACTTCAAACTTCCCACTTCACACTTCACATTTCAAACTTCATAATTCAAACTTCACAATTTAACACTTCACACTTCACACTTCAAACTTCACACTTCACACTTCACACTTCATACTTCACACTTCACACTTCACACTTCACACTTCACACTTCACACTTCACACTTCATACTTCATACTTCAAACTTCACAAAGTTTGAAATGTGAAGTTTGGAAGTCACAACCGGTCTTTCGTAGTTTCTTATCAATGCACTTTGGGTTTCGTGATTGACCGATAACACTTTTCTTCATACAACAACTTTGCAGCAGGTAAGGTTGAATGCATTTCGGATCCCCCCCCCCCCCCCCCCCCCCCCCCCCCCCCCCCCCCCCAGTTAAGAGTAATGATTCCTGAAACATAAAATCCACAGGTGTCCGGGGTAGCCAGCGCGGCATGCTTATGCTGATCAGGTCGATACTTTACGCAGTGTCCATATATACGTGGATTCATTCAAATGTACCCGGAGTTTAAATATGAGCGGCGCTCTGCGAAAATCAAACTTACGTATAATTGTTACACGTGTGATAAAAAGACTTGTCGGCGCACGCATGCTCATTATCCAAATATATACTGCTTAACAAAAGTATCTTAAAACAGTCTATGATTTAATAAACGAACCGCGCTGAGCCAGATCAGATCAGGCTGATGCGCTGGCTGATTTGGTTCTACCCTTATGGTTGCTTTTCACAGAGTGCCGATTTTATGTATTTCAACCATTTCCCATATAAAGACGCATTTTGACTCCTCTACAGTAAGTAAGTAAGTTGTTTATTACCGTGACATGTGTTATATACATCAGTAAATGAAACATTAAAGAAAAAGAGAACACCCGGCCACATGGGCCTATATGTCACCATTATACAAAGTTAGCTACAAATGTACATATATAGTCACAATCATTATACATGTACATAAATTAGTTGATACGATAATATGGCATTGTCATACAAAAAGCTACCACATACTTCATGGTAAACGTTAAATAACTTGTTGCACTTTTACACACGACTATATAACCTGCTTCTCCTAAGAGCATAAGCTTTTACTAAGAATTTTGCAGTTTTCCTAGTGCACTCATTTAAAAGGTACTTTAATTTTTCGAGGGGCGTTTTTAAGCTAAATGTATTTTCACCTAATAAATTGAGGTAAATACCTCGTCTTAGTTCATCATAAAGTTTGCAGTCGAGGAGAAAGTGAATCTCAGACTCGATTTGTCCGGCGTAGCACATGGAGCATAACCTTTCGTCCAGGGGCTCGTTGACGTAACGACCAGTCTCGATCCACAAAGGGAGGATTCCACAACGGAATTGAGCCATGGTGGAGCGTTCATGTTTTGAGAAATTTAGCGTCACATATTTCTCCACTTCTAAGGTGTCTTTAAACGACCTGTATGTCCGTAATTTTGGCGACGACTGTAATGATCGGGCCCAGCGTACGTTCGGAACGTTGAATATGAGTAGCCTTGCTGATTGTAGGTCGACTGTAGATTTGGAGTTGTAGTGAGCGGATAATTGAAGGTCATCCATGATCGATTTTATCTCATTACACCAATTGTTCGTGCGCGGGTTGTTATATTCACTTTCAAACACCCGTTTTGTAATTCTATCGCTGTCCATAATTATGAACCTGTTCCATAAGCGGAGCATATTTTGCCTTCTCCGTGACTTTGCTGGGAGCCATCCGACGTCACCGGAAATGGCAATCTCCTACGCAGAGTTGTCGTTCCTTACACTCACCACTCATGTATGGTGAGTGTAAGGAACGACAACTCTGCGTAGGAGATTGCGGAAATGGCAGCAGTAGGAGCGAAACGATGTACACCCAAAAAGTAACGTATGGCTCTGTGTTGAACATTATCACTGGCTTGGTAATGTTTATAACCCCATATACTTGAACAGTAATCCAGTATCGGTACAATGCAACTGTTGAATAACTTTTCATATGATTGATTTGAAGCCGAAGTCTTTAAGGCCGCTTATTTTGTGAATAAGGCTACCTAGGGCTCTTCCACAACAGATCAATTATGAAAACACTGTGACAAAAGGAGAAATTGATAATTAGGAGATATTTGTCCTGTTGAATCAAGGTTTTCAAATCTTTTTTTAATTATTATACTTTCATTTGCGGAGATTCTTTGATATTTTTTGCTAAGATCTGTTCACAGTCGTCGGCTGCTGATTTGTTGTATGCGAAAAAGGGATAACGGCGATAGAGGACCGATACATCGTGTACTTTAAACTATAATACCTGGTTATATTTACTCAAGTGTCAGGTCAGTACATACACTGTTCTTCGGTGACATCTCCCAAAGTTATTTGATTGTATCAAAAGTACATTCAATATTGACTTCACCCTTTGCTTCACACCTTTTGTCATTTCAAACTATATGTTAGAACTATGAAAGTATTAAAATAAATGAAAGTAATATTGAAGACTGAATAGACAATTTGCACGAAAAGCGGGAGTCCCCAGTTTCGTACAATTTCTCCTTTTACACATATAGTTTCATACTCTTATCGAAAAAGAAACCGATTGCATAGATAATCAGTTTGATGATATTTTATAGAGTACATTGATTCGTTTGAAACCTGAATAGTGCGAGGTAACATTAAAAGTACGAGGTGATGTGTGCTTTGAGTAAACACGTGAGAATGTACTATTCAATAAGACATCATCTTGCTAAATATCTACGAGTTTTTGTTTTATTGATTGTTTGGTGTTTTACGCCATTTCCAATTTTGTTCAGGTTTATCACGGCGTTTCCTGGGTAAGTTACCAGATTTATCCGGTCACCAGCCAGTCAGTCGTAATGCTTACCCCGCAACAGTGAGCGCCAAGGAAGGAAGCCATTACTACCATTTTTAAAGTCTTTAGGATGATACCCGCACGGAGGCGAACGTTCTACCACTACACCACCGATGCGGTTAGACGAGTAATTTATAAACAGAAAATAAAAAGACAGTCTAAATGTTGTGCCCTTTATTTTCAGATAAAATTAGATGTACTTTTCATTTATATATAACACAAATGTTGTTTGATGGAAATGCATAAGGCCAGAATGACAATATTTGAACAAGTCCCATCCATTGCTCTTATTAAGATGGCTTTTGACCCTCCGTAAGCAGATGACTTTTGAATGTTACCTAACTTAATTGTGCTACCTTAATTGATATGCAACATACGAGGGATGTTCGAAATGTATTGCGTATTGTGGTCTGTAACCTTACGAAACCGATTGAAACGTGCAGCGTTTTATTTCATTCCCCAACGTACTCTTCTTTCTTAGAAATGCTAACTATTAGTCGATGGATCCATGCTCAGAAAACCTCACGAAAGGCTGACTTAGGCTGACTTAGAAGGATGTGATTACACAGTAACTTTCTACATCCTTATAAATATCCGAGCTCTAGATTAGAGGCGATTTGCATGTACTAAAATCCTTATTTGACCTCCAAACCCTATGTTGTGGGTACTTGTGGGGGGGGGGGGCGTGACTAAATCGACGAGATTCACAGTAATATTAATACGTTAATATGTTGGAAGTGTTATTATTGATGTATGTGGGAGAAGTACATGCATCTGCTCGCCAAATAGTTCATTCTGCACGGCGAGGGTAAATAAAAAATCAAGTACATGCATATGTCAAATATTCTGAAAGTCACACAGGCTTGTTACACGTATTGTTTTCATCTTAACCCTTTCCCTCATACGGCAATTCAGCAGCAGACGACTTTGAGCATATTTTGTCAAAAAATAGAAAATCTCTAAAAATTGAATGGATAACCTATGACTAAAAGTGGAAATCATTGTGGCAAAAGGAGAAATTGCTCGTTTTGAGCAATATCTTCTTTTGTCACTATGTTTTCAAAAAGCCGTCTACTGCAGAGGCGAAAGAAAGCGACTCTATGAGGGAAAGCGTTAAGTAAATGTCTTCACTTCAATCATTGCTATAAAATAATTATTCGAATCAGTTGTCTTTGCCTTAAATCACATTAAAAATACCCAACTATTAAAGTTTCAGAAAGATCTTCAAGTTCGGTTATCAAGGATTGTTTCTTTATCATTTTATCTCAGAAACATATTTATCTAAACGCCATGGTAGTGGCTGTTTTCATTATAATTGGCACGGTTATTATCCTCTCTGTTATTGATGTTTGTAAGACAGCAAATATATACAGAAGTGTGCCTGTATCTAAATTTTACATTTTCGGTTTTAGCTTTATATTAACTTGCAACGAATTGAAATGCGATGAACAAAACAAACAAAAAATGCAAATTTACGTTATTTATTGTTAGAACGTATGTGACACTGTTTATTGATAGTAGTATTCTATCTGCATTCCGAGGGTGGGATAAACACTCCTGGATCAGTGAAACCGCGTTTAACATCGAAGAAACTGAAATAGAAATTAAAAAAAAGCGGAATGTCGAAACACTCCTGGATCAGTGAAACCGCGTTTAACATCGAAGAAACTGAAATAGAAATTAAAAAAAAGCGGAATTGAACGGCGTCGCTAAAAGGTTTATGACACCTATCCCCTATACTGCAGGTATTAAGAAAGCCTCTAAATCCCTAAAGTGTCACCAGATCTTTTGCTGTAAAAAGTTGTGTAAAACGAGAAATGAGCCGTCCCGCCAGAAAACCTACAGTGTGGACTCTGCGTAAACTATCGACCCGGATCAGCATAAGCATGCCGCGCAGGCTTACCCGGATAGATACCTTTCGCCTCCTGTGAATTTTCTGTTTCATGAATCATTATTCTATACATCTTTCACCCTGAGACGGCATATGTCGGCCCGGATCAGTCTGCGCATGCTTAGGCTTATCCGGGTCGATACTTTACGCAGAGTCCACAGTGTTGGTTTTCTCGCGGTACGGCTCATATTATCTGCGTAATGTATCGACCAGATCAGCCTGCGCTGTCCGCGCAGACTGATCCGGCCGACACATTCCATCTTAGGGGGAAAGATGTATAGAGTAGTGATTCCTGAAACAGAAAATCCACAGGAGGCGAAAAGTGTCTATCCGGGATAGCCTGCGCGGCATGCTTAGGCTGATCCGGTTCGATACTTTACGCAGAGTCCACAATGTTGGTTTTCTCGCGGGACGGCTCATTTACTAGTTGGTTTTCCCATGACGTGGGTCATCCGTCCTGATTCACGCTTTAGTAAATGTTTGTGAGTGAAGAGAAAGCAAAGAGATAGTTTTGAGAATGTATGTATGTTTGTCTGGGTGGCTGGCCGGCTGGCTGTCTTTCTGTCTGTCACAATCATCTAGAAACAACTGCCAAACCGTAATCAAAACAATGGATACATTGCAAAACATCGGCGCTAGGGGCCTGAGCTTGTTTTCCGTATATCTATAAAGTAAACACTCTAAAACTGCTTGTGATAAAAATAGCTTAATAATTTGGCACACTCATTTTAAAACTTGGGTATCCAAGACTGGAGAATTTGAATGGACACCTTTATCAGGATCCGACAAGACCAAATTGCTCCGACAGCTACATGACAAGTTATTTTTCTGCCTACATGAGGACACTAAAGACTCTGTAGTTAGTATCTGGAAGCAATTTAAGCAGATTGTTGAAGAAATCACCGCCAAAGAATCGCGAGTATACAATGAAGAATCTGGTTTTACTACGGTGCATAGGTTTATTACGCAGTTTTTGGAAATTGGACAGAAAAAAACGAGAAGGCTACCATCCAAAAAACATAACGCCTTACTTGCACGTAATATTGTACCCCATTCCCTTCTTCATTAGAAATCGGACATTTATCGAATATATCACGAAACAAAAGAAGGTACAAGAAACGCGATTCCAATTACTGGACTGTTCAGACTGCGGAAATAAATACAAAACAAAAAAAAGAAAATTCAGGATGAACTTAAACAGGCGGAAGTCGATTACCGCGGAGTGCAGGATAACCAGGACAGTGCTGGGAAAAGCCTCAAATAATTAATCATCCTTGAGCTCAAGCTCATATTAAAAAAAATATAGGAGTTTGTACAAAATTGCACAAAAAAGAAAAACTCATTGAACTGATCCATTGCACGAACAAAAAGTAGACTTGTATTAACTAAAATTTAATAGGCATTACCCCCACTCAAATAATAAGGTTGTGTAATTGTCCTAAACAAATAAACTCAGAAATATATATTTATCATATAGATCTATACCTTATGGAAGCGTCCTAGTGCCACAGTCTGTAATATTTTTGAGAGATATTATCTCCTAATTAGGAGATACTAAGTCATAATTAGGAGATACTAAGTCCTAATTAGGAGATACTATGTCATAATTAGGAGATATTAACTCATAATTAGGAGATATTAACTCATAATTAGGAGATACTATGTCATAATTAGGAGATACTATCTCCTAATTAGGAGATACTATGTCATAATTAGGAGATACTATCTCCTAATTAGGTGATACTAAGTCATAATTAGGAGTTACTAAGTCCTAATTAGGAGATACTATCTCCTAATTAGGAGATACTATCTCCTAATTAGGAGATAATATGTCATAATTAGGAGATACTAAGTCATAATTAGGAGATACTATCTCATAATTAGGAGATAGTATCTCCTAATTAGGACTTAGTAGATAGTGTATTAGTGTAGTGAACCAAGGTGAAACTGTTACTTTGCAATTTCTTCTTTTGTCACTATGTTTTCAAATGGCCGTCTGCTGCAGAGGCGTCATAAATCGTCTATATGAGGGAAATGGTTATGTCTTGCAGGACTTAGATAAATAATACAAAATCAATTTTGCGTAGACTCGGGTAATAAAAAAAAATGTTGTAAAATGGAGAATACCATGCGCACATACTTCCAATTGGGGCTTGGATATTCTGATATAATTGCCTGTTTGGCAAAACATTATATAAGTCTTAGGACGTTAAAAAGAATTTTAAAACGTTTGAATTTGTTTCGCAGAAAAAACTACAGTGGTATAATTGAAGTTTCATTCTTTGTGTTATCTTGAAGAGTTCGTATGACGCTCTCCGGGATGACACGATGTACCAGGAAACTTACGAAACTAGCTACCGAATTCGCCATTATAACAAAGGGGCATAAGCGCACAGCCACGTTTACTATTTGAAAAGTATCTCCTAATTATGACTTAATATCTCCTAATTAGGACTTAGTATCTCCTAATTATGACTTAATATCTCCTAATTAGGAGATAGTATCTCCTAATTAGGAGATAGTATCTCCTAATTAGGAGATAGTATCTCCTAATTAGGACTTAATATCTCCTAATTAGGAGATAGTATCTCCTAATTAGGACTTAGTATCTCCTAATTAGGACTTAATATCTCCTAATTAGGAGATAGTTTCTCATAATTAGGACTTAGTATCTCCTAATTAGGAGATACTATCTCCTAAATAGGACTTAGTATCTCCTAATTAGGAGATACTATCTCCTAATTATGACTTAGTATCTCCTAATTAGGAGATAGTATCTCCTAATTATGAGATAGTATCTCCTAATTATGACATAGTATCTCCTAATTAGGAGATAATATCTCTCAAATATATTACAGACTGTGGCACTAGGACGCTTCCATAATACCTAGTTTTTAACGATATTTTTACGGTATTTAATTTAATTTATATAAGTCTAGTTTTTCTGAATTATTTTTCATATTTACTAGAAAGGGAGGTTACTTCTATCAGGCTCAGCCATAGTTACAAATGGACTAAAACACGAGTTCACACATATTTGAAAACAGTGTAAGACTAATTGAGATTAATCGTTACGAGACATTTGAACTGTTTTTGAATTGTTTTCGACTCTTTTTTTTTAACAAAATAAAACCATAATTGATGGATCTAATTTGTTAATTGATGCTCTCTATTTCAAAGAGTAAACAAACTTATGGAGGAACGAATAATCATATATACAATATTGACACTATTATTTCGGTATGAATTAAAGAAAACAACGTACATGTATTATAAAATTAATAAAGATGAAAACAAATGGCTCGATTATTTATTGATAAATTAATTAAAAAATATCGAAATCATAAAACCCTAGTTGTATTACCCTATATTACCATGTTGAAGTACCCTGTATATCTTTCTACTGCCCTCCGGCCGCACTATCGATGTATACATACCGAATATTACACAAATGTCCGGTAATTTCCGCTAATTAGCAAAATGATACCAAGAGCAGATAACAATCTAATTAGTACGGCTTAAACAGTGGTAGATTGTCTCCCCTGTTTATTGCATGACGAGCATTGTGCCATATGCATATTCTTTGTGTGAAACCCTACAAACAGTGTTAAAGTTATTCCTTTCTGTTGACAAACGTGGCCACCAGGGGGCGGGGCTCGTTACCCTTATTGGTTGAGAGGAAGAACATTCAAAATTATTTAGGTTCTATTAAAGCAGGTCATCTAGCATTTGTATCTGTACTCTTCTGCCATCCATAGAGAAGAATATGACATACAAATCCTTCTATGTAATAATTATTGACATTTTGCCATGTGTGGTGGCCTATATTTAATTCTCCACCTTACACATTGGTTCAATATAATATATCTACCTATTTACGAAAAAACAGTAAGATGATTGTAAACATAAATTGAAGAGCATACTTTGGCAATACAAAATGATTTATAAGTAATTGACTAGACGATAATGATGTTAATCTCATGTTTTTTGCATGATCACAAAATGCTCGGAATTCATTTTGCTGTCATCTACTATTACGAACAAAAAATAATAAAGTAAAGAATTTCAGAAAATCAATGAAGAACATTCATAATGAACGAGGTTTACACATGATGGCCACGATGCTTAAGGTCCTTAATCAATTACCTATATTATGGTAAAGAAGCAAATGTGTAACAGCTCTTTTTTGATGCCATCTGGCAACTACCCTTTTCAACCAGTCAATATGACTGGAACAAATTATGTAAGGGGTCACATTTCTGCTTAACCCTTTCCCTAATAGAGACCGTTTCTGACTTCTTTGCAGCAGACGACTAAGGAATAGATTGTCGCCAAAGGTACAATTGCTCAATATGTGAAAGTTGTCCTGTTTCAACAATATTTGATAAATAATTATACTTTGTATGAGTGAATCCATAGCTCATGCATAGGAATTTGAGGTATTTTTATGTGTATACCACTTTGTTTGCAGGAAACGATTTGACATAACGCCAAATGAAGTGTTACGGAAATGACGTCACATCGTTCTTTGGCTACGGTACAGTCAAAATGTATGTTCTGACGTCGAATTGAGGTCGTTTATTTCAAAGTTCCATTTATTTTTTAACTTTTTGGTACAAAAGTTAGAACCCACGAAAATAACACAGCACTTTTATGACCTTAAATGTCGATTTAGATTTTTTTTTAAATATTTACTAGACGACAATAATTTTTAATCTGCTTTTTATATATATCCAAAATGGCGGCCCCTATGACAATTTGCCAGTTTCATTTCAGAAAGCTTCAAGGGTTATTGAAAAAAATAAAAAATATCTCACACCTGTTACCCATTTAAGGTTTTTTTCCGTATTATACCCAGGTTTCATCATTTGTGAAAACATTTGCGATGACTTTTTGTTACAGTTTAGAGCGGCTGTAGCAATCTGTTGGCATATTCAACAGTTCCCTTCCTTTGTCTAGTCGTCATTAAATAGATGCAGTTCTCCAACAACAGATTGTGTTCATCATTTTCTTTAACATACGGCAGCTCTAAAGGAACACACACATTTTTATAAATTACATACGAATTTATTTTTATCTCGTGCGCACGAGATAGTATCTCGTTCGCACGACTAAGTATCTCGTGCGTACGAGATAAAAGAAAATCGTGTGTGTCCCTTTAGAGCTGCCGTATTATCATGCAAAGATTGATTGGCTGATTGATTGATTGGGGCTTAACGTCAGTCATATTACGGCGGCCAGTACATCTACTCATGTGTCTCCTAGCTATCTCACACCAGTACTCCACACAACATACTTTCCAAGCAATTGGCTGCTTTTCCACAGAGCAAGCCCATTGGTGAAAGACGAATGACGCTTGTCGCAGTGACTTTTGTCAAACGTCAGAAAGAATGTTGGCAACATGCAAAGAACCGTTAATATTGAAACACCAACAAATGAGTACACACACTCTTTAATTAGCATCATTTTAAAATAAGTTATCTTCAAGACATGTTTGTCACACGTTGCTGTCTTCGGAAGAACTAACGTTTTTTGTATTTTCCACTGACAATCAATCCGACAATCACATTTAACGATTTATGAAACAGTGCATAAAAATACTATGTTTACTAAATTTATCTTTTAATCTTTACTAATATTTTGACTTTACATTTTGACTATCCACTTTCAGTTTTGTATGGTGTGATGAAGGATGGCTCCCCGACACCCCCTCACAACTATGAGCGTTTTCGACTTCACCTCTTCTTTAACGAGAGTAACTGGAGTTGAAAGTCGAACGTATCGAGTAAGCGAACTGCGCATGCGTTTAATCTCTAATCTACTCGACTCGAACGACCCCCACAATTTGACGGGTAACACGAGATCAAAGATGGCGACGGCTGATACACAGAAGGTCGCCATTTTGTAAACAACACAATACTGGGGTTAGGCGTTCGTGAATGGTTACTCGTGTCGTGTACTGCGCATGTCCAGATTTTATACTCGAGTAACTGGATTGCAAAAGCCGAAAACGCTCTATGAAAATAAAGAGCTACACAATTAAAAAACAACTTTAATCATCTACGAATAGTCGCACAAGGCACCTTGCCAGATCTATCAACACGAGTCCTTTCAAACATAATCTATTTCACAAACGATCCAATCTCATTAAGACCAGACCTTAACATCGCTGCTTCAGGTTGTCTGAAATTAACATCTGCGTGAGCTAATCAAATTGTCGCTCACAACATCTTAAATTATCAACAAGGGAGATAAACCATTTAAATAAACGAGTTTTTCGATTGTAAAGAATATTTAAATACATTGGGTCAATTCGAGACAACATTAAATGCGGTGTCGTAAGAAAACAATATGCGTGAAATGAAAAGGTGTGGGTGTATTTGAATGAGATTTAAAACAATCTAGCTTACTACGCACCTTTATGCAAGACCGGTTTTCCTCAGTAGTGGCCATTCGTTTTCAACCAATTTTGAAACTGGTCAACGACTCCCTAGTTTGAAATGACTAAACTATATAAAAGTGTTGTTCATTTAAATAAGTGTATAAACCATTGTGTAGATTATAAAGTAGATTGATTGATTGGTTGTTTTGTATTTTACGCCACTTTCAACAATTTTTCCTTAATATCGCGGCGTTTCCTTTGTAAGTTGCCAGTACTACTGGTCCATTTATTAAGACACCAGCCAGTCAATCGTTATGAGCGTCAAGGAGGGCAGCCATAACTACCATTTCTAAAGTATTTGGTATGACCCGATCGGGGCTCGAACCAACGACCTCCAGTGCCCGAGGCGGACGCTCTACCACAACACCACCGTGGCGGTTTAGATCAAAGTATTGAGCTGTATAAACATCGATGTTAAAGTCTTCGTATAAATTGCGTGTAATCACAATACACAATATATTTCGAAAATCCCTCGTAATTCATTAGATTGCGACTTCACACATATCCTTTTAGGAGACCCATTTAGACGAAGAAGAGACAACCGGATTTGCTCGTGTAATTCAGTCGGCTAGACGATCACCCGTCATATGTACAATGTATAAATGCGAAATATACACACATTTTGCAATGTTTGTTCGCCGAAAGGAAATGTTGACAAAATATAAATCCAATCGGACTCCCTCGGTTGCTGTCTATATACTGCAGTATGAGGACGCTTTCTAAGGTATGCGGATAGCACAGACGTGTACAATCTGTTTTAAAACAGCAAGTCAGTGGTACATTACAGTCACAGTCATAACAAATGGTGAAAGGTTCTCATTTTATGGTCACGATTTATTGCATAAAAACTACATTTTTTATAGCAAGTTTAAAATATACAAAGTCATAACAAAAGAAAATTAATTTTCCGATGAGCACTTTGTATTACCGTTCATATTTAACCAACAAGAAATACGCGTTATTATAAGTCTCATTGTCCCCAGCTTTGACTATGAATACAAGAGAAAGTACATGTACAAAGACAAAATGTGTGTACTAAATTTGAAGTCCAAAATACAAGAAATTAAAAATTAAAAAACAATATAATTATAACGTCAAAGTCTATTTTACACAATGAAGTTTTTTAATTATACAGTATTATAGTGTGCAAGATTTAAAAGTATTTTAACAAACAAAAGAAGATAAGTCCAATTCTCAAAATCCACTAAAAAACACAAACATTCATGTTTTTTACTCCAAAAATAAGGCCACACTCAGCATTTCAGTTTTCAATACGAAGCATGCAAATGATACAACTACGATCCAAGTTTGAAAGCCCTAGCATTAGTAGTATTTGAGAAAAGGTTAAACAAGAAAATCTTTAAAAAAGATAAACGGCGATCAATATGAAAGAAATGGAAGATGCGCATATTATTTGACTTGAATATCAGAAAGGTTTTGTTAATAATCAAAACAATCAGTAATTTTTTATGTATTATAAAATGTGCGCAATAATGTCGTATATCTAAGAATTCGACAGCTCCTTGAATTGGTAATGCATTATAATCGTGAACCAGTTGGAACATTGTTCGATAAAAACATTGTTCTTTAAAATATATATAATCGGTAATCGAGTGTAGCTTGCGTGTTTTTTGTTTTTCTCTTTCTTTTTAGAATCACGTGTCAGCCAAAAGTATGTAAACTCTCAGAAATTATTAATTACTAAACGGAAAGGATGGAATCAACTTGTTTATATCTTTATCCCAGTATCAACTACTAAATCATAACAATAATCTATGTGTTTTCCAATCTCCATCCAGCTTCAGTTTCTATAAAAAGATTATCAAGGACGAGAATACCTCGTAACATGACTGGAGGCTCCGAAGAGGTGTATACATTTCAATTGACGATAAATAACAGAAAACTTATCACGTTTCAAAAATAATTAATTATTTGCTCTTAAATATTATATTTCATACGTTTACACTGATTTTTTTCACTGAAATTTATGTTTTAAGGAAAACAATTAAGGTTAGTATGCAGAACATCTGTTTAACATCTAGGTCAAAACCCGGGTTAATAAGCTATCCCCGAAAACTACAACTTTAATGTTCAGCTGGAAGCAAAATCCCGTTTGATATGTTGATTAACTTAATATATAAGATGTATGTGCACAATTTGAAATTATTCTAACTAAAAATGAAGATGTTATGCACAATTCTCAAAATACACAAAAAAACAGCATAATTCATGTTTTTGCCCCAACAATAAGGTCACACTTAGCATCTGCAGCATACTATGTGAAGAAGGGTATAAGATGCAACTATTGTCACACGTAATTATTGAGAAATAGCAAAAAACGAAACTTTAACATTGAGCTAAACGCTGATGTTTGGCGCCGCCAAAGCAACTTCTAATTAGTCTTGCTTTCGCAACTTCGTCGCAGTGAGACAAAAATGTGTTTTTAATTCGATATCTATATATAAATTGGAGACATATTTGCGTGTAGTGTTGAGGAATATAATATAGTGTTGGTAATAATAATGAATGGTCGGTATATTGCATGATAACGAGTGATAGAGGGTAATGTAATGTAGGCTACATGTTGGGGGTGTACAGTAGGCTATATGTAGAGTATGCATAGTAGACTATGTGTAGGGTATGTATAGAGTAGGCTATACGTAGGGTATGTAATGAAGGCAATATATAAGGTATGTATAGTAGGCTATAGTATACGTATTGTAGGCAATATATATGTATGTAAAGTATATTATATGTAGGTTGTGTATAGTAGACTATATGTAGGGTATCTAAAATAAGCTTAATTTAGGGTATGTAATGTAAGCTATATGTAGGGTATGTAATGTAGAGTATATGTATGGTATGTATAGTAGGCTATATGTAGGGTATGTAATGAAGGATATACATAAGGTATGTATAATAGGCTATATGTAGGGTTTGTAAATTAAACTATATGCAGGGTATGCATTGTAGGCATTATATAGGGTATGTATAGTATACTCTATGTATGGTATTTATAGTAGGCTATATTTAGGGTATGTTTTGTAGGCAATATATAGGGTATGTATAGTAGACTATATGTAGGATATGTATAGTAGACTATATGAAGGGTATGTATTGTAGGCAATATAAAGGGTATGTATAGTATACTATATGTATGGTATGTATAGTAGGCTATATGTAGGGTACATGTATGTATAGTAGGATATTTGTATGGTTTGTATAGTAAGCTAAATGTAGGGTATGTATAGTAGGCTATATATAGGGTATGTATAGTAGGCTATATGTGAGATATGAAAAGTACTCTTAAAAAAGGGTAAAGTAATGTAAGTATAGTAGACTATATGTAGGGTATTTATAGAAGGCTATATGTAGGATATGTATAGTAGACTATATGTAGGGTATGTATAGTTGGCTATATGTAGGGTATGTATAGTAGACTGTATGTATGGTTTGTATTTTAGGCTATATGTAGGGTATGTAATATGGGCTATAAGTACGGTATGTATAGTAAGCTATACATATAATATGTATAGTATACTACGTGTATGATATGTATAGTAGGCTTTATGTAGAGTACATGTATGTATAGTAGGCTATATGTAGGGTATGTAATGTAGGCGATACAGGCTATGTATAGTAGGTTATATGAAAGGTATATTATGTACGCTATATGTAGGGTATGTATAGAAGGTTATATGAAGGGTATATTATGGAGGCTATATGTAGGGTATGTATAGAAGGTTTCATGAAGGGTGTGTGATGTAGGCTATATGTATGGTATGCATAGTAGGCTATATGTAGGGTATGTTATGTAGGCCATATGTAGGGTATTTATGATAGGCTATATGTAGGGTTTGTATAGTAAGCTATAGGCAGTGTATGTATAGTAAGATATATGTAGGGTATGTATAGTAAGATATATGTAGGGTATGTATAGCAAGCTATATATAAGGTATGTATATTAAGCTATGTGTAGGGTATGTATAGTAGGCTATATGACGGGTATGTATAGTAAGCTAAATGTAGGGTTTGTATAGTAAGCTATACGTAGGGTATGTATAATAGGCTATATGTAGGGTATGTAACGTAAGCTATATGTAGGGTATGTAATGAATAGTGAAATCAACTGCATACGTGTTATATCAAAAGTATTCAATTGAATGGTACTTTATCAAATATAACAAACAATCATTTATAACCGCTTATATCCCATTCTGCTGATGTATCTTTATTTAGATCAAACTAAGGATTGTGATTATCCTCATTTCATTACATAAAGCCGTCTCTGGGAGTGTCAACATCCCATTACATAAATATCATACGAAACTTATAGTTTTGTTTCCAGCCTTACTCTAAAGTATTTGTTACAACGCGGAAACCAAACTATGCTTCAGCGGTTTGACGTTATAACGTAAGTCACTTTGGCTCCAAATACGGCAAATTTCATGTACATTTTTTCGAAATATTCCTAATAAATCACTTTATGTGATACATAGAATATCTCGTTCTTGTTTAATCATTATCACTTTAATTAAACTCCATAACTAAGCAGAAAATGACGCTCGCAAAGGCTCGTTTATTAAGATTCTCCTAATTCGGACGTGAAACCGCACTTACGGCAGAAAAACATTTTACAAAACACTCCTAGCTTAGACAATCGTAAGTTTTAGGTGAAAAGCTACTCATTCCACGAGGCAGTCTAAAAAAGCAGATTAAAACATTGCAACTATGGAGCTGATCTAAACTGTTTGCCTCGACTCAAAATGATAGATAGACTTTCGACCGGCTAAAAACCTTAGCTACGATTGCGAAGTTACGACCTCATTCATAAAACGGTCTTAAAACCGGTCGTAAACTCAAACCTTACGTCATAAACGTGGTTAAGTTCCGAATTTATTGATGAAACCGTCCCGGGTGTGTCATAGTTAAAGAAATGTTGCACGGCACTCGCTAGTTTATGAAAACCAAACTTAGCGTAATTATTACACTGCGTAATTATTACACTGCGTAATTATTACACGGTTTTCTTGAAACACCGCTTATATAAACTTTCTTGTATTGATATCGGATATCTAGTATATATATACGTCCTCATTTTCCGGCGCAAATACATGCAGATTGCCACGCACACATACAACATTGATGATTCAATTCCTTTTCAAATAAGGTACCAAATACGGCATTGTGACGTAACCGCAATATGAGTTCACGTCCTTAAAAATGTGGTTATATAATACAAACCGACGTACAGTTACTGCGACATACTGTTCCCCCGTCTAGTATTGTTATCACATGTTTTAACATCATACGAGTGTCCAATATAGATAGGACTATACGGCAGTACGGCAGCTCTAAAGGGACACACACATTTTTGTAAATAACATACGAATTTCTTTTTATCTCGTGCTCACGAGATAGATAAAAAATACTCGTGTGTGTCCCTTTAGAGCTGCCGTATAGTCCTATCTATATCGGATATCTATTATATAAACGTTCTCATTTTCCGGCGCAAATACATGCATATTGTCGAATACACAAATACAACATTGATGTTTCAATTCCTCTTCAAATAAGGGACCAAATATGGCATTGTGACGTAACCGGAATATGAGGTCACGTCATTAGAAATGTGGTTATAGAATACGAACCGACGTACAGTTACTGCAACATACTGTTCCCCTGTCTAGTATTGTTACCACATGTTTTGTTTATTTATTTATTTATTGGGGTTTTACGCCACTTTCAACATTATTTCAGTTATATCATGGCGACAGTTCACTTATTCATGATCCCTGGGTAAACAAACCAGTACATGGCTAGAACATGTGCCTTGCCCAAGGGCACTCCATCATGACCGAGGTGCCGCGACTGGGAATCGAACCCGGGACACCCGGTTTCGAAAACCCGACGCTAACCACTCGACCACAGCGGATTCCCCACATGTTTTAAAATCATACGCGTACACATGATGTCACTCTTACTGTAAGCTTCTGTATCTTCAAAAAGTTGTTTTAACCATTTCCCTCATATGGACGCTTTCTGACACCTCTCAACAGACGGCTTGTTTGAAAACATAGTGACAAAGGACGAAATTGCTCAAAACGAGCGATTTCTTCTTTTGTCACAATGTTTTCCACTTTTAGTCATCCTTTCAGTTATAGAGATTTTTTTATATTTTGACAAAATATGTTCAAAGTCGTCTGCTGCAGAATTGTCGTATGAGGGAAAGGGTTAATAGTTATAAAGATAGGACTAAATTGGGAATAAACAATAACACAATTGATTTGATTGATTGGGGTTTAACGCCGTTTTTAACAATTTCTCTGTTATATCAGCTCACCTACTCATGCATTTCTGGTTTTCTCACACCAGTACTCCACACAACAATATTCCCAAGCAACTGGCTGCCTTTCCACATAGACTTAGCCCATTGGTGGAAGATGAATGACGCATGTCGCATTGACTTTTGTCAATCGTCGGAAAGAAAGTTGGCCGAAACGGGATTCGAACTCTAGGTTGACAGCCCGCGTCGCTACCGACTGAGCTACAGGGGCTCGGCGAAAATAACAATAACACAAAGATCAAATGAATGCATGTATAGGCTGTTCATCGCATACAACACGTTTATTTGAATAACTTAAGATTTTAGAAAGTCTTGATTACAGAATTCAAAGACGAATGAACATTTCGGAATTATAAGCTTTTTTAGAAGATTTATAAAAAACAATTCCTTCTTAATGTGTTGATTATAATCAATACGAGCCGTCCCGCGAGAAAACCAACTTAACGGCCTCTGCGTAATGTATCGACCCAGATCAACCTGCGCAGTCCGCGCAGGCTAATCCGAGCCGACACATTCCGTCTTAGGGGGATAGATGTAAAGAGTAATGATTCTTGAATCAGAAAATCCACAGGAGGAAAAAATAGTCTGTCCGGGTTCACCTGCGCGGCATGCTTAGTCTGATCCGGGTCGATACTTTACGCAGAGACCACAATGATGGTTTTCTCGCGGGAACGGCTCATATTCGTGTAACGGTGCTATACCCTGGGCTCGTTAAAGAACCAAGGGATCTTTTTCGGAAAGAGCTTGGGTATCGCACCCGGTGTCCATTGTATCTAGACTATGTCTCTTGAATATATCTACAACTAGCAGGTGCTTGTAAATGCCATAGTGTACACTATCCGAGTAGCCTATAGAAGCAAAAACAAGGTTATGCTCAATTAGAGCAATGGGAGACATCGGTCCGTTATCTCCCTTTAATACTCTCTACATCTAGCTAGGTCCTATCATTTGGTTTCCTCTGTTTTTATCATTGGTTTCTTTGCACTGGATGGTGCACTTATAATTGCATTTTCTTGGCCAACTGTTATTAGATTGAAACAGTAATTCCACATTTGTTTTCTTTAAACACTACTATGTAAATTTTCTCTTTTGAATCATCGCTTTAATTAACACATTTATGATTAATGTGTACAGAGTAATTGCAATATCTCATTGCGAAATAGCGATAAAGACAAAGGATTCCAACTAAAGGGACCTACCAACTATTTGGTCTTCCTTGGTATTTATCTGACAAGGGAGATAATATAATTATCACTAATGTCCCAAATTGGTCTCTATAAGGACATTACATAATTAATCGTCGTATATAAAATTTCTCAGTCACATCATGGCAGCCAGTTAAACTATCAACGTTCTACCTAGTTTGGTTCGAAACGGCTCTCCACACGGTATTCCTATCAGGCAACTAACTGCCTTCAATCACATTGATACATTTCAGCTCAATTGGGAAATGCAAATCAGCGCTCTAGATAAGAAGAGTATTTCACGTCCCCAGATCCTTATTTGACCATCAAACCCTACGTTGTGGGTACTCAAATGAATCGTCTCAGTGAGACGATTCTTTTGAGTACCCACAACATAGGTTTTAGTGAAGTCATAAGGGAGATTTGGATATGGGAAAAGTCCAGACATTTAAAACCACCCAGACCAAAATATAGACGCTTTTCGATGCCTCTGCAGCAGACGGCTTTTTGAAAACATAGTGACAAAAGAAGAAATTGCACAGAACGTGCAATTTCTCCTTTTGCTACAATGTTTTCCACTACATATCTAGTCCTCTGGCCAATGGTGCCTGCCACAATGTCCTCGTCGATTTTAGTGCAGTAATAAGGGAGATTTGGATGGGAAAAGTTCTCAGTCCAACGTCGAAATGAATGAGTACATGGGCACAATTTTAAACTCCTGACTAATGGATACATCGGGTTTCGAGTTCAATAACCGTTTAAAACACACAGTAAAGGATTGCAATCTCAAAATGGAAAAAACGCCAGACGGCGTAATAATGTGTTTTATCGTCTGCTCTTGTTTTATATATTCACGGCAACATAATTACATCTCTGAGTCTGATTTATTCCCTAATTCGGTTTGGCTGTTTCTGCTTTCTATTGAACAAACATTTAACAACAAAACGCCATTGGAAAACAATCTTTCCGAAAAACGCGATCAACAATGCCATTCAAATCCTTCAAATATCCGTAAAGTCTGCTCAGAGCGTGTCCATCAAAGAATGTTGAATTCAAGTACAAGTCTGATTATGATTGCTTTTACGTTAGCTAGTGGAAGCTGACAAACCAATCAAATTACAATCTCTCTATCTCTCTCTCTCTCTCTCTCTCTCTCTCTCTCTCTCTCTCTCTCTCTCTCTCTCTCTCTCTCTCTCTCTCTCTCTCTCTCTCTCTCTCTCTCCCTCTCTCTCTCTCTCTCTCTCTCTCTCTCTCTTTTGCTCTCTCTCTCTATCTCTTTCTCTCTCTCTCTCTCTCTCTCTCTCTCTCTCTCTCTCTCTCTCTCTCTCTCTCTCTCTCTCTCACTCTACCTCTCTATCTCTCTCTCTCTCTCTCTCTCTCTCTCTCTATCTCTCTCTCTGTCTCTCTGTGTCTCTCCCCCTCCCTCTCTCACTATATATATATCTCCCTCTCTCCCCCTCTCCCCCTCTCTCTCTCTCTCTCTCTCTCCCTTTCTCTCTTTTCTCTCTCTCTCTCCCCTCTCTCTCTCTCTCTCTCTCTCTCTCTCTTTCTCTTTTTTTTCTCTCTCTCTCTCTCCCCCTCTCTCTCTCTCTCTCTCTCTCTCTCTCTCTCTCTCTCTCTCTCTCTCTCTCTCTCCCTCTCTCTCTCTCTCTTTTCTCTGTCTCTCCACCCTCCCTCTCTCTATACATATATATATCTCCCTCTCTCTCCCCTTTCTAGGTGCCTCTAATTGTATATCCCTCTCTCTGATAATGTTTCTCTTTCTATATATCCCCTCTGGTATTTTTATTTATCAGCAAATTCCTTTGACATTTGATAGAAAAATACATGAAAGTATCTTAACTATAATTCATGTTGTCACGTTCTTAACCCTTTCCCACATACAAGAAATCTGCAGTAGACAACTTTCAACATATGCTGTCAAACAATGGAACATCTTTATAATTGAATGGATAACCAATGACTAATAGTGGAACACATTGTGAGCACATTCTTCTTTTGCCACAATGTTTTCAAACGACGTCTGCTTCAGAGGCGTCAGAAAGCGTCTGTATGTCGGAAAGGGTTATTGATCAGTGTATCCAGATGTAATAAGCATTGTGCAAATAATAAAGTCAAGTTATTGTCATCAGGATTACTGGTAATCATTCAAAATCAACGATTTAAAATGTTCCCATCTATCAAAACTCGGGAAAACAAGCATATTATACGCTTGTGGGATATCATTTGTGTTATTATATACCAGCATATTTTCAGGTGAAAATAAATGCAGATGGTCATGCGCAGTTCAAACACGAAGGATTAAAGTTCTGTATTTGACTAGGAAATACGGTACCAAATATGGTAAGGATACGTCACTGAAATATGATGCGACATCATTGAAATGTGCGTTTACGTCATTCAAAATGTGATTGTTAGCCATGGTTCACACCCACATCATTAATTTATGTGAAACTTTTGTTAATCTTTTATTCAGAATATAGAAATTTGTATTGTTTCTTTATTCTTTCTTAAAAGATATAAATGGTATATAATACAAAGAAAATGGTGTCAATGCGCTATCAAATTGTCCACGCCCCTCGTAGTGCTATACTAAACTATGTATCGCCACATCAGCATATGTTTACCTATATAATATATATATTGTGTATATATATTGTGTGGAACAGCTAGTTCAACAGTATGTGTAATGCTTAACTCTTTCAAGCATAAACCCATCTACCAGCAGTAGATCTTAAAAAAACATCAAGACCAAAAAAATATTGAGCATATCTGTAAATATAATTAAAATTATGAAAGTTCATAATGGGCAATTTATCCTTTTGGCACACTGTTTCTAAGAGTCAACGATGTAGATGTGAGAACAATTCAAAAAAGTCTTCAATAATTGTACATATAACAGATAGACGGAATAACCTTTCACTGGCTGTAAGAACAATAGCAATTTGTTAAATCATGAAAATATGCAGAATTTTCTTTTCAAATCAGATCAATCCGTTCCTCACTTATTGCATATAAGTAGCGGCAAGCAAGAAAGGGTCCAGTTTTACATGAAAACAATGCGATTGACAGTTTTAGCATATACTCGATAGAGCTACTACACCGTACGTCTATTTTTATGAGCCGTCCCGCGAGACAACCAACATTATGGCATCTGCGTAATATATCGACCCAGATCAGCCTGCACAGACCGCACAGACTGATCCGGGTCGACACATTCGTCTCAGGGGGAAAGAAGTATAGAGTAATGATTCTTGAAACAGAAAATCCACATGAGGCGAAAAGTGTCTGTCCGAGTTAGCCCGTGCGGCATGCTTTTAGGTTGATCCGGGTCGAAACTTTACGCTGAGTCCAGACTGTTGGGTTTTTCGCGAGACAGCTCATATATGCTATATATATCTAGTTTATTGTTTTATCAGAATATACACTTAACACCCTTCCATCATACAGCACATCAGAGACATATAAACACATGTGTTTATATGTCTCTGCTGTATAGTATACTGTTATCTGTATATTGTACAGTATTGTAAATTGTAATGTCACACTTCACATGTTTTGTAAATATTTATATTTGTGTATGGGCCGATGGCCTAAACGACACTTTGAAATTAACTAACTTCTTAGTCTTACGACAAACTACAGTTGTAGTTTCATTTAATTCTTCCCATGAATAGATCATTTATTATTATTAGTAGTATTATTGCTTTTATAATTATAATAATAATTATTATTATTATGATATTAATAATAAAACAATAACAATTATAATAATGATATTAATAATAACAATACTACTACTACTACTACTACTAGTACTACTACTACTTCTATTTATAATAATAAATATTGTTATTGATAATTATAATATTATTAATAGTGTCCCTATGATTATTTCTATAAATATTAATCATAATTATAATAACAAAACTACTACAACTACTACTACTACTAATAATAATAGTGATGAATATTGTTATTAATAATGATAATACTATTATTATTATCCTTATCATTATTTTTATAATATTGTTGTTGTTGTTGTTGTTGTTGATATTATTTTTATCATCATCCTCGTCGTCCTTGTTGTTAGAATCATCACCACCACCAAATATAGGATTGTCTATGAACTCTTTCCCACTTGCAACCAATATGCAGCAGACGACATTGTAAAGTCGTATCAAATTGTTTGAAAATCTCTATGAAATATTGTACCCGGTTGAGGCGGACATTCTTTCGGGCGATTTTTCCCATTGCCTCTCACCTCTGATTTATGTGAGAAAGTAGTCAGTGGCTTCGAAAGAATGTTGTGCAAGTACTGGTGTGGGAAAGCCAGGAAAACATGGGTAGGTGCACTGACCGCCGTGATATGACCAAAGCTGTTAAAAGCGGCGTTAAACTCCAAACAAACAAAACAAACAAACTATGAAATATTGAATAAAGTCTCTATGCAATATTGTATAGAGTCTCTATGAAATATTGAATAGAGTTGAAAACACTGTGGCAAAAGGAGATGTTGCTCATAAAGAGCAATTTTGTTTTGCCAAAACGTTTTAAAGGGTAAATATTTAACAAAATAAAAACAAAAATAACTTACCAAGTAAAATGTGTCTATTTCCAATATACACTTTCCCTGTCTCAAATATCTATAACCAATTTCAAATCAATACAGAAGTGTACGGTCTTTACCAAGTCGATTATCGGCTTATCTTTTAGTCACTCTAAGCGTAAATTGGTGATCTATTCCGAAAATAAACTGAATTAGCCTTATGGCAGATATCAAATTCCCCTAAATATAACTTTGTGTAATCAAATATAACACCCATACACCGTTCTGTAATGTTCTTGTAATTATATAATTAGATTATACGTTTTATATTTATGTCCGATGTTCTTATTCAATAATGACGTATTCATGTTATGTCAGGTTTTATTTTATGAAAGTATACTGCGTACAGTATCGACCCTGATCAGTCTAAGCATGCTGCGCAGGCTAATCCGGACAAACACTTTTCGCCTCCTATGGATTTTCTGTTTCAGGAATCATTACTCTATACCTCTATCCCCTCAGACGGAATGTGTCTGCGCGGACTGCACAGGCTGATCTGGATCGATACATTACGCAGATTCCATAATGCTGGTTTTCTCGTGGAACGGCTCACACGATGTTAATCTTTACACCTTTCCCCAAAAAAGACGTAGTTTAACCCTCATATAGACGCTTTCAGGCTGACGCCCCTGCAGCAGACGGCTTCGTGAAAACAAAGTGACAAAGGAAGAAATTGATTGCACTAAACGAGCAATTTATCCTTTTTCCAGAATGTTTTCAACTTTTAGTCATAGGTTATCGATTCAATCATAGAGATTTTCCATTTTTTGACAAAATATGTTCAAAGTCGTCTACTGAAGAATTGTCGTATGAGGGTTAATGCATCTGCACCAGGCGGGTTTTTCCACAAATATTTTGAGAAATTGCTTATGATATATAAGTATAGATCAATATACAAATAACAGTGACTAGAAAGTGTTAACCCTTTCCCTCATGTATTCACTTTCTGACGCATCTGCAGTTGACGGCTTTTTATAACCATGGCGACATACGAGCAAATTTTCTCCTTTTGTCACCATGTTTTCGACAATTAATGTACTTTTATTTAAAGGGAGTTTCGACATCTTAGCTGATATGTTTTCAAAGTCGTCTGCTGCAGAGTTCTTGTATGTGGTAAAGGGTTAAATAAAGGTGTTTGATTATATAAGTGATACCCTTTGCTTTATTCTCGAAAGATATACTTGTTTGTCAGGCGTCAGGCAGTCAGGCATTTTATTCCATTATTTCTCTATCAACCGGGTACATATAAAAGGACCACTAGGATCTGAACATCAGACATCGTCGCCCTCGAAGAGTATGCCTTAATCATTTGGCTATCGGGATTCATTAATGTGAGATTTGCGCCGTTTTAAAAAAAATTACAGTTATATCACGCTGGCAGAAAACTTATTTATGTTCCATGGGTAAAGAAAACGAGTACTAGGATAGGACCTATCTCTTGTCCGAGAGCATTCCACCATAACCGCAACGCCAGGAGATCGAACCCGGGAAGCCCTGTTTCATATCGTCCCATATCGGTTTCTTTAGGCTATTGGGATCGGTATATATATTTTCCACGTCAGAGACAATATGCATCTACCAGTTTGCGATGGGTCTCTTTTTCCAATGCAGTGAACAAAGGCGATTATCCGCAGACACAATTGTTTGGACCAATCTTTAGATAAGTTAAAAAAAACAGATGTCAAGCTTTAACCCTTTCCCTCATATACACGCTTTCTGACGCCTCTACAGCAGACCGCTTTTTGAAAACATAGTGACTAAAGAAGAGACTGCTCAAAACGAGCAATTTCTCCTTGTGTCACAATGTTTTCCACTTTTAGTCATAGGTTATCCATTCAATTATAAAGGTTTTTCTATTTTATGATAAAATATATTTCAAATTCATCTGCTGCAGAATTGTCGTATGAGAGAAAGGGTTAAAGATTAGTAAGTATAAAAAGGATATATAACAATTGCCTAGTTTATCGATATTTTCCGATTTCTACCCATGTCATTCTTATAATTCTAGTAAGTATAAAAAGGATATAACAATTGCCTAATTTATCGATATTTCCGATTTCTACCCATGTCATTCTTATAATTATATCCCCCTGCGTCGGCCCGGATTAGCATCCGCGTACTGCGCAGGCTGATCTGGGTCGATATGTTACACAGAGTCCATAATGTTGGTTTTCTCACGGAACGGTTCATATAAGTTAACGTTACCTATTTTAATTTTGGTTCCCATGAAACTTTCTTTCTTATTTATACTTTCTAATTTTAATTAATATTTTGTCATTCATGTATGTTTATTATGATTATATCAGTGATGTAGATAAGATGTTTTTCAATGTATATATGTAACATGTTTTTCTATGTATATATGTTATATGTGTTTTAATGTATATATGTTTGCCATATTTATATAATTTGCACATGGCGAAAGGCAAAATATTGAGTTGAATTGAATTGTTATATCGATATATGGTGTGCTTATATCGAAAAGTGTCTGGTTTAGTTGGTTCTACATTGCACCGTTTCCTCTAAATTGATAGTTGTTCAATGTCATATAGATGTCTGGTTTAGTTGGTTCTACATTGCACCGTTTCCTCTAAATTGATAGTTGTTCAATGTCATAAAGATGTCTGGTTTAGTTGGTTCTACATTGCACCGTTTCCTCTAAATTGATAATTGTTCAATGTCATATAGATGTCTGGTTTAGTTGGTTCTACATTGAACCGTTTCCTCTAAATTGATAGTTGTTCAATGTCATATAGATGTCTGGTTTAGTTGGTTATACATTGCACCGTTTCCTCTAAATTGATAGTTGTTCAATGTAATATAGATGTCTGGTTTAGTTGGTTCTACATTGCACCGTCTCCTCTAAATAAATAGTTGTATAAATATAAATGTCTGGTTCTTTGGTCCGAATTCCCGTAGCTCAGTCGGTAGTGACGAGGGCCGCAATCTAGGGTAAGTGCGTTCGAACCGCAGCTCGGCCAACACTTTTTCTGACGTTAAACAAAAGTCACTGTGACAAAGCGCCACTCGTATTCAAATACGGCTAGTAATACTACAGTGTTGCTAACCTATCTTCATGTATCACGAGGGGAGACAACCAATATACATACTCGAGAAATAATCTAGTATCCGGCGTTCAACATACAGCGGGGTGGACTCTTTCTTGCATCATACACGAATACTTAATTTTATTTGGATTATTTTTGATTATTTGAACGCTTAGAGGTAACTCTTTACAAATCTTTAGGGAACCTTTAGAAAGACTATTGATGGTTGGAATGGTTGATTTACATCAAAACAAAGACGTAATTCAACTGGTGTAACGGGTGACATATACCTGTGACGCCATACCCGGGGTAGTCTGGTATCTGGCGTATTATAGGCAATTAGTACGTCTGGCATGAACCAATAGTGGCGAGTAGATTGTTCTTCTTCCCTTATATATTGATATCGCATATATAGTAACTTTGTAAATAAACGACTGATTTTCGTACACCCTACAGTTGACCACTATAACTTGTTGTTTTGAATCAATACATACATACTGAATCAACCTACATTCAATGTTTGAAAGGTTAAGCTGGTTTTGATTGATTTATTGATTGATTGACTTGGGTTTAACGCCGTTTTCAACAACGTTTCATTCATATCACAGCGGTCAGTTCAACTACTCGGTGATCGGACAAAAAGAAACAGGATAATAAGCAACGGCTAAAAAGTAACAGTTTTTGCCCGGATAACAGGTAACAGGACAAAAGGCAACAGTTCTGATATTTTCATTTCAGGTTCTAACTAAGTTTTCCTTTGATTTAATCAGGGACTTTTTATCCTGTTTCTTTTTATCCTACAATCCAACTACTCATGTGTTTCCTAGCTTTCTCAAACCAGTAATCCATACAACATTCTTTCCAAGCAACTGGCTGCTTTTCTACATAGACTATAATCCCATTGGTGAAAGACAAATGATGCTTGTCACAGTGACTTTTTTCAAACGTCGAACAGAATGTTGACCGCGCTGGATTTAGAACTCACAACCACTTGATTGACAGCCTGCGTCGCTACATACTGAGTTACCGGGTCTCGACAAAAGGTTAAGCATTGTATCACGAACGTTTTTATTTTATAGCCTTTAGACTGTTACAGTTATTTTGTTAACCAGCCATATGATTTCGACTGAGACATATCGTTAACCTAACTTTGAATTTGCTTACACGTACTAAATGTGCTGTATCTAAGCATATATCATGGACAGCTCATTAAAATTGCGTTTAACCCTTTCAGCGCCGACTTGTTTAAAGTAGGCTCTTCCATGTTAAAACTCGGACGATTCTATTTTCATGTTATAGGATTTTTGGACAGCTGTCTCACCTGAATCTGTATTGTTTGCAAAAAGCTCAATATTGCCTTTGGCGCTGAAAGAGTTAATAGAGTATTATTTATTGTTTGTTTTTATTTACCCTCGCCGTGCAGAATTAACTATTTGGCGAGCAGACAAAGTTAGATACAAGGGAGTCTGGGTGCGATACTCTAGCTCTTTCCGAAAAGACCCCTTGGTTCTTTTACGTGCCCGGTGTATAGCACCGATACACGCGAGGTTATTTTTCCTGGAAGTGACCAGTACCTAACCTCTAGTTGAGTGGGAGAAGCTTAAAAGCATCCCTTAAATTTCCAGAACCCGAACCGGGATTTGAACCCCAGACCTCTGGGTTGACTCCCCGCCACTCTTTAATAGAGTATAAGTCATATGTGTTCTTTAAACAACTTTTCAAAAAATGTACATAAGTAAGGTGTTGTTGTTGACGTTCATGAATTCGGTCACGGACAGCAGTATGGTTAGTTTTGTGAACAAGTATATTGAATTATAATTATCCCATAATCATAAAACTGATATCCTTTTAATGGCAACACATTTTAGATTAAGAAAATGCAAAGACGTGAAAATGTCAAATCTACCAACATTGTTGCTTTTCTCATGGTTTGGCTCATATAAATAACTAAACGATAACAAAAAATCGGTAATTGTCGTTTTCTCAAATTGTAAAGCACGGGCGTTTTTGTGCGATTTAAAGGACGTAAAAACCGAGCACGTGTTCATGAGTATATATGTGTGTTATACGCTTCGGCGACGTAATGATAGATCATCAGACTAGGGTGCAGGATGTGGCGGGTTCGTTCCCCGGACAAAGACTTTTAAAAAGGTAGTAATGGCTGCCGTTCTTGGCGCTCGGGATTGCAGAGTTAGCATAACGTCTAATGAGCTGGTGTCAGGATAAATGGATAAGTAGTACTGGTAACCTACCAAGGAAACACCGTCAAATAACAGAACAAAAACACGTTGAAAGGCGCGTAAATTGTAATCAGATCCAATATACGTAAAAGCGAAGAATCTTGGTCTGAGTTTAATGAGATTGGGTTAATCATTTTGAGTGATTGGTGTTTTACGCCGCTTTCAACAATTTCCAGTTATAATATATCTATAGGTACTACCTATTTACGAAAAAAACGCAAGATAATTATAAACAAAAATTAAAGAGCATACTTTGGCCATAAAAAAGGATTTATAAGTAATTGACTAGACAATAATAATGTTAATGTCATGTTTCGTGCATTATCAAAAAATATTTGGAATTCGTATTGCTGTCGTCTATTATTACGAACAGAAAATAATAAAGTAAAGACTTTCAAAACATCAAGGAATACATTTATAATGAACGAGGTTAAAACATGATGGCCAAGATGATCCTAAATCGATCACCTGCATTATGGTAAAGAAGCAAAAAGATCAGCTCTTTGCTGATGCCACCTGGCAACTGCCTTTTTCAACCAGTCAATATGACTGGAACAAATGATGTAAGGGGTCACATTTCTGCTTAACCCTTTCCCTATTAGAGACGGTTTCTGAGGCCTTTGCAACAGACGATTTAGGGAAAGATTGTCGCTAAAAGAACAATTGCTCCTTATGAGAAAGTTATCCTTTTGCCACAATGTTTGATAAATAGCTCATGTATAGGAATTTGGGGTATTTCATGTTGATACCACTTTTTTTGCGGGAAACGACGTCGTTCCATTGACGTTACGCCAAGATGAAGTGTTACGGAAATGACGTCACGTCCTTCTTTGGCTACGATACAGTCAACATTTAGGTTCAGGCGTAGAAGTCTAATGCTGTCGTTTTTTTGACGAACGGGAAAACATATTTCTTACAGAGTTCCATTTATTTGTAATGTTAATTCCCCCAAAACACTTTAATAAATATCGATTTAAAAAAAAAATATATTAAAAAGACGACAATAATTTAAAAAATCCGTGTTTTTCGTGTCATTTTATACATACCCAAAATATCGATTTAAAAAAAAATATTAAAAAGACGACAATAATTTATTTTCAATCCGTGTTTCTCGGCTCATTTTATACATACCCAAAATGGCGGCCCCCATGGATTTGGCCAGTTTCATTTCAGAAAGCTTCATGGGTTATTGAAAAAAAAAAAAAAAAAAAAAAAATCTCACACCTGTTAACTATAAGCGAAAAAACCCATTCATGGTTTTTTTTCGTATTACGGTGTTTTCCGGATAAGTTACCAGTACTTATCGTCCATTTATCCTGAGACAATCCAGCCAGTCGTAAATGCTAACCCAGCAACTATAAGCGCCTGTGATTGTAGCCACTACTACCATTTTTAAAGTACTCGGTATGACCAGGCAAGGGATCGAACCCACGACCTCCAGTGTCCGAGGCGGATGCTCTACCACTACAAAAACGAGGCGGTTATTGTGTTAATCAATCGAACTGGGTTGATCAAAAATTTACAAAATAAGGAAATTAAACACGCATTACAATTAAACTTCTAATTACCCTTTAGCCTCCCATTATTAGGTATGAATTATTTCATTTCTGTTTCTAAACAATATTTAGCTATAAACATCATACATGGAAAACACATTTGCGATCATTGTATTGTCAGTGTAAATTCAACGGTCTTGTTTTGAATGTAAAAGTATAACAGATGAGGGCCGTACCAACAATAGGTCAAAGGGAAGCAATTCGGTTTGGTGCGCCGGGCTTTGGTAAAAGGGAAGCAATTCAGTTTGGCGCGATGGGCTTAGCAATACGGTTAGGAAAAGAGTAACATATGATTTGAAGTCATAGCTCAAAAGGAAGATCCACCTTTGGTTTGCTTGTGCTTTTTTGGTAGTTTTAAGAATGAAATTTTATTAAATATAGGTTTCAGGATTATTTGAATTGTTGGGAAAGAGCCATAGCCCATATTGCTGTACTGGTCGCCTATGGCAAATGAATTGCTTATATCTGACCTAGTGCATTTGTGAAATGAACACTCGGCGATCATGTTTCGTTTTAATGACATCAGCTTAAAATATATGTAATGCCATTATAAGTGTATTTGGCTCAACAGTATGTACCACGATTAGGTCATTGTAGTATCAAACATTGGTCGAAAGTGCTTCTAGATTGTTTACTAAAACGAGCGCGACTCCCGGACGGGTCCTGGTAGTATCTAACATTGGTCGAAAGTGCTTCTAGATTGTTTACCAAAACGAGCGCGACTCCCGGCCGGGTCCTGGTAGTATCTAACATTGGTCGAACGTGCTTCTAGATTGTTTACCAAAACGAGCGCGACTCCCGGCCAGGTCCTGGTAGTATCTAACATTGGTCGAAAGTGCTTCTAGATTGTTTACCAAAACGAGCGCGACTCCCGGCCGAGTCCTGGTAGTATCTAACATTGGTCGAAAGTGCTTCTAGATTGTTTACCAAAACGAGCGCGACTCCCGGCCAGGTCCTGGTAGTATTTAACATTGGTCGAAAGTGCTTTTAGATTGTTTACCAAAACGAGTGCGACTCCCGGCCAGGTCCTGGTTGTATCTAACATTGGTCGAAAGTGCTTCTAGATTGTTTACCAAAACGAGCGCGACTCCCGGCCGGGTCCTGGTAGTATCTAACATTGGTCGAAAATGATTCTAAATTGTTTACCAAAACGAGCGCGACTCCCGGCCGGGTCCTGGTAGTATTTAACATTGGTCGAAAATGCTTCTAAATTGTTTACCAAAACGAGCGCGACTCCCGGCCGGGTCCTGGTAGTATCTAACATTGGTCGAAAGTGCTTCTAGATTGTTTTCCAAAACTAGCTCGACTCCCGGCCGGGTCCTGGTAGTATCTAACATTGGTCGAAAGTGCTTCTAGATTGTTTACCAAAACGAGCGCGACTCCCGGCCGGGTCCTGGTAGTATCTAACATTGGTCGAAAGTGCTTCTAGATTGTTTACCAAAACGAGCGCGACTCCCGGCCGGGTCCTGGTAGTATCTAACATTGGTCGAAAATGCTTCTAAATTGTTTTCCAAAACTAGCGCGACTCCCGGCCGGGTCCTGGTAGTATCTAACATTGGTCGAAAATGCTTTTAAATTGTTTACCAAAACGAGCGCGACTCCCGGCCGGGTCCTGGTAGTATCTAACATTGGTCGAAAGTGCTTCTAGATTGTTTACCAAAACGAGCGCGACTCCCGGCCGGGTCCTGGTAGTATCTAACATTGGTCGAAAGTGCTTCTAGATTGTTTACCAAAACGAGCGCGACTCCCGGCCGGGTCCTGGTAGTATCTAACATTGGTCGAAAATGATTCTAAATTGTTTACCAAAACGAGCGCGACTCCCGGCCGGGTCCTGGTAGTATTTAACATTGGTCGAAAATGCTTCTAAATTGTTTACCAAAACGAGCGCGACTCCCGGCCGGGTCCTGGTAGTATCTAACATTGGTCGAAAGTGCTTCTAGATTGTTTTCCAAAACTAGCTCGACTCCCGGCCGGGTCCTGGTAGTATCTAACATTGGTCGAAAGTGCTTCTAGATTGTTTACCAAAACGAGCGCGACTCCCGGCCGGGTCCTGGTAGTATCTAACATTGGTCGAAAGTGCTTCTAGATTGTTTACCAAAACGAGCGCGACTCCCGGCCGGGTCCTGGTAGTATCTAACATTGGTCGAAAATGCTTCTAAATTGTTTTCCAAAACTAGCGCGACTCCCGGCCGGGTCCTGGTAGTATCTAACATTGGTCGAAAATGCTTTTAAATTGTTTACCAAAACGAGCGCGACTCCCGGCCGGGTCCTGGTAGTATCTAACATTGGTCGAAAGTGCTTCTAGATTGTTTACCAAAACGAGCGCGACTCCCGGCCGGGTCCTGGTAGTATCTAACATTGGTCGAAAGTGCTTCTAGATTGTTTACCAAAACGAGCGCGACTCCCGGCCGGGTCCTGGTAGTATCTAACATTGGTCGAAAGTGCTTCTAGATTGTTTACCAAAACGAGGTCATGCCAAAAACTTAATCACATGGTAGTAATGGCCGCCCTCCTTGACGCAATGTTGACAGTTGCGTAAAACACCAACCAATCAATCAACCAAAGAACACCTCTTATTTAGACACATACACTATTCTTACTTCGCTTCAAGACGGGGTTTGGTACGGATATATACATATAGGGGTATTTTGAGTAAGATATGTGAGATCAGTGTATATGTGTATATGTACATTTAGGTATGTATACATATATATGTATGTATATATGTGTGTGTGTATGTATATATGTGTATAAAAATTATGCTATAATTTCTGTATTTACCATTATTTGCTCATACATTGTGGGCTGTGTGCATGCATGTGTTTATGCGTGAGTGCATATATCCGTGTGTGCGTGCGTACGAGCAAGGGTGTTTGTTTATATGAATTTGTATATACCACTATAAACAGTGAACAAGTTGAAATGTATATGAAATTTTAGATTACATAATGTCTAAATACCACTATAAACAGTCAATAAGATGATATACATGTATTTAACACATTCTAGCATCTCATATAACATTGTCCTGTGGAAATTCTTTTGTGAAAAGAATTGCTGATGGATATTCAACTTACAAAACATTTGAAATGCTGCTGTTCATCGAGTTTCGTTTCGTTAATGATAAGCATCAACTTTCTTACATGCATATATAGTCGCGTAGCATGCGTGCAATAGATGATTAACCTGCACCCTCATCATGATCCTTTTCCATTATTGTATCCACATCCATACACAAACACCCAACAAATCCCTCCAACACACTGTAAACAAACTTGTTTGTTGATAAACGCGGGTTACAAAAAAAAAAACCAGTTCGACCTGTCCAATGACCTTCACACAAGCGAGTCAGTCGTTATTCAAACACAACAATCTTTAGCAACGAGGAAGGCAAGTCAATAATTACTTTTTAATAAAAGTATTTGGTATGACATGACCTGGGATCGAACCCGCGACCTCCCGCACGCCAAGACGGATGATCTAATACTTTAACGCTTACGTGGTCATTAACTGCCATTGAAAAGGGTTTAATGCTAAAAGTTCAAATGAGATCGTATAAATGTGTAAGCTGATCCGAATCGTCTTTCGTCGCAAAACTAGAACACTTACCTCACTCATTTAACCAGTATGTTTTAGACTCTGCGTAAAGTGACCCGGATCAGCCTAAGCATGCCGCGCAAGCTATCCCGGACAGATGCTTTTCGCCTTCTGTGGAGTTTCTGTTTCAGGACTCGTTACTCTATACCTCTATTCCAAGGAGACGGAATGTGTCATTGTGTCGGCCCGGATTATCCTGCGCGGACTGCACTGGCTGTTCTGAGTAGATACATGACGCTAAGTCCACACTGTTGGTTTTCTAGTGGAACTGCTCATATAATCAACACGAGAATACACGCATTTATATTCTAGATGTGCGACTCATCGAGAAACATCGGAATTTTCTCCTCCTTCTCTCGAAATTTTTAAACTTTGTATAACTTTTATTTTTGCAGGTAGTGATGATTTTCCTCGGATGTTTCAATACAAGGTCTCTAAAGATGTCAGCTAAGGGTCGATCTACCGTTAACCCTTTCCGGTATACAACACATATATAGCTGACGACTTCGAAATCATCTAGGCAAAAGTATGACAAATTTCTATACATGAAAGACTTATTATTGAAAACAGCAATTTCTTCTTCTGCTGCAAATGTTTTCCAAAATTCGTCTGCTGTAGAGGCGCTAAAGAGACTGGAACTAATGTTTACCATATCAAGGGTTGAATTAAAAATGTAAATAGTTGTCATACAAACCACTTGATATTTCAATGGAAGCGCTGAAGCATTGAAAGTGGGCATATTCTGGTTTAATTACATATTATACACTTTATGTAAATCTGCGCCATGTTTCTCATCCGATGTAATTCTTAAACTCTATTCTAATTCTACAAAGTAGCATAACTCCATGGAAATCAATTATTCCATTTGCTTAAACGTTTTTTATTCTTTTTTCAATAATAAACTAAAACTTGTAAAGAAGTTCCACATGTTGGCCCAGATGTGCGCAGCAATTTTACCCATTTCCCTCATGTAAACGTTTTCTGACGCTTCTGCAGCAGACGACTTTTGAAAACTTTGTGACAAAAGAAGGAATTGCTCAAAACGAGCAATTTCTCCTTTTTGACACAATGTGTTCAACTCTATTCAATAAGTATGACTTCATTAAGGGAGATTTTCCATATTATTGTTGAGATGTTTTCAAAGTGGTCTGCTGTAGATGTGTTGTATGTGGGAAAGGGTTCAAAGAGTAAACGAATAGATACACATGTTAAAGGTACATGAACCCTGTGCGTTGATATGATAATCATTGCATAATCAGATACGAAAACACAATGTATTTTTCCTTGTTATTTTGTGTAATTAACCATTTCCCTCATAGGACAATTCTGCAGCAGACGACATTGAACATCATCGATATTTTTTTGTCAAAAATTAGAAGGAATTCGCCTTGGCGGAGTGGTTAGCGTCGGGGAGTCCCGGGTTCGATCCCAAGTCGCGGCACGAAGGTCATGGTGGAGTGCCCTTAAAGCAAGGCATATTGTCTAGCCTAGTACTGGTTAGTTTACCAAGGGATCATGAATATGTGAACTGTTCCCGTGATATAACTGAAATAATGTTGAAAGCGGCGAAAACCCCAATAAAATAAAACGAAAAATAGAAAATCTCTATAATTGAAAGGATAGCCTATGACTAAAAGTGGAAAGCATTGTGGCAAAAGGAATTATTGCTCGTTTTGAGCAATTTCTTCTGTTGTCACTATGTTTTCAAAAGGCTGTCTGCTGCAGAGGCGTCAGAAAGCGTCTATATGAGGGAAAGGGTTAAAGCGCGGATTGAAGGATTGGATTAACGAGATTCCCACTGCCGCTAGCTTGAGCAAGACTGGCCCGTTGAAAAGACTCTAAATGTGTTTTGATTCATTGATTGTTTGGCGCTTTTACGCCGCTTTGAACATGTTTTCAGGAATCACTACTCTATACATCTTTCCCCCTAAGACGGAATGTGTCGGCCGGATCAGTCTGCGCGGACAGCGCAGGCTGATCTGGTCGATACATTACGCAGATGATATGAGCCGAACCGCGAGAAAACCAGATCGGCGTTTCCTGCGTAGGTTACCAGTACATGTGGGTGGTCCATTTATTCTGACACCAGCCCGTTAGTCGTTGTTCTTACCCCGTAACCCTGGGCGTCACAGAGGACAGCAGTAACTACCATTTTTAAAGTATTTAGTATGACCAGGCCGGGGATCGAACCCGAGACCTCCCACACACAAGGCAGACGCTCTACTAATATACCATCGAGGCGGTCTCTGCATGTGTAACCGAGCCGCGGTAACTGTCAATCAAGGGGTTGTGATTTCGAACCCCAGCTCAGCCAACATTCTTTTCCTCGTTTGACAAAAGTCATTGTGACAAGCGTCATTCATCGTCCACCAATGGGCTAAGAGTCTATGTGGAAAAGCAGCCAGTTGCTTGTTGTGTGGATTACTGGTGTGAGAAAGCCATGAAACACATGAATCGGTGAACTGGCCGCCGCAATTCTGAAACATTGTTGAAAACGGCGTTAAACCCCAAATCAATCAATCTCTACAGGTGTAGTGCACCTGTCAGTATTCACGTATACAAAAGAACGGAGAATTACCACAGAGTACCTGTCTCGGGGTTCAAAGGGCATGTAATATAAAGCAAAAAATACCTTCACGCCCGTTTACCTAAAAGTTAGTAAATAGAAAAAGGCCGAGTCTGGCGATATCGGGGTCTTTTTGACTCACCTTCACGCCCGTTTACCTTAAAGTTAGTAAATAGAAAGAAGCCGAGTCTGGCGATATCGGGGTCTTTTTGACTCACCTTCACGCGATCATATTAACCCTTTTACCACATACATGTACTGCCGCTTTCTGACGACTTTTTAAAACATTGTGATAAAAGTATTAATGGGTCACAATAAGCAATTTATTTTGTTCGCAATTATGTTTTACACTCGATTCTAAAACTACAATTTTATATACAAGATTTTCTTCATTTTTCTCTCCGGATGATTTCAAAGTCGGTTGCTGCTGATTTATTGTATGTGGGAAAGGGTTCAGGTGAATTTGTGTAACACTTATGGGAAAACAGTGTTTATTTTGTTATAAAAGATTCATCTGTGACAGTGAAGGCTCTAGTGAGACTGTGCGGATGCACACACTCGACTGAGTCTTCACTGTTGTTCGCAAATACATTAAGACCCCACATCGCTAGACGTGGCGCAAATCTATTTATAGCAACACGTTGAGCAACCCTTTATCCGGATAGCATCAACCGGTCAGATTCGTGTTTTTAAAACAAACTTTAAATCAATACTTAAATGATTGCACCTGAGACATTAGTGAGTGAATTATGAAAATCTCTTAACTCTCTTACAGCAAATAAATTATTACTTTTTTAAAATATAGTGCATTAGATGTATTTCGTCTCAATTTTGATATTTGAAACTCAATCGAAATCAGAAGAAGTAAGTTGAGACGATACTGCAGGGTCTTCTTTCTCAATGAATACCGGTTTTGGACATGTAAACTAGATATATTTAACTTCATTTCATTACGGGATTCGTCAAATTCGGTTCAAGAAGCATAATGTCGAAGTAAGTTTAATATATTTGCATTTTTACTTCCTTAAACGTTATTATGATAAATAATAATCTTTTCAATAAACTGTTTAGAATATTTGTCAACCATGTCAATAATTCATGACGTACAATCTAACTTGTGTTAGCGGTCTATTCTGTTAAACAGCCAGCTTGCATTAAGCAGAAGATAAACCAAAACAACATTTAATTCATTATTTAACAGCCACAATTTGACTTTCCTTATGTGGCTGCCTAAGACCAGTTTGACTGTATATTCACTATCAGAAACATTGATCACGACGAAATGTAATTGTGTTTAACCCTTTCCCACATATAGACGTTGATTGACACCTCTGTAGCAAACGAATTAAAAAAACCAAAAACATTGTGACAAAAGGAGAAATTGCTCAAAACGAGCAATTTCTCCTTTTGCCACAATGTTTTCAACTTTAATTGATAATTAAAATATTTTTTATGGAAATGTTTCAATTTGTTGCCAGGATGTTTTCAACCTGCTGTAGAATCGTTGTATGTGGAAAAGAGTTAAGCATAACATCAGCCCGTCCATTTATTATTTATTTATTGGGTTTTAACGCCGCTTTCAACATTATTTCAGTTATATCACGGCGACAGTTCACTTATTCATGATCCCTGGGTAAACAATGGAGCCCGTCCATGGGACACGTTAGTCGTTGTCTTTTGAAAACACTGTATACCCAGATCAGGTTTTGCATCTGAATAGTCTGATGATCAGTATCTACTCTGTTAACGTACGAGCCGTCCCACGAGAGCACCAACAGTGTGGACCCGGATCAGCTTTAGCATGCCGCGCCAGGCCTATACGGGCAGACACTTTTCGTTCCTGTGGATTTTCCGTTTCAGGAAGCATTACTCTATACCTCTATCCTCCTGAGACGAAATGTGTCGGCCCGGATTAGCCTGCGCGGACTGCGCAGGCTGATCTGGGTCGATACATTACGCAGATAGCATAATGTCGGTTTTGTTATGAGACAGCTCATATTACGAACGGAAATTTATAAGAAGCTTATGGCAACTCGTGTGGATTATTATCAGATGGAGCAGATGTTCGTGCTGATCTGAATCCACAATGTTTAGAAATGAAAAACATTTACCATATTCGCAAGGGCAGACTCAAATGATTTCACTTTAATATGCAAATCCTAAAACTGGTTATTAATGGCTGCCCTCATTGTTGCACAGCGTTAAAACAGAACATAATTGCATTGTTTCAAGCAATACACACGTTTCTTTAAATAAACCCATAGCATATACTGATTAGTGTTATATATTTATGTTCAATATATTCGGCTTTTCCATTTGTCCATAGAATATTTTACGGTCATTGTTTTAATGGGCGATATTTATTTTTGTTATGCAGTTTGTATTACCGGACCATATCTTTCAGATATTGAGAAGACTAAAAGATCGCGGGCACGTGAATACATTATTCGGGCCATTTTTCAAATTTTCTCATAAATCTTCGGAATTTGAGGGTTTACCTTTTGTAACCCTTTCCAAATTGCAGACGAACTTTGACACCTCGACAGACGACATATGCAAATATTGTGTCAAAAAGAAAAATTGTTCATAATGAGCATTTATCTCTTTTTGTCACAATGTTTTTAACTTCATTTCAATGCTAGTTCTTTAATGTATCGAAAGTTATCACATCATTGACTCAAATTTGTCTGCGTCAGTTGCATGTGTTTGAACCGTGACAGAGGGTTACACGAGATATGATACTATACAGAACGAGACTGTGAAATACAAACATTCACGAATGTACCGTTTCTACATGAGTTCGAGTGGTTTATTCACATAACCACGATCACTCTAGTCATCGTTCAAACACAAGTGCTCACACATTTTAAGTGAGCAGCTACGTACTGAAATCTCTGGAATATCTATTGAAATAATTGCAATGGAATTACAATGATCTAACTTGCTAATGTTTGTTAGCGTCTCAAAAACAACTGAAGTTTGTTCATATACATGTATATTACATTCTTTTAAAATATATCAAACAATACGAACTATCAAATGATTGCATTTTTAATTTTTATTTGATATACAAAAAAAGCTGTTATTTAAAGTTTCAAAATCAATATATCATACCGAAAGATCATTGCTGATTTAGAACAGAACGTAAATCATAACCGCTGGTTTTTGATATACCATTGTCTTCAAGCGTTTCCGACTGTAGACTAGTCTTGAAAACAGGGTCGTACAAAGAGACATTACATATAAAGGACAGTTTATCCTTTTACACTGTGATTAATTATTTCTATTTAAAGTCGTCTGGGAAAGGCACATATTAATCATCGCGTCGGTGATGGTAGGACTATATTGGTAAGTGCATATTTTAGACCCCACATAAGTAATTGTGCAGTACCATTGGGCAATGCAACCAAACTTGCGTCGGTCATGGTGCAGTACCATAGGGCAATGCAAAATACCTTGTATCGGTTACGGTGCAGTACAATTGGGCAATGCAAAATACCTTGTATCAGTTATGGTGCAGTACCAGTGATAAATGCAACATTCTTTGCGTCGTTTAACGTGCAGTACCATTGGGCAATGCAAAATACATTGTGTCGTTTTTGTTGCAGTACCATTGGGCAATGCAAAATACCCTGCGTCGGTCATGGTGCAGTCCCATTGGGCAATGCAAAATACCCTGCGACGGTTATCGTGCAGTACCATTGGGAAATGCAAAAAGCCTTGCGTCATGGTCGAACACTATTGGGCAATTAAAACTACCTCTCCTCGGTCAGGATGCAGTACCAATTGTAAAATGCAAAAACAACTTGCGACGGTTATGGTGAAGCACCACTGGGAAAGTATAAAATACTTTGCGTCGGTCATTGTGGAGTGACATTTTGCACGGAAAAAGACCTTGCGACGGTCATTGTGGAGTGACATTTTGCAAGGAAAAATATATTGCGTCGGTCATTGTGGAGTGCCATATTGCAAGGAAAAAGACCTTGCGTCGGTCATGGTTAAGCACTACTAGGCAAGGGAAAAAGACATTGCGTCGGTCATCGTTAAGCACTACTAGGCAAGGGAAAAAGACCTTGCGTCGGTCATGGTTAAGCACTACTAGGCAAGGGAAAAAGACATTGCGTCGGTCATCGTTAAGCACTACTAGGCAAGGGAAAAAGACCTTGCGTCGGTCATCGTTAAGCACTACTAGGCAAGGGAAAAAGACCTTGCGTCGGTCATCGTTAAGCACTACTAGGCAAGGGAAAAAGACCTTGCGTCGGTCATGGTTAAGCACTACTAGGCAAGGGAAAAAGACATTGCGTCGGTCATCGTTAAGCACTACTAGGCAAGGGAAAAAGACCTTGCGTCGGTCATGGTTAAGCACTACTAGGCAAGGGAAAAAGACATTGCGTCGGTCATCGTTAAGCACTACTAGGCAAGGGAAAAAGACCTTGCGTCGGTCATCGTTAAGCACTACTAGGCAAGGGAAAAAGACATTGCGTCGGTCATCGTTAAGCACTACTAGGCAAGGGAAAAAGACCTTGCGTCGTTTGTGGTGCAGTACCATTAGGAAAGGGAAACAACCTTAGGTTGGTTATGGTGCAACAGCATTGGGTAAGGACAAATACATTGGTAAGGAACATTTTAGAGCTAGCGTCGGTCATCTTTGAGTGCCATTTGGTAAGGCACAATTTAGACATAGCGTAGGTTATGTTTGAGTGCCATTTTGTCCGGAACATTTTAGATCTAGCGTCGGTCATGTTTTAGTGGCCTTGGGTAAGGCAGATTTTAGACCTAGCGTCCGTCGTGTTCGAGTGTCATTGGGTAAGGCACATTTTATACTTAGTGTCGGTCATGTTTGAGTGTCATTGGGTATGGCACATTTTAGACCTAGCGTCGGTTAGGTTTGAGTGCCATTTGGTAAGGCACATTTTAGACCTGGCGTCGGTCATGTTTGAGTGCCATTGGGTAAGGCACACCTTATACCTAGCGTAAGTCATTTTTGAGTGCCATTTGGTAAGCTTAATTTAAGATATTGAGTCGGATATTATTGAGTGTTGATGGGAAAGGCAATTTCGAGGTCTACCGTTCGAAGTGATAGATAGACCGACATTAGTTAGGGCAAATGCTAGACAAAGGCGTCACAGCTCTTGAACTGTGTAAAGAGCAATGGAACATTTCACAATTATGTTTGCGCTATAGATATGTAGTTGTAGTTATATTTGAAAGATAGCCAACTAGTAACAAGTAGACAGGTTGATTATATGTTCTGTTCGATAAAAGAGCGGTGAAATATAGTTATACTGTAGTTTTCAGGTACACGTTTATGTCTACATATTTCCAATGGGTACATGACATATAAGATAGACCATTTTTAAATTATTCAAAGGTTTCAATGTGAAAAGGTTAAAGTAAAAGTATCAGATTGTATAGCCCAAAACTGTCTTTTAAGTGAGTAAATGGGCCATACAAACTTGTTTTATATGTAAACGATACAAGAACACCTCGTGCATGAGGTATGTGATACGTTACATGTGCATATCTCGATTACGTCTTTATGAAATTCGATTCGATGGCTTTTTTTGCATCTAAATTAATTATAATCCTCAAATCGTGTGACAAAAACACTTGATATGCCAGTCGTAGATTGGGTTAGGCAATCTTACAAAAGATACACTCGGTTACATATGTGTCACCGATAAATGTAAGACTCAGTTGCTGAACATTTGTTTGAGTTCACGATTTATATTTCAAATTGTCTTATGAAAAAAACCCGCTCTCAGTATGAACTGCGTTTGGCAATTTTTGGGTCAAACTGTCTCCCCGTTGTTTACATCAGTTCATGTTAGATTGGCGTGCAACAAGATAGGCGTTATTTAGAGCTTGAATTTAGGACTATGTATCACATGGACGAACGGTGGGGACTAAGAGTAGGCTGTACGCACGTACCGATTTATCAGAGTCTTCGATATACGCAATAAACTCTTGTTTATGAACAGAAATTACTGATGACACGTATATGAGATGTATACCTAGAATTTAATTTAATTACCTTAAAGTGTTTTAAAGATACAAGTAGATAAAGACCTGACAGTGCATCAATGCAGTCTGATTCTAAATGGACAGTGTGTGCCAGAAATGGCTGGAATCATTTTCTTGTTTTAAATTGCCAAACAGTGTCGAGTGTGATTAACTCGCACACATTCGCAGGTAGATATGGATCTTCACTTGTCGTTTATTTCGCTATTGTTGATTTGAATATCGAAAGTGTCAACAGTACTCAACTGAATAGATGTTTTATTAGTTATAATGTTGAAAACAGAATAAGAAACACAAACGAGATACTCAACGGTCGCTGTTTGCTGTACAATGTAAACCAGTGTATCATATTACGTTATAATTATAATAACTTTACCTTTATCAATCTCGGTGCGTACCATACCTTTCCAACATCTGTATAAATGAAAGCATAACTTTTCAAAAGAGTGAAAACCGGTGAGGCAAATGGAGAGCTTGCTTATTATGAGCAATTACTTATTTTGCCTTACTGCTTTCCAATGTCGTCTAAAACAGATGCGACATTTTTTTCTTTTGCCTAACTGTTTTCCTTTGTCGTCTACAACAGTTACGCCTTTATGCAAATAGTAACCCTCATATATATTAACTCTTTCAGCGCCGAATTGTTTAAAGTAGACTCTTCCATATTCAAATTCGGGCGTCTCCATTACTGTAATCAAAGTTTAGACAATTTTGATAACTAAAAGGCAAACAATGCTGATTTCAGGTGAGACAGCTCGTTACGAGCTGACTCACCTGAATCAGTATTGTTTGCAAAACACTCAATATTGCCTTTGGCGCTGAAAGGGTTAACACGATCTCTCCTATTCAAAGTGTCCGCTATGCAGTTTTATATTTTAAACTTGTTACATGTATGCACAGTCAGAAATGAATCGTTGATACACATAATTTAATCAGATTAATTGCCCATGGGTATATGTTTATAAGTGTTTGATTTGGTTATTTCATTTTCAACATTGTATCAGTTATATCACGGCGTTGCCTTAGTAATTTACCAATACTACTGGTATATTGATCGTAACACAAACGAGTCAGTTTTATGCTTACCCACAACCACCGAACGCTAATAAGAGAAAGTAATCCCCATCGGATCCGTTTGATATCAATCACATCAATGAGTAAAAAGGTGTTGGGTTGCATTACTAGCATATTGTCGGAAGTGCCACCAAGGCATTTATTAGACATAAGTGAACGATTAACCCATTCCCAAAAAACAACACAACAACCTGTAATGTTACATCGAATTCTCGATGTATCAACCTGTCAATTTAGAACAATAACTTATATATATATAAAACAGGATACAATTTGATATCCACTATATGGCTAACGTTAACGATCCTCATAGAATCATGCTCTCTCTCCCTCGACTTCCCCCTCTCGAACGTGATTCTCGCTTTTTCTCATATATAATCCGCTCCAAGAGAAAAATCAACATTATGAACTATGCGTAATGTATCGACATAGATCAGCATGCGCAGTCCGCGTAGGGTAATCCGGGCCGACACATTTCCTCACATGCGAATAGAGGTATAGAGTAATGATTCCTGAAACAGAAAATCGACAGGAGTCGAAAAGTGTCCGTCCGGGTTAGCCTGCGCGGCATGCTTAAACTGATCCGGGTCGATACTTTACGCTGAGTCCACAGTGTTTGGTCTTCTCGCGCGACGGCTCATATGTGTCCACTTGGTACATGATTTAATACACACAGGGGCGTAGCTTGGCAATAATCAATGTGTAGGCCGTCTCGTGAGAAAATCAACATTATGGACTCTGCGTTAAGTATCGATCCGGATCATCCTAAGCATGCTACACAGGCGTACCCGGATAAACACTTTTCGCCTCCTCTTGATTTTCAGGAATCACTCTATCTACCCCCCCCCCCCCCCTTTAGACGGAATGTGCCGACCGGATCAGTCTGGTAGATACATTACGCAGATGTGTATCGCCGCATCAGCATTTTGGGGCATTTTTAGACAAAATGTGTACCTATTAATTCAGGAAAAGATGGGATTATAATGCTTTTAGCGCAGACAATATGAGCCCATTCACTGAAGAAGGCTTCTGGGTACAGTAAATAATCATATTAACAAGTTCATCCGCACCGTCTGATCAAGATCTACACTGTCAAAATTTCACTAAAATAAGCTTCTAATAAGCTTCCGTCATCTTATGAAAAGATGAGTCCACAATGTTGGTTTTCTCGTAATTCGGCTCATATGATGATTAGGAGCGTCACTAAGTGACCAACGCCAACAATCCTATTCCGTCCCTTTTCTATGGCAGAAGCATATTCGAAAATCAAGCTCAGACGACATGGACCTTTTGCGCCTGCCGTCGCTTGAATGTTTTGAGCAATACCATACAATAGTGTATTTGCGAAATAAATCCTCTAGTCTTCAATACATACATATTCTATAGCATACAGCTTACAATGAGCGCATGGGACAGACTGTTCGACATGACACAGTTAGGTAAGGACGATTGGTACCAGGTATATGTATTGTACGCATCCGAGATAAACCTACTCTTATATATTGTAATTAAAAAAAAATGTAATGATGTCATGTAATGCAATCTTACGCGTTGAATTTCAAAATAAAGAAATATGATGTTTTTTCTGAAGAATTTATCTTCGCTCACATGTTTTGAGCACATGGGCCAGACTGGTCGACATAACCCAGTTAGGTAAGGACAATTGGTACTAGAAATGCGACACCTTAAGGGTTTCGCAGGATAGAATGAGTGGAGAGGAGCAGAATTGCACCCGAACTACCAACCGACCACACACAATGCTGATACTATTATTTCGATTCTAACATGATCCAAAACGTAACAATTGATGAAATTAGTATTTTGCAACACCAACATTATCTCCGTAAGTCTAAAAGATAAATAGAACATTATTATCGGGATTTGGCGCCCAAGTTTAGTTTAAACTTATTTATTTTACATCGATTGCGAAACAAGCTTTAAGCTTAGATTACTCACACTCAATGTCTGCTTCCTGGAGACTTAACCAGTACTCGTGCCGTTTTGTGTGGAAAAATCTCAAAAGGACCCGCTCATCACGGGACTCGAACCAGGGACCTTTGATACGAGAGGCCGACGCTCTACCTCTGCACCACTGTAACGTTATGACGTCAACCGCTGACGTGACGTCACTTTCCTAGTCACGCCCACAGATTTTTTTAAAATCAAGAACCCCCTATTAAAAGCATTCTCCAAGAATTAAAACTAAATGTATGAGAAATCTAAAAACACCGTTGTTTGTACTGGATATTGGACAAGTTTCTGTATGAATTTCAGGTCTCTAGCTGAATCAGTTTTTTGTTAGTGCGAGATCTACAGAAATATGTAGTCAAAATGTCGATTTTTCGGGTTTTAACCTTAAAAATCTCTGAAACTAGATTTTTCCCAGATATAACGAAACCGCCCAGACCTAGATCGCATCGTGGTCTATAAGTGTGGCTAATTTCAGCGAAATCGTTCTCACTGATTTCTTTGTCCTCAAATCGCTGAATTTTACAAGACATTGTGTCCCAATAGCCGTATAGACATTTGTTCCATAGAACAGAATAGAATAATTCTGTTCCACTACACTCATTCTATACTAGATAGGCGACACCTTAAGGGTTTCGCGGGATAGAATGAGTGAAGAGGAGCAGAATTATACCGAACTACCAACTGGCCACACGCAATACTAAATATATATGTTATGAATATGTAATTTCAATTCATACATGATTCAAAACGTAACAATTGATGACACTCAAGTTTTTTTGGCAACACCAAATTTATTTCCGCAAGTCTAAAAGATAAACACACCATACTATTGGTTTTGGCGCCAAAGCGATAACGTTATGACGTCATACCGCTGAAGTGCTAACGTGACGTCACTTTCCAAGTATTTGGTCACGTGAAAATATTTGATTCAAGAGCCCCTATTAAAAGCATTCTCCAACTATCAAAACTAAATGTATGAGAAATCTAAAAACACCGTTGTTTGTACTGGATATTGGACAAGTTTCAGTATGAATTTCAGGTCTCTAGCTGAATCCGTTTTTTGCTAGTGCGAGATCTACAGAAATATGTAGTCAAAATGTCGATTTTTCGGGTTTTAACCTTACAAATCTCTGAAACTAGATTTTTCCCAGATATAACGAAACCGCCCAGACCTAGATCGCATTGTGGTCTATCAGTGTGGCTAATTTCAGCGAAATCGTTCTCACCGATTTCTTTGTCCACAAATCGCTGAATTTTACAACACATTGTGTCCCAATAGCCGTATAGACATTTGTTCCGTAGAACAGAATAGAATAATTCTGTTCCACTACACTCATTCTATAAAGATGTCAGGTATTGCACTTTTACACATCAACATTTTCAACAAAGGAAAATGAAGTAGTTTCTTAAGAACCTGTCTTCACTCTTCAATCTGAATTACATACTAGATAGGCGACACCTTAAGGGTTTCGCGGGATAGAATGAGTGAAGAGGAGCAGAATTATACCGAACTACCAACTGGCCACACGCAATACTAAATATATATGTTATGAATATGTAATTTCAATTCTTACATGATTCAAAACGTAACAATTGATGACACTCAAGGTTTTTTGGCAAAACCAAAATTATTTCCGCAAGTCTAAAAGATAAACATACCATACTATTGGTTTTGGCGCCAAAGCGATAACGTTATGACGTCATACCGCTGAAGTGCTGAACGTGACGTCACTTTCCAAGTATTTGGTCACGTGAAAATATTTGATTCAAGAGCCCCTATTAAAAGCATTCTCCAACTATCAAAACTAAATGTATGAGAAATTTAAAAACACCGTTGTTTGCACTGGATCTTTGACAAGTTTCAGTTTAAATTTCAGGTCTCTAGCTGATTCCGTTATTTGCTGGTACGAGATCTACAGAAATATGTAGTCAAAATGTCGATTTTTCGGGTTTTAACCTTAAAAATATCTAAAACTAGATTTTTCCCAGATATAACGAAACCGCCCAGACCTAGATCGCATTGTGGTCTATCAGTGTGGTTAATTTCAGCGAAATCGTTCTCACCGATTTCTTTGTCCTCAAATCGCTGAATTTTACAACACATTGTGTCCCAATAGCCGTATAGACATTTGTTCCGTAGAACAGAATAGAATAATTCTGTTCCACTACACTCATTCTATATTTGTTCAACCTGACAAAGACTCAAAGAAATTGTTACAATTTACCGATGGACTATTTTAATTTACATAAATTTAAATTCAAATAACGAATTAATTGTTTTATTAGTATTTAACCTATACTTTATATTTTAGCATGTCGAAGGGCAGAGCTTGGACAATTGCCACAATACTAATTGTGGCATGTTTGGTGGCTATTGGACTGGGTCTTGGACTTGGCCTTCGCAACAAGGACGATAATGAGGACGCCGCTGACAACATGGTCACATCGACATCATGTCCAACTCCCCCGTCATCCTCTAGATTAACGTCAGATTCTCCGTTATACACCCCACCAACAGAATCAGTCGAAGGTTTATACAGATTTGGGGCCGTGGCTTCGGATTCACCTCCATGTTCCGTTATTGGAAAGTAAGTAAGGAAACGGTTTACTCATATCACGTGGTTATAGACGCAGGGACATTGGGATAAGGCCATTAAACATTCGAAATAAGTTTAGTTAGGTCTTGATGAAACCACTCAATTCAACTTTCTGTGTATGCTTAGCACATGCTAAACTGAATCTACATCGGCTGTACATGTCAGCGGGCTTGCTTACCAAATCGAAGATCATATCGTTCTGATTTTATTTGTGTGTTTTTTGTCAACTATCATAGGAGATTACTTATTGTGAATATAAACCATATAACTCATTTCATTTCATTTTTGTGAATATAAATCATTTCATTTTTGTGAATATAAACCATTTCATTCTTGTGAATATAAATCATTCTATTCCCGCAATAATAACATAATTGTAGAACCTATTTTCTGTTCAAACCACTTATGATCAGATACATTAACAGCGAACATGTAATATATAAGAATATTAAATAAGATCGAAAAATACCTTATTAGTGTCTTATTGGTAGATCCGCGAGTATTAAGAGCGAGTTGAACATTTAAGAACAATCCATTGGTATCTGCAGTCCTAAGTCTAATTATCTTTTCAAGTCCAGGGTTTGATCTTCGCTGGCGGCGGTCCTGGTAAGTCCTGGCGGTCTTTGGGAAAGGCACTTGTTTAAGTCTAACACTGATTTGACACGTAGGCATCATAATTAAGTGTCCTGGTACCTTGCTATGACTCAAATGCCGTTGAAAACGTCACAATACTTCAATAAAACAATAAAAGCTAATCTGTTTTAAACCCGGTATGATACAGTCGGGTACTTACTTTAAAGCTAGGCGATTTATAAACTTTTAATAATGGTAATATCTCTGATGGTCTCTATAATGCTATTTTAGGCAAATGATTATAATGATAACAACTGTAGGTTTTAACAGTGAGGTCTTAGGCCACTGGTAATTAGTGTAGCCTAATACTTTATTGGTCTGTGTAACTGATCATATTCTAAATATTTGTGTTTAAACAGTGAAATGTTAAGCAATGTTAGGCAATTATAATAATTAGTAGATTTATGTTGGATTTTAAGCAACTGATAGTACTAATAGTATATACCCGTTGTTATTCACACTAGGGTGTTTACCAGCTGATAATAATTATAGTATTTAAATGTTTATGTTTACAGTGATATTATGATTCGTCACGGTGGTTCCGCCATGGATGCGGCCATTGCTGCCTTGGTGTGTGCCGGTGTGTACAACCCTCAGTCCTGTGGCATCGGTGGTGGGTTTATGATGACCTACTATAATAGGTAAACATACAAGAATAACTTTACACAAAACCGACTTAGACTCGTATGTTCGGTAATATATGGCAATTTACGATCATATTGTATACTTGTTGTTTTTAACAGAACTATTTACATCTACATACTGCTTCAAGGGAACCTTTGAAACTGAATAACCAACATACAAGATGCTGAGCAGACGGTGCGGAAGCGCAGACTTGTCTTGATCGTCACTGATCAGTTTTCATGTCTTGTGGCTGAAACAATATCCTACTTATTTATTATTGGTGTACATATTGTGGTTATTCGTGTTGAGAACGTATATTAAATGACACCAGCGAGACTTATTTTGTTTACTAAGTTGTGTTAATGACTATACACAGGTCGTTAAGTAAGACGATATAATCATACTGAAATACTAAACAAATGTACCGTATACACATGTTTTTGTTATACCCGCCATGACCATTAACTCTGTTATTCTGTTGTGTCTTTAGGGCAAACATGTCCAAACAAATAGTCATGGCGAGGGAAATGGCACCAGCAGCCTCGACAGAGAATATGTACAAACAGGATGGATGGAATTCGCTAGAAGGTATACATTTGAGATTGTCCGGTTGAAAAGAAAAATGTAGTTATTGTAAATAGTGTAAATCCATTACAGCCTGTGCATCCACAAAGTCGTCTGAAGACCACACGTGAATGGGAAGGCCGTATCAAGATTAACAATATTCATATAATTACGTACACATGCTTACTAGAAGTGATTATGTCAGCATATGCAGATTATGATAAGACGGTGAAGATACACAGGCCAAAATGAACCTACGCTATTCAGAAATGCTAAGTTTCCCATTAGGGTCTCTAGAAAAATAAATGTTATTATCACAAACAACCAGGGGATTAATGATTTAAGTTTATCAAAAAAATGCCACATTTTGTTTGTTAAAAAAGTAAGAATTGAATGTTTGGTGTTTTTCGCCGCTTTCAACAAGTGTTCAGTTATATCACGGCATTTCCTGGGTAGGGTACCAGTGCTACTGGCTCATGTATCCTGACACCAGACAATAACTTGTAATGCCACGGCCTCCCGCAGCCGATGCGGACACTCAACCACTGCACGAGTTCGTGAAAAGAAAGGAAGTCCTGTGCCAAAAAACAAATATTTTACAAGTAAATGCAATTCATCATGCCACACGGATTAATTACTTGATTGCTTATTGACCCAACTGTCAAAATGTAGTCCCTACTCATATCTAAAATATGACGTCGTCAGTTTAAACTATCTTTATTTAAAGCGGTACTCAACGCTTTTACATTTTAAGAAATTTTTGATTTCTTTTAAATGCATGCATGCATCATAAACTATTTGAAAATGATTCAGTTTTAATCCGAATGAAGCAAAAACAACAAGGTTAGTATCATTTGGTGTTACTTACATTGTAAAATGGTGGAGCGTATTTATACGCGGTGGTGAGGATGTGACATTCGTCTGTAAGACTGATTCGTGGTGTAGTGGTAGAGCGACCGACCGGCAGCTTTCCTTCTTTGACGATCAGGTTTATTTGTTTTGAGTTACTGACTGGCTTATCTCACGATACATGGATTAGTTGTACTGGTAACTTACCCAGGAAACGCTGTGACATAACTGAAAACATGTTACAAACGGCGTAAAGCAGCATACGAACAAACAAAAACTAATTGACTTTTAGGCTAAATCGCATACAAAAAAAACCCAAGTATCAATCATAATTTATTCCGTAGGTGCAAAGTCTGTTGCCGTACCAGGTGAAGTAAAGGGACTGTATGAAGCATGGAAACTGGGCGGCAAGCTGCCCTGGAGTATCTTGTTTCAACCATCGATTCAAATGTGCATAGACGGGTTTACTGTAGGGCCACTGTTGGCGTTAGACATTGAAAAAAACAAACGTTACTTCGACACACATTCCGAACTAAAGTAAGCATTTTTATTGTTATTTGACAGTTCCGTGATCGTACTGAGTTGGTCAAACAAATACATAAAAATATTACATTCGTATATACGGAGTAATTTCGGGTGTCATGTTTATTCCATTGTTTCATTGGCGATCTCAAATGTAACTGACGAGGAATTTAATCTGGTTCCTCGTTGAACAAAACTGTGTTATGCGATACCGTCATTTTCAGGGGAGGTAACTAGTTAAATTAATAACTATCGACAACGTCAAACTAAGAGCGAGGTTCGAGTATTTAGTGCCGATTACTAGCACCAAATTAGCTTGGCCCTTCTCGCAATTTGATTAAAATCTTGCCCGTGAGTTATCTAGTTAGACAAACATCTTGGACGTCTAGGGAGCGCGTATTACCATAATACGACGTACAAGTACGCAATTTATTCTCAATCGCCATTAATGTCAAAACAATAATTCGTCAAAACATGTGAAGCAAGGTTATGTATGGTGGCATACTTCTGCCACTACATAACCACTTAATTATTACGTTATTTAACTAGTTAGTCACTTAATTATCATGATAAATATCTGATTAACGCGTTATTTTTTATGGTAACAGATAGTTATGTTAACACTAAAAAGTATATGTTACTGCCCACTACTGCCAACATATACCTACATAATGCCATTTTTGATATATATTAAGTGACTAACGTGTTTTGTAACTAGTTAGTCAGATAAGTATCGTGATAATTATGTAGTTAACTAGTTAGTGAGATAAGTATCATGATAATTATGTCGTTAACTAGTTACGTAACTAGTTAGTCAGATAAGTTTCGCGATAAGTATGTAGTTAACTAGTTACGTAACTAGTTAATCATATAAGTATCGTGATAATTATGTGGTTAACTAGTTACGTAACTAGTTAGTCAGATAAGTATCGTGATAATTACGTAACTAGTTAACCACATAATTATCACGATATTATGTGGTTAACTAGTTACGTAACTAGTTAATCAGATAAGTATCGTGATAATTATGTGGTTAACTAGTTACGTAACTAGTTAGTCAGATAAGTATCGTGATAATTACGTAACTAGTTAACCACATAATTATCACGATATTATGTGGTTAACTAGTTATGTAACTAGTTAGTCAGATAAGTATCGTGATACTTATGTAGTTAACTAGTTAGTGAGATAAGTATCATGATAATTATGTCGTTAACTAGTTACGTAACTAGTTAATCAGATAAGTTTCGCGATAAGTATGTAGTTAACTAGTTACGTAACTAGTTAATCAGATAAGTATCGTGATAATTATGTGGTTAACTAGTTACGTTACTAGTTAGTCAGATAAGTATCGTGATAATTACGTAATTAGTTAACCACATAATTATCGTGATACTTATCTGATTAACTAGTTACGTAACTAGTTAACCACATACTTATCGCGAAACTTATCTGACTAACTAGTTACGTAACTAGTTAACCACTTAATTATCGCGATTCTTATCTCAATAACTAGTTAACCACATACATATCACGAAACTTATCTGATTAACTAGTTACATAACGCATTAACCACTTAAAATATGTCTAAAATGGCATTATGTAGGTATCTGTTGGCAGTAGTGGGCAGTAACATAGACTTTTTTGTGTTGACATATGTATCTGTTAACATAAAAATTAACGCGTTAATCAGATATTTATCATGATAATTAAGTGACTAACTAGTTAAATAACGTGACAATTAAGTGGTTATGTGGTGGCAGAAGTATGCCACCATAGTTATGAGCTTTGACGTAGTTGAAACGTGAAACAGTGTATAAAGATTTTTGACAAGAAATTGTGAACATCGTTATTAATACATCAATTAGCGTTTTCGTTTAATTTTACTAAAAAGAAAGATGGTTACAAATCCAAGCACAAACGAACTGTTCAAAGAAGGTGACATAATTACTCTTCCGAAATTAGGAGCAACACTGGAGAAAATAGCAGACGACCCTTTCACCTTCTACAACGGAAGTCTAGCAGAAGATATCATTAAAGATCTAGATGAAATGGGTATGTTACATTGTAATAATAACGTACCAGGTGACAACATATTTTTGTTATATCCTAACGTATATATTAAGATATTTAACCTCTGCATTTTAATACGTTTTTAAGGTGAAAACAATATACCATCATCTCTGTAAAATCGAGTTTTATGTAAGCTTAAGGATGGTACGCTTATTTAGTGCTTCGTCAGAACTGAACCCAGTCTGGTAACTGTTCACTAATTTTACGACAGGTTAAACTCACAAAAATATCCAATTCATAGACTTTAACTTCGACATGTTCACAAGCACATACATTTTAGTGAATTCTGATAACAGCCGATGTTGCCAGCATCTCGCGCAAATAATTTCGAGACAAACCCAGTTTTACCAACTATCTAGTATAAATTGACTTTTAAAAACCCGAAAACTTTATTTTGGTCAACTAGTGCCTACTAAATATCCAGCTCAGACTCAACACCATTGTATACTACTTTATTTCCTCGATTACTGAAGCATTGAGAACACTTTAAAGGAACAGATTTGATCTGACCTGAAACAATATAGCATGGAAACACCGGTTCTCGAACCTCTTAAAATGTATCAGGGGTTATGGGAATACTTATAAATTGATGTCAAAATCCAACAATATTGACACATAAATTCAACAAGTAATGTGTAAGTAAACACGGCACCGGTTCACATACAATTTATTACGCATAATGCGCTTTTGGAAATATAAAAACAGTCCTTCAACGAAAGGTTCGAGAATAGGTAATGAAGGTATATTGCAGTACTTACTTGTGCTACAAATAGATGCCATGGCGATTGGACTCAATCCTGTTAAATAAAAGTTCAACTTGATAGCAGTTGGCCATGTTAGTTCTCATAATAAAATGCAGCCAGAAGAAGACCATCTGCGAACGATTTTAAGCCCCTGAAAACATTTATAAAACACGAAGATATTGTCGACAGAGAATGATATATGTTTAGCTTTTTAATTTGTAACTGACATGTGTACAACTTGTAGATCAGGTGGCAATACTTATCAACGTCTATTATTAGCTAATGCAAATAATCGTAGCTCTAATTCATGAATAGTAAAACGACGAAATTTGTAAGTGACCTTCCCGAATTTCAAAGTAACCGTGCAAGGTTTTAACTAAGTACAGATGAATTAGGCCATATAAAACTGACCTGATCATGATTGAGAAAAACTCTTTGAAATATGTATACACGTCAAGGTTCCCCATGGAGAATATTTTCTCCTAATAGACACACATGTCGAACGCAATAGTTAGTCATGTTTGTGATGATACTGTGGATGCAATAGCATGACTCAAATACCGTTGTGGGAAAATAGACATCCGCTTCTTTACAATATGCTATTATCCAGATCAGCTAGTGTCTGCACAATATGATCAGTGATACACCTGTTCACTGTCAATCTACGTATAAGTACTCCACATACCATTGCAGTAACTAGAGAATAGTTATTGCACATAATATGTAGTACGGGAATTTCATTCGTATAACTGTTTTTCCATTTGCCGATCCAGCTATTAGTTTTGGCAAGGTTATTGGAAGTGTTCAGTTATGCGAAACCATATGTCGTAAAAATGCACATGCTATTCAAAGGAGTTATTACTGAAAATAGGCGGTGATGATAGAGTGCCCTTTGGCAAGGCAAATGTCTTAGCCCAGTACTTGTTTATTTTCCCAGGGATCATGAATGAGTGAACTGTTGCCGTGAACTAACTAAAATAATGTTAAAAATGGGCTACAATATATTTAGAACAACCCTCAATTTTCAATCCTGAAACTCAAGTTCATCGATTATAATAATGACTCCTCTTCAGATTGAATTAAACGGGTCATACTGGTCAATAAGCTAGCTGTACTTATTGCATTTCCAGTATTTTAAATTATGTTACAGGTGGAATCATAACAGCCGACGATTTGAAAAATTACGATGCAGCAGTGAAAGACGCTCTCACAATTCAACTGAGTAGTGGGTACACCGTTATGTCACCACCACCGCCCTCTAGTGGTGGAGTTATATTACTTATAATGAACATACTAGATGGTAAGTTGATTTTATCACTTTCTAGAGAAGAACCAGGGATTTGCTGATTCGTGTTTTGGTTTGAAGTAACGATAGAGATTGTGAACTTTATTATGCTTTATTATATTCCGAGCGGTGGAGTTGATACTTCACGAACTCTGGTGTGTATTTATATTCATCTAGCACTGTAATCACTTGAGCATGTACGAGCTTGATAACAGTTGTAATTTAATTTGTGGATTTGTTCAACAATTTCCTAACGACTTTAAATAAATCTGAAGACATCCCAGATAAGACGGCATAAACAACTTCCACATTTACAACAAATCTGCAGTAGACGATTTTGAAAACATCACGGCAGATATATGGACATTCTGAATAGTCTGTCTGCCTGTCTGCCTAAATGTTTTCTAACTGCAGAAAGTGTAAACATCATTGCTCATTTAAACCTTTTCCTAACATTTTGAACATTTCAGGGTATGAATTCAGTGAAGACAGCATATCAACAGTATCTAAAGCTGTTGAAACATATCACAGAATCATAGAAGCATTCAAACACGGATTTTCCGTGAGAACCCAATTCGGGGATCCAGATGTTGAAAGTCAAGAATTCAAAGACAATCTGGAAGCAGTAAGGGAAATTATGATTATTGAATATAAATGAAACACTAGTTTTTCATGTTGGATTAAATCGGTACCTTATTGGAGTTAGTATTACCAAAATCCTATTGATTGTAGGTTAAATCCTTGTCAATGGCAACTCATAAATAATTCTCATTTACTCCAACCCTAAACTTCGCTGCATCAGCAATCGGTCGTATAGATCAGAAAACTGACCTTTGCGTCATTAATCCAAATTGTCGCCTATAGATCGTTAAGTATCACAAGGGGAGATAACCCATGAATTGAGATAGGGAAAAGGTGTTTGCCGAAAACAGTTGTATCATGCAAATTCGTTGGATTGAAACCGAGCACCTGCTCATTAATATTGAAATATATAGGATCAATTTGATGTACCTTTCATGCGGTATTGTTATAACTTATATACCCACAGTGAAGTATTTTTGTCTGATAACATAAAGATTGGTTTATGGATCTTGGCGGTAATGTACTTGACGATTCCCAAAAGTGTGAACACTCTTTTCAGTGAGTTAATGGATGAAAAACATGACAAATTATTATAAGATCAGGTCAGCAGTTCGTCACAAAGAAATGCTCAAAGTATTAAATGGCGAGTGTGTTTTGGACGACACACACTTATTTGGATTATCTTTGTAAAGGTTCACTAAAGAAACTTTTGTGAAAAATATAATCAAATCGGGGCAGGTAATTTTGAACTAAATGTTCCTGGCGGCTATATTTTTGTAACAAATCGAAATAGTTTGCACAATCTAGGTGGGTGGTCACTCAATGAACAATGGTATCAAAACATGTTTTATCAGATCGGTCCAACAATTTAGGTAACGATTTTGAACGATTGAACGACGAGATATCACAATCGATACACATATACCTGTGTCGTTGTGGTCATTTTATCCGAATTAAATGTCCGACTTCATGCAAAAAGTTCAAATCATTTGGCATATCTTTGAATAATTGAACATCTTATTATGAGTTTTAGTCATTTTGAATTGTTTTAAACTTTATAATTGTCTGTTTCTAAACGGTAAACGGCAAGAAAATAATTCTGAAACAATTGTTTTAGTCTTTTGCAAATTGACCTCAAATGAGGCTAGAAAAATATAAATTCATGGTAAACGTTTACGAGAAAAACGTATATCTCAAATGTTGGAACCATATATTTAGTAAAACAAATACATAACCTACCAATCTACTGAAAATATTTCTTCATTTCCAGTTGCTGTCCAACGCCTCGTCAAGTTCATTTGGAGCCGATAAACGTGCACTGATAACTCAAAATACACACAACACTTCATTCTATGAGCCACAGTACAGTGTGAATGCATCGGATGCCGGAACAACCCACCTGTCAGTTCTTGCTCCGAACGGCGATGCCGTTTCTGTTACGAGTACCATCAATATATGGTAAGATTACTTCATCTTTATCCCGGATATAAACAATTTAAAGGTAACGCCATTGCAACAGTTGACTTTTGAAAACACGATGGAAAAGGTAAATATTACACATGACAATATATATCCTTTTCCAACATGATTTTCAAGATGTTTCGTATTTGTTTTTCACATTTTACAAAGCAGACTGGTTGGATTGTGATATTAGGTAAACGCTTTTTATTGTATTTTGATGACAATATTGGACAACAATCAACGTCTAGTCATCGTAGAGTCCTAGCGGCGATCACGGTGAAGTGTCCTCGTGCAAGGCACATTTCCTGGATTAGTACTGGTTGTGTAAACGCTTGGAGAATTTATACGTTACCTGTCGCCGTAACATAACTGAAATAATGTTGAAAACGGGAATAAAGTCCCAATGCAATAAATCGTAGAAACCCTGTAATCAATTTTAAGCCAAAATGTTTTGCCAGTTATTCAAAATTCGAATTTGAAACGAAAAAGCATTTAAAAAAGACCTGATTAACACGCCGGCTATGGTTAATTTAATACGCAAGTAATATTACAAATACGTATTAATTCAGGTTCGGCTCAAAGATAGTTGGTAGCCGCACTTCCATCATGTACAACGTGTACAATCATCAATGTATCATACTGTTAATTAGAGTACTTGCACCAGAACACACATTGGCATGTCAAATACACTATATTAGTCTACTATGCAGTACTTTTACCTTAGGTGTACACTGATAATTTTGTTTACACATGTATATATACTTACCTTTTGTCTTCTGGGAAACCTTTTAAGCCCTTAGGCTTATACTTCTCCTCACTTACCTTTCCCGGCACCGATTTGTGCACTTATAGACCTGGGACAGGTCAAATCTTTTTTCTTGCCAAACTTTTTCCAATCTTGTCTTAAATTGTATGTCTGATTTTGAGCTGACAATATCCGTTGGTAAACTATTCCACACCTGTACATGTATGTTACGGTGATTGAATGAATTTAAACGTATTGATTTATTTGCTCTAGGTTTTTTGAGTTTCTGATTACTAAGAAGAGTATTGTCCGAGTTAGTAAAAAATACGTTCATATCAATGTGATCAATTTGCTGTACTAGTTTGAACAGTTGAATAATGCCAAATCTTTTTTCTACGGTAATCTAATGATGGCAGGTTTCATTCAGCGAGACGTTCGTTATACGATAATCCTCGTAATTCAGGCACTATTCTTGTAGCTCTCCTTTGTGCATTTTCAAGTACTTATTTATTCTTTTTTAGGATGGATAAAATATTAAGTTGCCATAATCTAGAAATTTATATAAAGTTAAAATATGTACCGTGCCATGTCATTTTCCACTGTATGTTATTATATTTTTATTATTTGACTTTGAGCTTTAATGATTTTAAATGGCTTGTAAAACTTTTTTTCCTGCTCTGTGCGAACGCAATATAATAAAAATTGCATTCATTCAGGTTCGGCTCAAAGATAGCTGAAAGTCGCACTTGCATCATGTTAAACGACTAAAATCAATGTCTCATACCATTAATTAGAGCATTTATGCCCCCAGAACACACACTAGCTTGTCCAACACTCTAGGTTTGTCCACTAGGCAGTACTATGACCTTATATCTACACTGATACTTTTGTTTATACATGTAGATATGTATCGTGCCATGCCATTTTCCGCTGTATATTATTATATTTGTATTATTTAACTATGACCTTAATGAGTAATGGCTTGTAAACAAGTTTCTATCCTGTTATGTGAGAACGTAATATAATAAAAATTACATTCAAACAGGTTCGGCTCAAAGATAGTTGGTAATCGCACTGGTATCATGTTCAACGACGAAATGGACGACTTCTCCACTCCAAATACAACCAACTATTTTGGTATTCCTGCATCTGAAGCGAATTTTATAAAGCCAATGAAACGTCCATTGTCGTCCATGTCACCTACAATCGTCGTCAATACAACCTCCGGGGACGTACGGTTGGTGGTAGGAGCATCCGGAGGGTCCCGGATCATAACGTCAACAGCTTTCGTAAGTTTCTTTGATTTCTTTCAATTAACCATTTCCAATATTCCGACGCCTCTGTGGCAGATGACTTTTGAAAACATTCTTACAAAAGGAGAAATTGCTCTTATCAACAATTTAAGAAATCATGTATTTGCTGTCTGATTTCGGTGTACACTTTCCGCAAATGTTATGTTAAGTCGATAACTAATTTTAACAGGGATGATAAGATGGCTTTTTGTTTTAAAGATATATTTATTGACTAAACAACTTGCTCTTTCAGATAACTTTAGAGTCCTTGCTTTTCAAACTCGGTATGAAGGAATCTATAGACTTTCCAAGAATTCATCACCAACTACTTCCTGACGAAATCCGTATCACAGACAGATTTCAACAGGTAAGTTTATAAAGCTCTACCAACATGTAAATGCCTGTTTGAAGTTTGTTTTATTCATATTTAATATTCAAACCATGTGTTGTTGTCACCAGCGAGTCACTCGTTATACTAACCCAAAGCTCCTTAGCGCCGATGTTTGTATAGTATGACCCGGCCGGGGATCTTACCAACGACCTTCTGCGCCCAAGACAGACGATCAATTCGGTAATCTCAATCAGTTCATTTTTGTTAAGGGTTATTTCAACTCACCTTTATCCTGTTAAATTCATGAAACCCGTCTATTTACCATTAGTTTGTAGTAAGTTTTTAGATAATTCGTATTAACGTTTTTTGAAGTTGGACTTTTTCTGTATTTTAACACGTACATCTTGAACAATGTATACTAAGATAAAACTGCAAAGATTTGCAGGCTGATCGTGTATTAATCGTATCCAAATGTTATTAAATTTGCTTACAGATGGATAACGGTTTAAAGTAAAACTGAAATTTATAGATAATAATTATTTTTACAGGCTTTGCGAGAGGGGTTAGAAGCTCGTGGTCACAAGTTCAAGGTACTCGGCTTTGGGTCAGCAGTGCAAGCCATCCTCCAACGAAAAGAAGGCGAAATCTTCTCAAACTGTGACCACAGTAAATACGGCGTACCAGACGGTGTATGAATATCATATATTAAATCATTTGTACCATTAATTATTCATTAATTTTCCTAACTGTTAAGACTTGTGTGTGAAAAAGAGAATTAGCTCAAAATCGTTCTTTACAAAGATGTTTTCAACACTGAACTTATATTAGTTTATGTGGGATGATAGCTACTGGCATTAGAAGAATTGTGTAAGGTGTTTTAGTGCATGAAATCTAAATAAAACATCTTGGGAAAACAGCGAATTGAATTACAATCGATTAAAGAATCAATTGTGTTTGTCTGAATGACTGAATAATGAAATTAGAAGACACAAATTGATCTGCATTTTACGACATTCCCTTAGTCAATGTTTAAATTATGGTCCAAACAGTCTGTGTTACTCTGTACTGTGTATCTTTACGTATTGTTGATAACGTTGCATTCTAAAGAATGTTTGAAAGGTTGTTGTTCACATTAACTTTGACAGAGACAACTGAAACAGGATTAGAAAGTAATAATCTATATAAGGGAGTAGGTCTATACATGCATGGAAAGTGTCCCTATATGTTGTTTAGAAATGCACTATCTTGTATTTTACATCTACTTCGATATGTAGCACATCATTACGATTTTATAATTACCTCTTGCATTTTCACAGCTACATATTGTCAATAGTTCTTTTATATATATTTACTTTTTATTAATTTACATGAAACTTCTCTCTTTGATATATAATAGCTTTTTATCGACTTTATCTGTATGTATATCTTTGTTTTAGTTATTAAAAATAGAACCGTTGTAATCAGAACATGTTTTATTTTAGTTAACAGTAAAAAGAAGCGTTTTTATTAAACACCGTATGTGTATTTAATATATATGTTGTATCGAGTTTTTTTATTATGTTGATCATTGTGAACGTATAAATGCCAGAAGATCCTGAATTTGCAATATTCGTAGTAAGAACATCTTTCGATACGGATTAGTAATATAGGATTCAAATGGAACATCCATTCGTAAACAAGTCACTTCTGGTATAACAAGTATATTCAGGGCAGTATCACCTATATGTGAGTGGCGTCCGGTGAAACCATATCTCGCCAAGGCTTTGCGATAAGTGTTAACGCAGATAAGTCAGCGCATCTGTTAAGCATGATATTGAACTGTACTGTATGCCCTTTAATCATAGAAGTTTGAAAGAAACAAGTGTAAATCAGAACCCATTGATACTCTAGCACCTCCTTTTTTCCCACGTGTATGATTTGGGTTAAGGTTGGTTAGCACAAAGCGCTGCTCAAAAGACTCTTGAATGGCAATATCTTAAAAAGTGTTGTAATGTTGCAAATTCGCTTTCGCCGAGTAATAATCTTGCGGGATTTGAGACCAAATATTCTAGGTTCGATTCCCCTTGTGGCGTTTATGTGGGAATGTCCTTGGACAAAGCACAAGTCCTTTCCTAGCGCTAGTTAGTTACTCAGGGATCATGGAAATCGATTCAGCCGCCACGATAAATAACTGTTCAAATAGACTTTCGAAAATATATTCCATAAATCAAATTATTATGAATGTATGGCTTTTGTCTTGGCTTTGTCGGCGAAAAACAAGCATGTGATTGTGTGCTCGTTCATCGGCCTGACTCTATGGATCTACCGGTATGTTTTATGATGCAATAATTGGTTGAGCAAAGAAGGAAACAAATGAAAAATGAGCTTTCGGACTGACTGGTTTCAAAAGATTTCGTGAAGTCTGATACAGACTGAGAGAGAGATATAGAGATACAGATAGAGCGACAGAGACAGAGAGACATATAGAGACAGATAGACAGAGACAGAGACAGAGAGAGAAAGAGACAGAGAGAGACAGAGACAGAGAGACAGAGAGAGGAAAAAGATAGAGAAGAACAGCAATGTTCATAGATCAGTATCAAGCCGAGCCCGACGTGATAATTACAACGAGGTGCAAATTGTATGAGCTGTAGCTAAAATATGAAAATAATGATAATATGATGTTGTAAGGAGTTTAAATACATCTAGAATGTATATGAATTTAGGTATACTGATTAAATAGAGTTGAACTTGAAGACATTGTGGCAGAGTTGTAAATTCCTCGTTCTTAGCAATTTCTTCTGTTCTCACATTTTTCAGAAGTCGTCTGCTAAATCATTTCTATTTTAAGAAATAACTTTCTTATCTTCCGATATTTTTACAATTGACAAGGCGTATATAGTATCAATCAGGTACTATTCATAGATCTGTATTAACCTTTTCTCGCATACAACAAATCTGAAGCAGACGACTTCTAAAACATAATGACAAAAGCATGAAAAATCCTCATAAATAAGGGTTTTATTATTTAAAAACAGTTAAAAGCATTCAGGCTAAAATGGAAGTTGATCGTTTTGATCAGTTTCTCATGTTGTCATAGTGTTTCCAAAGTCGTTTGCAGAAGAGGCGTCAGAAAGCGCATTTATGTGAAACATGGTTAAGCTACGGTGTTCCGTTAGGGCCATCGTAGTTTCGCGGTTTCGACCTAGGGTCGACAGTACGATAACGCGATGCGATAGTACGATAGCGCGATGCGAAAGTGCGAAAACGCGATGCGAAACTGCGAAAACGCGATGCGAAACTGCGAGACCACGATGCGAGGAGGCGATATTAATATCGTACTTTCGCATCGCACTTTCGTACTATCGCATCGCGTTATCGTACTATCGACCCTAGGTCGATATTAATATCGTACTTTCGCATCGCACTTTCGTACTATCGCATCGCGTTATCGTACTATCGACCTAGGGTCGATAGTACGATAACGCGATGCGAAAGTACGATATTAATATCGACCTAGGGTCGATAGTATTATCGACCCTATGTCGATACTACGATAACGCGATGCGATAGTACGAAAGTGCGATGCGAAAGTACGATATTAATATCGCCTCTTCGCATCGTGGTCTCGCAGTTTCGCATCGCGTTTTTGCAGTTTCGCATCGCGTTTTCGCACTTTCGCATCGCGTTATCGTACCGTCGACCCTAGGTCGAAACCGCGAAACAACGATGGCCCTAACGGAACACCGTATTAAGCCGACTCACGTGATAAATAAGCAGGTCAATTCATTCATGAGATTGCCTGTTTTTGTTTTATGTCTACTGAAGATATCAAGATGTTCAATGTAGATATTTCTCGCGTGCGCGAGGTCACGGGTTTGATACCCAGCTTGGTCATACCAAATACTTAAAAAATGAAAGTAATAGCTACCCTCCTTTGCACTCAGGGTTGAGGGTTAGCAATACTCCTGACTGGCTCATTTATGCAGTTAGCTATGTCTCTGTTAATCGAAGCTGTATTTATTGGGGGCAAATATTTGAGACTCATAATTCACTACAAAAGTGATACATAATCAAAATTTTAGCCCATTTCAGAGAGTATGATATGACCCGTCCCGCGAGAAAACCAACATTGTGGATTCTGGTTAAATTATCGACTCGAACCAGCCTAATCATGCCGAGCTGTGGATTTTCGGTTTCAGGAATCATTACCCTATACCTCTATCCCAAAGAGACGGAATGTGTCGGCTCGGATTAGCATACGAAGATACCATAATGCTGGTTTTCTCGTGGAACGGCTCATATGTGCGCGATTACAAACGATCGAATATCTGGAGAGACGTTTGGGTTCATGAGTACAACGGATATAGATCATAATTGACATTTAAAATTAAACGTTTATGATATAGGCATTTACTCAATGTGGTCTAATATTCTTTGGTACGATAGAAAAGAAATTGACAGAGATTTCCAGAGTTAATCTTTATTTATTTTTATCTCCGTTTTTTTTTTTTCCATGGCAAATCGACAATCTGCATACTTTTTACTGGGTAATGCTATAGGACAGCATGTTATTCCCCGTATAAAGGTACTTTATTTACTTGTAAGCATGTATTTAATTTCGTCTAATATACGAATGTTAATGTCAAATATACTGTATTGTAGGAAAGATGGTTGTATTTGAAAACTGCACTGTCAATACAGGGCTCTTATGGTCAGATCATATAGCTAAATATTGTTCTAGATTATGTTTAAAAGATTCGTACAGACATAGTCAGAGCGAAGTGTCGGAATAATGTTAGATTGTTTGCGGAAAGTATGGAGAAAACTCAGATGTCCTTGAATTGACAGTACTATATACGTTTATGTTGCATATTTATAGCGATGCTAGTTGTACGGCGCTCATCGGTTATGAGGTCTGTCTTCATACCCAAAGTAGGGATATTTTATTGAGTCTATAATTCTTAGGAGACCAAGAAGTGTTCCATGTGTAAGGTGCTTTGTGCACTGTACATAGTATTTACTGCCTTTCGTGATGTGGTTGATAGGCAAAGGGTTAAATGGTTATTTGATTGATTGATTGAATGATTGATTGATTGATTGGGGTTTAACGTCGTTTCCACAATGTACAGTCATATCACGGCGGCCAGTTCACCTACTCATATGTTTCCTGGTACACAATATACTTTCCAAGCAACTGGCTGCTTTTCCCCATAGACTGTTAGCCCATTGGTGTATAACGAATGTCGCTTGTCACAGTGACTTTTGTTAATCGTAGGAAAGAATTTTGGCCGAGCTGGGATTCAAAATAAAAGGTTATTTTAAAATACTGATCTATGTAGTAATGTAACAAAAGGGTTATATAAAGTGGTTTTCAAGAGTATATATAACAGTTTTGGAAAACTGCATCCCTTAAAAGTTGAATGGGTGCCTAGGAACGAAATATATGCTCAATTTATATATGGAGCAGGAATCTTTGGTTTTGAAAACTTTAAATAAAGAATGATGGTTTGAAACAATGATTACCGTGGCAAATGGAGGAGGGAAAAACGTTTATAAGGGAGAGTAATGCGTTCATAAAATACATGAACCGAGAGGTTGTTATCTCCCATGCCTTTCTTGTCGGATAAGCATTCCCGCTTATATCTTTTTGACTTGTTTATTTGCTGAAAGATGTGAACTGATATTTATGTTAATGTATGTGTTAGTTAGCTAAGATAATATTCATAAATATATACGTGTTTTTTACATAAGGGTATATCAGATATAAGGTAAATAATTGCAAAATTAAGAATTGCTGGGTCTGTTGGCGGGAAAGGGTGTCTTCAGTACCAAAAGTTGTTACTAGATATTAAAGCCAGCAATAATTCTTCAACGTATAGGTACGAAATATAATGACGGCGTAATTGGCCCGTTATCAATTAAGTTGGTGATCAAGTTACCTGCTCCATAAGCACGGTTCGTGTTATATGTCTTTCAGTTTTAATTATATCATATAGATAGCTTTTTTATAGTCAAGTCAAGTTATTCCAAAGCTTATTCGATTATAAACCTTTACTTTACAAAAATTGTTTGTGTCGCTTAAAAGAGGAGGATTGAAAAGTATAAGATTATACTATTGTATAACGTGTTTGCCTATTTAAATAGAGAATATTATATTTTCAGTCATAAAATTATCTGCATTTGTTCATTTTTTTTGGATGTAATGAGTGTAGATATCCCTGTCCTTATATATGAGAAAACCAACATGTGCATTCTGCGTAAACTATCGAACCGGATCAGCCTAAGCATGCCGCGCAGGCTAATCAGGTAAAATACTTTTCACCTCAAGTGGTTTTTCTGTTTCAGGAATCATTACTTTATACCTTTATCTACCTAAGACGGAATGTGTCGACACAGATCAGCCTGTGTGTTGGGGTTTAACTATTTAGCGTTGGAGTTCGGACCGACACAGTCGTGTTTAAGCTCCACTATTCGGAGAATACAAGAGCTATGGTACTCAACCTGGCGTCAGCGTCACACCTCGGTTAAGGTTTTGCATGCAAGTATATATATTACACCATAGCCCAGTTAATGTATTGCATTGCAACTTCTTACAAAGTTTCCCAACCATCATACCTATGTAAATAAATTACTATGCCAACATAAAAGTCTTTTACTTACCCGGGTTAATTTTCTTTACTCTTGTAGACTCGGGTATAAGTAAAACACCGAACGGTATAGTGTTTAAAACCCGATAAACCGGTTCCAATTTTCATCAACCAAGTTTTCCCCCATGTTGCCCGGACTGAAGTGTACTAGTGTTCGGATAAGTCACCCGATATTACATAGCCGAGTATGTCGTCTCTTGTTGAAGCGAAAGTCACTCGAGTCAATTCGGATCAACGTGTGTTGACTCGGTTTTTCAGTCATATCACGGCGACCAGTTCATGCTTTTCCTGGCTTTCTCATAGCAGTACTAACCCTTTACCTCATACGACAAGTCTGCAGCAGACGACTTTGAACATATTTTGTCAAAAAATAGAACATTTCTAAAATTGAATGGATAACCTATGACAACAAGTAGAAAACATTGTGGCAAAAGGAGAAATTGCTCGTTTTGAAAAATTTCTGTTTTTGTCACTATTTTTCCGAAAAGCCGTCTGCTGCAGAGGTGTCAGAAAGCGTCTATATGAAGGAAAGGGCTAAACACTAGATACTTTCCAAGCAACTGGCTGCTTTTCCACATAAACTTTTAGCCAATTGGTTAAAGACGAATGAGTGACTCTTGTCAATCCTCGGAAAGAATGTTGGCCGAGCTGGGACTCGAACTCACAACCCCTGGAATGACAGACCGCGTCGCTACCGACTGAGCTACCGGGGCTCGGCTCAGCGTTCTTTGTTATAGTGGAGTGTATTTGCAAGAGAAGAAAACAAATTACTTAATTGACGCCGCGTGGAAGCGCGGCGTCAGTATGGGATAGGTTTTAATTTTGTACCATGGGGTGACGTAATCGAAAAGGGAGCAATCAACAAATAGTATTGTATAGAAAAACTCTGTAATATGTTTGAAAAAACAGCCTTTATGATTGAATAAATTGTATTAACTGATTTAAAAACAACAAGATACAAAATATGTACATCTTTTACCGTTGTTACAAAACTTTAGACACATTTAAATTGTTTTTAATAACTGTTCCCCAACGAACTAGGCTAAGCTATTTTTATGAGTTGATTTACGGAGTTCATTAGGATACGCTATTTTAATTGTTTGGTTTACTGCTCTGAAGAGCTCAGAAAAAAAAATCGGGTGATGTTTTTTCCTATTTATTTCTGTTGTATTACTAAACTTAAAACGTTCCTCCCCATACAGTAGTTAATTCAGACCAATGTGTTCTTGCTATATGTTGACTATACATGATAACCTTTTCTTTTAATTTCATAAATGCTTAATTTTGATATTAAATATCTTTAAACTTGTTAGAATTATTTGTATTTTTTGTTTATATTCTCTCGTTTTTTGTTATCATACTTCTGCTCAACTTGAAGGAGAATAGACTTCCCTCTCTCCTTCCAAACGGTAAACCAAATGGTTTGAAGACTTAACTTGTCATTTCACGACTAAACTTTACATGCTGAATATCACATATATCGTAGCATATAAAGTGTATAATCCCTACGTCAAAATGGGCTTTTTTTGCTCTTGATAACATTTTACTATAGACTATGGTATCCAGGTGAGCAATAAAGGAACATCTTGGACTTATTGTTTAAGATAAAGGTACATTTGGCCTTCTTGTTCAAAATATTTACATCCTGTCCGTTTGCACAGGTTATTGACATGTATTGAACTGCATCTGCTTCCCTTTAAGTCATGCTTTAAAATCATGCGCGGCGTCTTTGATGCATAGCATCAAAATTCGTCTTGTTACTTAACTTACATAGACATTCAAAGTTCTCCTCGGTAGGCAGTATAGTGGAGAACGTTTGTCATAGCATAAACGAATACACATATCGGAGATGTGTGCACGTTATCGCCGTGCGATGGCTGAGTATTTAAGACCGGTTTGACGGGTTTTGGTCAGTTATAGCAAGACTTCGAACAGTTAACTACTCACTATCCGAATTCAGTATCAATACGAGGGTTTAATATATATTTCTGTATTTCACTGTGTTATGTGCTTGGAAGAATTGAATAAGGAATGGTTAATATGCGATTGGAATGCACAGGTTTCCAGAGTCTTTTCATAAAATGTTTTTATCTCTGCTTTTCCCCTGGGTTAGTCATATCGTAGTCATTATGTTTAAAGTTCTGAACAGACAACGGAACAATTTGATATTTATATAGTAGGCACAGATTGTAATTGCTTACTTCCTCTTGTGAATAAATCACTGTCTTGTCCATCCAATAGGTGTTTGCTTGTGTTTAGTAGAGTTAAGACCTTTTATTTCCAGAAATTAAGCCACGAGCCAAAAATGCAAATACAACAATATATTACAGACATACGGACAGACATACTAACCATTACACGAGGTTTCATAGTAACACTTTGGTAGATTCATATACAATTTTCTACGTTTGAGTACAGCGAATAAGAAAAAAAAAAATCTCCTGTTTATAATGCAATAACCACCTGGTGGCGTTATACGCACGATTAATTCGTGCATATGATTAGAGAGGCATTAAGCTTTGGAGAACCGATGTGTTCACTACGATTCAATTGATTGGTACATGTAACTTATACGAGAACGGTTCATGTTTTTCTATTTATGTCAGTACATTAGATGCATTAAGCAGATGTGTTTCACCTGCATAGAACGAATTTGTTTTGCAAGTATAAGAATATATGTATGTGTTAAACTGCTGACGGGTTTAAAAGTATTGAGGCACACTGTTAATTCATGTACGTTTCATGTATATATCGGTTTCCCCAAGTGCTTTCTCTATCGTGAGATTTTCAAATAACAATTTGAAATTGATATGATTGTTTTGTTATTTTCTAGAAAAGGTTATGATATTGTATTCCGGGAAATTAGTTTACAAACAATACTCAGTGAGTTTCTTTTATGAGGGTTTATGCCTTTTTCAACATTATTTCAGTTATATCACAGAGACTGTTCACTTATTCATGATCCCTGGATTAACATACACCAGTGCGAGGCTAGACAAATCGAGGGCTTGGCGTGAAACGGTTGTAACTAAAATTGGTATTTTTTTTACCAAGGTTAATCACCTCGCCATCAAGTCTTTATAAGCGTTAAATCATTTTTCTTTGTAAACAATTGAAATTTAGGTGCCATTGCTCGTTCTTAGCAATGGCAACTAAATTTTCATTGTTTACAAAGGGGTCAACATTTTCCCTAAACAAGGGTTTTCAAAATAGGTTTTTAGTTACAACCGTTTCACGCCAAGCCCTCAAAATGTGCCTTTTCGAAGGGCCTTCCATCATGACCGCAGTAATGTGTGGGTATTTTAATATAATGTATATAGAACTCTATAAATGTATTACCAACACAAAGCATAATTAAGCCGTTCCACGAGAAAACCAAATTATGAGCTCTGCGTAATGTATCGGTCCGGATCAGCCTGTGCAGGCCGCGCAGGCTAATCCGGACCGACATATTCTGTCTTAGGGTTATAAGGGTATATAGTAATGATTCCTTAAACAGAAAATCCACAGGAGGCGAAAAGTGTCTGTCCGGGTTTGCTTGTGCGGAATGCTTATGCTGATCCTGGTCGATACTTTTCGCAGAATCCACAATATTGGTTTTCTCGCGGAACGGCTCTTAACAGTTATAAAAAGGGTAAATAATAGATCATCAAATGAGACTGTTACGTCCTGGGACTGAAAGTTACGGTTCACTGCGTGCGATGACAACATGTAGTGTTAACGTATGAACGACTTATTGATTGATTGATTGGGGTTTAACGCCGTTTTTAACAATTTCTCAGTTATATCACGGCGGCCAGTTCACACCTACTCATGCATTTCCTGGTTTTCTCACCCCAGTACTCCACACAACAATCTTCCCAAGCAACTGGCTGCTTTTCTACATAGACTTAGCCCATTGGTGGAAGAGGAATGACGCATGTCGCATTGACTTTTGTCAATCCTCGGAAAGAAAGTTGGCCGAGCCGGGATTCGAACTCACAACCCCGGGATTGACAGCCCGCGTCATTACCGACTACGTATGAACGATCAAATACAATTTATTTATTTATTTATTTATTGGGGTTTAACGCCGCTTTCAACATTATTTCAGTTATATCACGGCGAAAGTTCACTTATTCATGATCACTGGGTAAACAAACCAGTACTAGGCTAGAAAATGTGCCTTGCCCAAGGGCACTCCACCATGACCGTAGTGCCGCGACCGCGGATCGAACCCGGGACACTCGGTTTCCAAATACAATTGAACCCGTGCTGAGGAAAAGGTACACGTTAGATTATGGGATCAGAGTAGATCCAGATCAGCCTGTTCATCCACAATATCAAGAAAAACACTCTACACATATTACTTACAAAAGCTTGATTGAAGATTCTGTCAACTTGTGTAGATTCTGAAAAATACTCAGCCGATCTGAACATACCCTGTACATTTGTTTAACCCTTTCATCGCCGAATTGTTTAAAGTAGACTCTTCCATGTTCAAACTCGGACGAAACTATTTTCATGTTATAGGATTTTTGGAATATCTTTGTAACTTACAGCCAAACAATGCAGATTTCAGGTGATACCAAAATAGACATATACGACTTTTGACAGCAATTGCAGCAATTAAGATATTTTGAAAGTAATAGCTTAATCCTTTCCCACATACAGACGCGTATTAGCGCCTCTGCAATAGACGGCTTTTGAAAACATTTAGGCAAAAGCAGAAATGAGTAATTCCTCCTTTTGCTACAATGTTTTAAACTCTATCCAATAATTAAACGTTCATTGATTTAGATTTTATATATGTTATTTTTGGTGATGTCAATGTCATCTACGTTCACATGTGTCGTATGTGTGAAAGGGGAAATCACGCGATTCTTGGTAACATCCCCTTGGATAAGGCAATATTATACAATTATGGACTTTTCAGCTGTTATACATGATGTGATATGCACCAAAAAATCATTAATGACCGAGGCGATAGCCGAGGTCAATAATGACTTTTTGGTACATATCAACATCATGTATAACAGCTGAAAAGCCCATAACTGTTTTATTGTATAACCCTCAATTTATCATATCGTTTTGATATTTATCAACTTAAAAGAAAACAGAGGACCACTCAAGGAACATTTCTGTTGTATGTTGTATTTCTGTCATAACAGTACGTTTTTGACAGTCTAAAACGCGCGTCTAAAATGTTGGTAAAGCACGTGCATGACGTCATTTAAAAAGAAATACGTCACCGGAATGACCACTCGGACGTTTCCGTGGTCATTCGGAACGCGCCTCGGAAAATTCCGTAGCGTACGGATAAAGGCGAAGGATATTAATAGGCGGCTCGTGGGATTCCCCGGTCTTCCCCTGTTACTATTTATAAAACTGGTCAATATCAGAAAAAAACAGGTCAATATCGCTAGATATTTTTTCTAAAAAATTACTTTTTAGCCAATAAAAAGGCGTCTATTTATAGGTTATATAATAACGAGGTTTATGCAAACAATACTGATTCAGTAACGAGCTGTCTCAGCTGAAATCAGCATTGTTTGCCTTTTAGTTATCAAAATAGTCCAAAATTGAATTATATGAGAAATGGAGACATCCGATTTTGAACATGGAAGAGTCTACTTTAAACAATTCGGCGCTGAAAGAGTTAAAAAAAATAATTGAACGATCATAAGCTTTCATATACGAACATGTATAGATAAAATTCGCATGTGCTTTCATTATTAAAACATGAAATAAGCAGGGTGGGCCGACCAGTCGTGAAATGTCAACAATAACAATAACATAATAGGACGACAAGCTTGAGTACTCCGAATAGCTTTCCCTCATTCCCTCATATAGACGCTTTCTGACGCCTCTGCAGCAGACGGCTTTTTGAAAACATGACGACAAAAGAAGAAATTGCTCTAAACAAGCAATTTCTCCTTTTGTTTACCTTGTTTTCAACTCGATTCAATTATTGTACTTTCATTAAAAGGGAGTATCCAATTAGTTTAGGGTGTGCTTTAAAAGTCTTATGTTGCAGATTTGTTGTGTGAGGGAAAGGGTAGCTTTAATTACAGAATGTCTATGTTAAATGCTGACTATAACGCTTTTGATAATATAATGCAACCATTTTAGAACATGCAAATAACACCTCATCTAGAGCTTTGAATATGTTGCATGTTCTAAAATCATTATTTGACCGTATAACCCTATGTTGTGGGTACTCATAAGAATCGTATCATTGAGACGATTCTTTTGAGTAACACACATAATAAGGTTTAGCTGGATGATAAGGGAGATATTTTGGGGGGAAAGGCGGTATACGCCTCCTTATCTGGACCTCTGAATTATAACTTCAGTGTAATGTATAAAGGGGAATGAATGACCATGACCGCCCTGTCTTCTATTCAAATCGACCATGCGCGGGTTCTTGTTCCTCAAGTTACCCACATCGGATTGTTATTCTTATTAATGACTATGTGCCGTTCCACGATAAAAACCACCAGTATGGACTTTGCAGTCCGCGCAGGCCCACCCAGGACGACACATTCCGTCTCAGGGGAATAGAGGTATAGTTTTATGATTCATGAAACAGAAAATCCACAGGAGGCGAAAAGTGTCTCTCTTGGTTAGCTTGCGCGGCATGCTTAGGATGATCCGGTTCGATACTTTACACATAGTCCACAATGTTGGTTTCCGCGTGGAACGGGTCAATTTATATTTATAAAAATGCCCTTTTCATACAGCCATACTGTATCATTCACTTCACCCTTCTTCAAACTAGCCTTACTCTATACGATTTTCTTCGATACTTAATACAGTAAAATAATGTTTCAGATATGGTTATATGGTATACATGTGCTTTTGGAAATCACAATTAATTCACCAATTCTGTTTGATATATATGTTCACTGAGAAGCAATCTTTAAAAACTAAATTTTAATCTTTATGTCCTTCTTTTTATTTCGTTTCAAGCAAGATGGACATATCTGGATTTAAACCCTAGAATGTATTAGTATTAACCTGTGTGTCTTGTTCCATGTATATAGAACAAGATAAACAGTGGTTCATGTATTAGGCCTTCACTTTAAGGTCGTGCTACATTGTATGTTGGTTTTCGTGTTTTTTTCTCATTGCCTTATGACATACATTATTACAATAAACAAAAATCATTAATGTTCTCATGTGTGTTACTCATGTTTGCTACTCAAGTGTGTTAATCATATTCATTATAATCAAGATATTAATATATTTTACGAATCATTCTTATTGTTCATCAAATGTTATATGTTATATATTTAAAAATAATGATTTGCATGTACTGTCATGTTTAACATGTTTGATTTATTGTATAGTGTTGTCATGTTTGTTTTTGTTGTAACGTTGCCACAGGGTCTTTGAAATTCTGGTTATATGAACAAAATTAAACAGATTTATACATAAGTGATGATTAGCTAAATATTGCACCAGGCAATCCCCCTTTCCACATACAGACGCTTTCCTACGCCTCTGTAGAAGCGGACTTTTAAGAAAATGCGGAAAAAAGAGAAATTTCTCATTAAAAGCAGTTTTCTCATTTTTCTCCTTTAGCCATTCTGTTTTCAACTCTTTTCATTATTAATCTTTTTAGACTATTCATATTGTTGCCAAATTATTTTCAAAGTCGTCTACTGTGGATTTATCGTATGTGGGAGAGTATTAATATGAGAATAGCAAGTTAAAGAGATGTCATGAGTGCAAGTTCAAACCATATAGACTTTTCATTATTAATCTATTATACACTTTTTATATAGACTATTCATATTTTTGCCAAATTATTTTCAAAGTCGTCTACTGTGGATTTATCGTATGTGGGAGAGTATTAATATGAGAATAGCAAGTTAAAGAGATGTCATGAGTGCAAGTTCAAACCATCCAATATCAAACAAGCGGACGAACCCCGGTAGCTTAAGTCGACGCGGGCTGTAAATCCAGGGATTGTGAGTTCGAACCCCAGCATTCCTTCCGCAGTTTAGCAAAGTCACTGTGACAAGCGTTATTCATCTTCCATCAATAGGCCAACAATATATGTAGAAAAGAAGCCAGTCACTTTGTAAGACCGTTGTGTAGAGAAGTGGTGTGAGCAAGCCAGGAAACACATGATTATGTGGACTGGACCGCCATGATATCACTGAAAATGTGTTGTAAACCGGGTGTTAAACCCTAATCAATCAAACAGGCGACATCTGTACTGCGTCCAATAAGCAGAGAACTGGTCCGCTGTAACTAGTGTCATTCATGCATAACGGTAAAGATAGGTATATACTGAACTCACGGCTGTAGAATTTCGTTTAAACAAATAAAGCTATCGTACGACTTGGATATATACAACCTTAATCCTTAATATATTTACTCTTTCCCACATACAACAAATCTGCAGCAGTCGACTTTGAAAACATCCTGGCTTAACATTTGAAAAAAACCTTCATAAATGGGAGTTAAGTCATTACATGGAGTTTAAATAAAATGTGCGGCAAACAACGTTTTCAAAAATCGTCTGCTGCAAATGCGTCAGAATGCGTCTACAAGTGGGATTTTGTTTAAACCTGTTAAAGTGGATTGGTCTGTTCTTGTTTAGAATGTCTTCAAACGTATTGTTCATACTTGTTTTCTTTTTCTTTACTCATTACTTAAACAGACTGAAAGAGTTTCTTATGCATGCATGCACAGTATTCATTGGTAGTTTTGTGCTTAAGGAAAAAGACAATGGCCATGATTGGAATCCAAGGTTTACCATTTACGTACACGACTGTAAACAATAATAACATTTGAGCCGTCGCGCGAGTAAACCAACAGTTTGGACTCTGCGTAAAGTATCGACCCGGATCAGCCTAAGCATGCCGCGCAGGCTAACTTTCGCCTCTTGTGGATTTTCTGTTTCACGAATCATTAATCTATACATATTTTCCTCCTGAGACGGAAGGTCTGCGCAGGCTGATCTGGGTCGAAACATTACGCAGAGGCAATAATGTTGGTTTTCTCGCAGGACGGCTCATTTTAGCTCATCCGCGGACGACATGCTCATGTTGAGATTTAAGGACCGTTAGTCTACAATCTAGATCATTTGTTTAACATATAGGTCAAAACCCACGTTAATCAGCTATCGCCGAAAAAACTACAATACCAAGTTACTATAAATAGCCTCTATATATGGTTCTTAATATAGAATAATAATTATGTCTTTTGTCTTCACAATATACTATTCAGAGGTGCTATTAATAGTTATACGGCCTTGTGTTTTGTTCCTCATTTATTTTTCAAAAACGAAATATTAGCTGTCAAGTTATCACGTAGACACCGCTTTGCTCGACAGCACTAGATGGCTGTTATAATAATCTAGCAACTATCCCAAGTACCGCCTTAAAGGTGAAGTGGTAGAGCGCCCTCCTCGGGTGCGGAAGGTCGCGAGTTTGATCCTCGGCCAGGTCATACCAAATACCTTAAAAATGGTAGTAAAGACTGCCCTTCTTGGCGCTCAGGAGTATGCGGTGAGCATTACAACTGATTTGCTGGAGTCTAAAAAATGCACCATTAAAGTACTGGTAACTAACCCAGGACATGCAGTGCTAAAACATTCAATTTGTTGAAAGCGTTGTTTAACACCAAACAAATAAACAAACAAACAAAACAAAGAAAGTTCCCAGGTAAGCGAAACAAGGCCAACTTGACGCTCTTGTAACTTAAAACGTTTACAGTCGTTTAGTTTCACATCGTAAGTGAACGCCATTTAACATGGATCTACCGTCAGACCTTCAAAAACGAGACAGTAAAACATCGAATGACAATGGAGAGAAGAAAAATGCTGGATTTTCGAGCACTCTTGGGACCTACGTTACTTTGATTGGTTATTCCTCGGGAATGTCGGACTTTTGGAGATTTCCTTTTCTTGTTTACAGGAATGGAGGAGGTTAGTTCATTGTTTTATTAACATTAGTTACGCTCCAGTAGTATGAGCACGACCGGTAACTGCTAATCGTAGACAATCACAGGTTAATCGATATTATTCAAAAGGTTGACTCTTCCGTATTCAAAAGTAGACATTATGTCCTCTGAGTAATGTATGGACCCAGATCCGCCTGCGCAGTCCATGCAGACTGATCCGGACCGACACATCCGTCCCAGGGGGATAGAGGTATAGAGTAATAATTCCTGAAACAGAAAATCCACACTAGGCGAAAAGTGTCTATCCGGGTAAGTCTGCGTGGCATACTTAGGCTGATCCGGGTCGATAATTTACGCAGAGGCCATAATGTTGGTTTTCAGGCTACCGTGATATAAATGAAATATATCGGAAAGCTACGTTTAATTAAAGGCAATTGATTGATTACGGCTTAACGCCGTTATCCACAACTTTTCAGTCATATCACGGCGGCCAGTTCACCTACTCAAGTGTGTTCTGGCTTTCTCACACCAGTACTCCACATAACATTATTTCCAAGCAACTGTCAGCTTTTCCACATAGACTGTAAGCACACTGGTGGAAGACGAATGGCTCTTGGCACAGTGACACCAAAGTCCGTGCAATAACCGTTTTGGAATAGTTTGATACGTAAAAGGAAAACAATGCTGATTTCAGGTGAGACAGGACAGCTCGTTACGAGGTAATTTCAGGTGAGACAGCTCGTTACGAGGTAATTTCAGGTGAGACAGCTCGTCACGAGGTGATTTCAGGTGAGACAGCTCGTTACGAGGTGATTTCAGGTGAGACAGCTCGTTACGAGGTGATTTCAGGTGAGACAGCTCGTTACGAGGTGATTTCAGGTGAGACAGCTCGTCACGAGGTGATTTCAGGTGAGACAGCTCGTCACGAGGTGATTTCAGGTGAGACAGCTCGTCACGAGGTGATTTCAGGTGAGACAGCTCGTCACGAGGTGATTTCAGGTGAGACAGCTCGTTATGAGGTGATTTCAGGTGAGACAGCTCGCCACGAGGTGATTTCAGGTGAGACAGCTCGTTATGAGGTGATTTCAGGTGAGACAGCTCGTTATGAGGTGATTTCAGGTGAGACAGCTCGTCACGAGGTGATTTCAGGTGAGACAGCTCGTTACGAGGTGCTTTCAGGTGAGACAGCTCGTTACGAGGTGATTTCAGGTGAGACAGCTCGTTACGAGGTAATTTCAGGTGAGACAGCTCGTTACGAGGTGCTTTCAGGTGAGACAGCTCGTTACGAGGTGATTTCAGGTGAGACAGCTCGTTACGAGGTGCTTTCAGGTGAGACAGCTCGTTACGAGGTGCTTTCAGGTGAGACAGCTCGTTACGAGGTGATTTCAGGTGAGACAGCTCGTCACGAGGTGATTTCAGGTGAGACAGCTCGTTACGAGGTGATTTCAGGTGAGACAGCTCGTTACGAGGTGATTTCAGGTGAGACAGCTCGTCACGATGTGATTTCAGGTGAGACAGCTCGTCACGGGGTGATTTCAGGTGAGACAGCTCGTTACGAGGTGATTTCAGGTGAGACAGCTCGTTACGAGGTGATTTCAGGTGAGACAGCTCGTCACGAGGTGATTTCAGGTGAGACAGCTCGTCACGGGGTGATTTCAGGTGAGACAGCTCGTTACGAGGTGATTTCAGGTGAGACAGCTCGTTACGAGGTGATTTCAGATGAGACAGCTCGTTACGAGGTGATTTCAGGTGAGACAGCTCGTCACGAGGTGATTTCAGGTGAGACAGCTCGCTACGAGAGAGAAACCTTCATGCTGATTAACAAATGGATTTTCAATCGCCATATGTAATGGAGTTAACTCAAGTAGATCCTTGATTCAAACTTAAAACCTCTGGTTTTGAGGACAAGTACATCCCTTGGATCTGGAGCGCTGCCGCTATGACAGACATCAGCCTTTAAATATTCAACTTATTCCAACATACAAGAAATCTACGACAGATGACGTCGAAAGTATCTGGCTTAAAATATGGTAAACCTTCAGCAAAGATATTTTAATTATTGAATAGAGCTTAAAACATTGTGACAAAAATGCTCAGTTTCAGCAGTTTCTCCATTTGCCACAAAACTTTTAAAAATCGTCTGCTGCAAAGGCGCCAGAAAACGTTTGTATGTTAAAGGCGTCCCATGGACCAGTGGTTGGTGATACGATTTCACACAAATATTTTTCATTTAGCAGCTTTCATAACATTCGTAAATACACCTTAGCCTAAAATCTGTACGTAGTAGCTGCTTATCGAGAAAACAGCCATAGGATATATTTTAGGCATCTGCAGCAGACGACATTTAAAACGGGTAGACAAAAGAGAAATATTTTACATAATCTAGACTAGGGAAAGGACCCGAGAGTGATTCATATCAGCGTATTAATGTTCACCACTCTGTAAACACCGAGTTTCATTAGAAGACTATTCCATGTTCAATACGGCCTACAGCATTTTTCATATATCAAAAATTTACACTATTTTCATAATTATAATTTAAAAAAAAACGGACTCTGGAAATGTTAAGTTAATTACGTTCTTCTTATATTAGTTCACGGATTTTAATTTTAATGTTGAGTAACTTAATACACACCTTAGGCAAAACTGAATGTAATTATATGGATGCATTGAAGACGTGTTTTATACAGACGTGAAACCGTCGTTTTATTGGGTTTATATGCCATTTTCAACATTATTCCAGTTATATCGCGGCGACAGTTCACATATTCATGATCCATAGGCAAACAGACAAGTACTAGGCTAGGAAATGTGGCGTGCACTAAGGCACTCCAACGCTCCCCGACGCTTAACCAGTCGGCCATGGCGGATTCCTTATACACATGTAAGGCAATACTGAATGCTATTATATCTGGACTCATTGAATACGTGTTTTTATACAGACGTGAAACCATCCTGGATTAAGGAGAACTTGTTCATCTAGAGAAATATCTCGTATTTTTCCCTACACAGGTTTTATAATACCGCCTGCTGTAGACACGTCAATTGTCGACTATATAAAGGCAAGGGTTAACCCTTTCCCACACACACTATTATATGTACAGAGTGTCAATATTTTTGCCTTAATGTTTGCATAGTCGTCTGTTGCAGATGTGTTGTGTGTGGGAAAAGTCAAATAAAATCAGTCTGTTAAGGATACATCATATAACCCAATCTCTATGTCATTTCTTCTGTCTTGTATGGCTCTGGCTTTCTTAAATGCAGACGTTGTTCAGGTATATCTGCACCAGACGACTTTTGAAACATGTTGGAACATAAAGAAATTAAACATAATCATGTCCAGTAAACGAATCCGAGAGTGACACATACCAGCATTCTAAGAAAATGACCATTACTGAAACATTATCACGACTTTTACCCTTTTCCACATACAAACGCTTTCTGACGCCTTTGCAGCAGACGACAATTGAAAACAGTGTGACAAAAGATGAAATTGCTCAAAACGAGCAAGTTCTCCTTTTCCTACAATATTTCAACTTCGATTAGGTAACAATGTTTCATTTACAGACATTTTTCACACCCGTCTGCTGTAAAGACGTCAGTTGTGAACAGTATAATGGAAAGGGACAAACAGCACTTGCCTGCCATCCTGTAACCCAATTTCTATGTAATTCAACCATGTAATACGGCCGACTTTTCATTGAGTTAAACATACATAAGCCGTGTCTAGCGATTTTGCTCTTAGTGCGCAGTCTCACCAGTGACTTCATGTTTGGCCAAAATATTATATAGACACACAAACTTTCCCACATACAACACATCTGTAGCTGAAGACTTTTGCACATAGTAATTTCTCCTTTTGTCAAAATGTTTACAAAAGTCGTTGGCTGCAGAGGCTTTAAATTATGCTGAAGATTTAATTAATACTTCTTTTGATAAAACCGACTAGCTGTACGCCAATGTGATCTAAAAGGAATCCACGTCGGAATGTCATTAAGGCCCCAAGTCGCCTAACGCGGTTCATAATAAAGTAGAAATAGACTGCGTGTGCCTAGGCACGGGAAAGTCTGTTATAAATTATAATTATGACTGTGACTTTCGGTAAGTTAGATAATCAGGATCAACCTTAATAAACGTCTTATAAAGTTAGCGTAAAGTCCGTCGATTGTCTGTTTCGAACGTACACTGTCTGATCGAACTGTGCGTCTACACAGGCTGATCTGAACCTTTGTTGAGGATTTATGTAGTTTCGTCAGGAGGGCCCGTCGGAGTATTTTTATGGTGGTGCGCATTATATGCATCTTGACATAATTTTGCGTATCAAATTTTATATTTATCATTAATCGTATTAACATGAGAATGACACTGAAATATGAACGGTTTGATCATACCGTACGCCTTTGTTGAGCACCGAGGTTTTTTGCTGGGTTGGCTCTGGGTGCGTATTACACCTGTATCATTATTCTTATTAGCTGCAGTTTTTTTTGGGAAACTTTTTTTTAAGGTAGGTTCATTGAAACGAAATATAGTCGTTTCCTTTACATGAGAATTACAAATATGAAATGACATGCACATTTATTCTTTTTTCTTAAAAGCAAGTTTTCTATTTATACGGTATTCATTTGTTTCTAGGTAAATATGTACGTACTTCTCGTCTTACTTATTACATAGTGTGTTTGCAGCAGACGACTTGTTAAGTTCGGGAAACATTTGGAAGTTGGGGATAAAGGAGATATTGCTTGGATTGAACATTTCTTCTATTTGCAGAAGTATTTTCTCCAAACGTATAAAACGTGTTTCTTTTCGACGACATTCCATCTAATTTATCATTAACATGTGTCAGATGTTGAAAACGTTTGTAAAATCAGATTAAAAAGGAAAAAACATCATCATTGACGCCGCGTGGAAGCGCTTTTTTATAGGTTGGTTTACAGAGTTCACTTTTCCACAACTTTCTAGGCTACGATTTGTTAATTGTTTGTTTAACTGCCCTGACGACTCGATTCATCAAAGCTCAGAAAAAAGTTTAAGGGGATGTTTTTTCCTATTTATTTCTGTTGTATTTCTAAACTTAAAACGTTCTTTAGTTAGACCATTGTATTCTTGCTATATGTTGACTATACACGTAAACTTTTAATTTTAATTCCATAAATGGTCAATTTTGATATTTTCTTTAATTCGCTTACACAATTGACTATTTTTAGAATGGGATTTTAAAGGGAGATAACTCTCGAGTACAAAGGCTTTAGAACATTTTGACCGTTAGCCTCGGGTAGTTAATCCCATTGGCATGTTCGAACAAGGAAGTCTAATAATTTCCAAATTCGCTACCTCTACTAAGTATTAAAAGGATATTTGTTTAAAGCTCACATAAATTTACTTCATTTTGTGTTTAGTTACTCCCGTCTTTGTTATCATACTTCTGCTAAACTGGAAGGAGAATAGACATACAGACAGACAGACAGACAGACAGACCGAGATAGAGACGAAGAATGGGACTGAGAGAGACGGAGAGCAAGAGATAGAAAGAGGGGATATAGGGGAGGATACTAATATAGTCGAGCGAGAAAGAGAATATATGATAGAGAGAGATATATAGAGAGAGTGAGACAGACAAGGAGACAAAGAAAAAACAGAACGATAGAATGCCAACTCGAGAGAGAAAGAGAGAGAGAGAGAGAGAGAGAGAGAGAGAGAGAGAGAGAGAGAGAGAGAGAGAGAGAGAGAGAGAGAGAGAGAGAGAGAGATAGAGAGATAGAGAGAGAGAGAGAGCGCGAGAGAGAGAGAGAGAGAGAGAGAGAGAGAGAGAGAGAGAGAGAGAGAGAGGAGAGAGAGAGAGAGAGAGAGAGAGATATATATATATATATATAAATGGAGAGACATACAGACAGACAGACTTCTTTATTGAAATCTTTATTGATTTTATCTATGTATCATGTGCGATTTAACTATAACCCTTCTGAAATAAGTATTATAATTGAAACAAGACGAATTTTGATGCTAAGCATCAAAGACGCCGCGCATGATTTTAAGACATGACTTAAAGGGAAGCAGATGCAGTTCAATACATTTAAATAACCTGTGCAAACGGACAGGATGTAAAGAAGGTCAAATGTACCTTTATCTTAAACAAGAAGGCCGAGATGTTCCTTATTGCTCACCTGGATACCATAGTCTATAGTAAAACGTTATCAATAGCAAAAAGGGTCCATTTTGACGTAGGGACTGGAGTATATACTTTATATGCTACGATCTATATGATATTCACCATGCAAAATTTAGTCGTGAAATGACGAGTTAAGTCTTCAAACCATTTGTTTTACCGTTTGCTTAACATTGACTGCAACAATAAAGTGTTATACAAGCTGAAGTTTCTTAATCTTAAATCTGCTCTGACTAGATCAATTAGATAACAAAAAACATAGATACTGAGCTATTAACAGATATTATCTTAAGTGTTAATGCCTCTAGTTATATGTTAAGTGTGACACAAGCTTTGGAAGGAGAGAGGGAAGTAGAGGGAAGTCTATTCTCCTTCCAGTTGAGCAGAAGTATGATAACAAAAAACGAGAGTATATAAATAAAATATACAAATAATTATAACAAGTTTAAAGATATTTAATATCGAAATTTAAGCATTTTCTGAAATTAAAAGAAAACATTTTCATGTATAGTCAACATATAGCAAGAATACAAGGGTCTGAATGAACAACTGTATGGGGAGGAACGTTTTAAGTTTAGTAATACAACAGAAATAAATAGGAAACAAGAGGGCCATGAGGCCCTGGAATCGCTCACCTGAGAATGGGCTATTTAAGACTTCACTCTTTCAGCGCCAATGGCAATATCATCTAGACAAATTTTCTGACAAAATTTCAAGCTGCTCAAGTCAAAAATGCAATCTCTATAGTGTTAACTAGATTGTTCTGCAATTTAGCCTAGTGACCTAGTTGTTGACCTGACGTGACCCATATTCGAACTTTACCTAGATATCACTAATACAAACATTCTGAGAAAGTTTCAACATGCTCAACCCAAACATGTGGCTTCCAATGTGTTAATTAGAGTTTCCTTAATTTTGGCCTAGTGACCTAGTTTTTGACCGGCCATGACCTACATTCAAACTTAGCCTAGATATTACTAAGACAAACATTCCAACATAGTTTCATCATGCTCAAGCCAAAAAAGTGGCTTCCAAAGTGTTAACAAGATGTTCCTAACATTTGGCCTAGTGACCTAGTTTTTGACCGGACATGACCAATATTCAAACTTGGCCTAGATATCATAAAGAAAAACTTTCTGACAAATGTTCAACATGTCCAAGCCAAAACTACGGCTTCCAGAGTGTTAACAAGATTTTCATTAAATTTGGCCTAGTGACCTAGTTTTTGACCCGACATGACCCAGCTTCAAACTTGGCCTAGATATCATCAAGACAAACTTTCTGACAAAGTGTCATTATGCTCAAGTAGAAATTGCGGCTTCCAGAGTGTTAACAAGCTTTTCCTTAAATTTGGCCTAGTGACCTAGTATTTGACCCGACATGACCTATATTCAAACTTCGCCTAGATATCACTAAGACAAACATTCTGACAAATGTTCAACATGTTCAAGCCAAAACTACGGCTTCCAGAGTGTTAACAAGATTTTCATTAAATTTGGCCTAGTGACCTAGTTTTTGACCCGACATGACCCAGCTTCAAACTTGGCGTAGATATCATCAAGATAAACTTTCTGACAAAGTGTCATTATGCTCAAGTTTAAAATATGCCTTCCAGAGTGTTAACACGATTTTCCTTCAATTTGGCCTAGTGACCTAGTTTTTGACCCGACATGACCTATATTCAAACTTGGACTAGATATCAATAAGACAAACATTCTGACAAAGTTTCAACATGCTCAAGTCAAATATGCGGCTTCCAGACTGTTAACAAGATTTTCAATAAATTTGTAAACCAAACAATTAAAAAAGCGTAGCCTAGTGAACTCCGTAAATCAACTCATAAAAAAGCTTAGCCTAGTTAGTTGGGGAGCAGTTATTAAACACAATTTAAATGTGTCTAAAGTTTTGTAACAACTGTGAAAGATGTACATATTTTGTATCTTGTTGTTTCTTAAATCAGTTAATACAATTTATTCAACCATAAAGGCTGTTTTTTCAAACATATTACAGAGTTTTTCTTTACAATACTATTTGTGGATTTCTCCCTTTTCGATTACGTCACCCCATGGTACAAAATTAAAACCTATCCCATACTGACGCCGCGCTTCCACGCAGCGTCAATAAAAAAAATGCATACATTTTTGAGATTTTAAATTACAAATCCGGTTGAGTCTGAAAAAATGGTATTACAAAATGGCTTCTTGATAATCATGTAGGTTTCACGCGCAATTTCATCATCACCTTACTGAAATAAGTATTATTCAACATTTCGAGGGGTTGGCGTGAAACGGTTGTAACTCAAATTGGTATTTTTTTTACCAAGGTTAAACAATGGAAATTAAGGTGCCATTGCTCGTTCTGAGCAATGGCACCTAAATTTGCATTGTTTACAAAGGGGTCAAAATTGCCCCTAAACCATGGTTTTCAAAATAGGTTTTTAGTTACAACCGTTTCACGCCAAGCCCTCGATTTGTATATTGATTCTTGGTAAATTTAACTGAAATACACAGATTTTTAAATTTCAGATATTTTTTTGGATATTCATGTATGTATTATGCAATCTTTCCTTACTTACGTTCTAAAATAAGACTTGTTACAGTTTGTACATAGGTTTCTTGTAATTTTAAGTTGAACATTTCAGTTAGGTTGACTTTTGGAAATTTTATTACAAAACGTGTTGAGTCCGAAAATGCGTTATTACAATTCGGGTTCTTGATATTCATGTATATTTCAGTATTGTTTAACATTTGTGTATTGATTCCTTGTAAATTATAGTTGAGATAAACATATTTTCACATTTCCGATATTTTTATTACAAAACGGGTTGAGACCCGAAAAGTTGTATTATAAAACGGGATTTTGATATTCATGTATGTTTCATGCACGATTTCATCAACACTCTACTGAAATAAGTATTATTTAGCATTTGTGTATTGATTCCCCGAGAATCATAGCTAAAGTACACAGATTTTCATATTTCCGATAGTTTTATTACAAAACGGGTCGAGTCCAAACATGTGGTATTACAAAACGGGTTCTTGATATCCATGTAGGTATTTTTAAATTTATCAATACTTACGTTCTAAACAAAGACTTTTTAACATTTTTTCAGTTTAATCGTCTTTTTAAATTGTTATTACAGAACGGGTTGGATCTGAAAATGTGGTATAACCAAACGGGTTCTTGATATTCATGTATCTTTCACGCGCGATTTCATTACCATCCTTCTGAAATGATTTTTATTACAAAACGGGTTCTTGATTTTAATGTATGTATTTTGCAATTTTCCCTAAATTAAGACTTTTAAACATTCGTTCATAGATTTCTTGTAATTTTAAGTTGAAAATATCAGTTAAATTGACTGTTGGAATTTTTTATTACAAAACGGGTTGAGTCCGAAAATGCGGTATTACAAAACGGGTTCTCGATATTCATGTATGGTCACGCGCGATTGCATTACAATCCTTCAGAAATGAGTATTGTTTATCATTTGTGTATTGATTCCTTGTAAATTATAGCTGAGATAAACATATTTTTATATAACGATATTTTTATTACAAAACCGGTTGAGTCCCGATAAGTGGTATTACAAAACGGTGTCTTGATATTCATGTACGTTTCACACGCGATTTCATCAATAACCTACTGAAATAAGTATTATTTAACATTTGTTTTTTGATTCCTCGTACATTAAAGCTGAAATAAACATATGTTTACATACCCGATATCTTTATTACAAAACGGGTTCCCAAAAAGTTGTATCACAAAACTGGTTATTGATATTCATGTATGTATTATGCAATGTTTCATTGCTGACATTCTAAAAATATCCATTTTTTTAGTTTTTTACAAAGGTTTCTTGTAATTATAAGTTCAAAATTTCAGTTTAATTGACTTTTGAAATTGTTATTACAAAATAACAATATTATTATTGAGTCTGAAAATGCGTATTTCAAAACGGGTTCTTGATATTCATGTATGTTTCACGTACGATCTCATTACCATCGTTCTGAATTAAGTTTTTTTGTATTGATTCCTTGTAAATTATAGCTGAAAGAAACAGGTTGTTATATTTCCGTTATTTTTTATTACAAAACGAGTTGAGTCTCGAAAATTGGTATTACAAAAAAAAAATGTAAAGACATTGCATAAACGTACTTTCACGATAATTTGTTGACATTAAAATATGACGTCACTTTCGATTTGTTGTTATTGTTATTGTCTTTTTTTTTAAATAATAACTTGATGAAGGCGTAGTACTACAATCGCCGAAACGTTTAAAACACGCGTTGTTGTTTGTATTTAATCTTTAAAATAAGTTTGAGAAAGCTTTCAACTATATCTTCTCAACCCTTAGCTTAACTTCAAATTGATTTCACTCATAGGTTCCTTACGTTGTCCTCTGAGATTTCGTTTTGAGAAAACTTTGAAAAAAACCACCACTATAAATAGCCTCTCTATATGGTTATTAACCCTTTCCCTCATATAGACGCTTTCTGACGCCTCCGTAGCAGACAGCGTTTTGAAAACATAGTGACCAAAAGAAGAAATTGCTCAAAACGAGCAATTTCTCCTTTTGCCACAATGTTTTCCACTTTTAATCATAGGTTATCCATTTAATTATAGAAATTTTCTATTTTTTGACAAAATATGTTCAAAGTCGTCTGCTGCAGAATTGTCGTATGAGAGAAAGGGTTAAAGTACAATAATAATTACGTCTTTTTTATTCAAAATATACTATTTAGAGGGACTATTAATACTAAAATGGCCTTGTGTTTTGTTTCTCTTTTTTTTTTTTTTTCTTTCAAAACGAAATATTAACTGTCAAGTAATCACTTAGAAACCGCTTCGCTCGGCAACACTAGATGGCTGTCATAATAATCTAGTAAAATCGCCAGGTACCGCCTCAAAGATGAAGTGATAGGACACCCTCCTCTGGTGCGCAAGGTCGCGGGTTTGATCCTCGGCCACGTCCGGGGGGCGTAGCTCCCTTTAGGCACTGTAGGCGCGTGCCTACACATTTTTTCTCAAAATGCCCAAAGATGCAACTGCGTCGATACACATCTGCGTAATGTATCGACCAGATCAGCCTGCGCTGTCCGCGCAGACTGATCCGACCGTCACATTCCGTCTAAGGGGGGATACATAGAGTAGTGAATCCTGAAACAGAAAATCCACAGGAGGCGAAAAGTGCATATCAGGGTACGCCTGTGTGGCATGCTTAGGCTGATCCGGGTCGATACTTTACGCAGAGTCCACAATGTTGATTTTCTCAAGAGACGGCCTACACATTGAGTATTGCAAAGCTACGCCCCTGACGTCATACCAAATACTTTAAAAATGGTAGTAAAGACTGCCCTTCTTGGCGCTCAGGATTATGCGGTTAGCATTACAACTGACTCGCTGGTTTCGAAAAAATGCACCATTAAAGTATGGTAAATGATCCAGGACATGCTGTGATAAAACATTCAAATTGTTGAAAGCGTTGTTTAACACCAACAAATAAACAAACAAAGAAAGTTTCCAGGTAAGCGAAACAAGGCCAATTTGACGCTCTTGTAACTTAAAACGTTTACAGTCGGTTAGTTGCAAATTGTAAGTGAACGCATTAAACATGGATCTACCGTCAGACCTTCAAAAACGAGAAAGTAAAACACCGAATGACAATGGAGAGAGAAAAAATGCCGGATTTTCGAGCACTCTTGGGACCTACGTTACTTTGATTGGGTATTCCTCGGGAATGTCGGACTTTTGGAGATTTCCTTTTCTTGTTTACAGGAATGGGGGAGGTTAGTTCATTGTTTTATTAACATTAGTTACGCTCCAGTAGTATGAGGAAGTGTGGCGACTTACGACCGGTAACTGCTAATCGTAGACAATCACAGGTTAGTCGATATTATTCAAAAGGTTAACCCTTTTATCGCCGAATTATCTTAAGTAGACTCTTCCGTATTTAAAAATAGATTGCGGTTAAACGCTGTTTCCAACAGTCATATCACGGCGGCCAGTTCACCTACTCATGTGTGTTCTGGCTTTCTCACACCAGTACTCCACAAAACATTATTTCCAAGCAACTAGCTGCTTTTCCACACAGACTGTAAGGACACTGGTGGAAGACGAATGGCTCTTGGCTCAGCGACACTAAATTCCGTGCAGTTACCGTTTTGGAATAGTTTGATCGGTAGAAGGAAAACAATGCTGATTTCAGGTGAGACAGCTCGTTACTGATATATGATACTCGTCATGCATTGACATTCAGTTTGATCTATCGTGAATGTATATTGTGCTACCGTGGATGATCAAGAATGTTACATATACTCTATAAAGACTCTTACTGACTATAGGAACCAGCACTGAGTATCATGCATTCACTCTAGAATGTTACATGCACTCAATACAGACTCTTACTGACTGTAGGAACCAGCACTGAGTATCGTGCATTCACTCTTACATGTTACATATACATTATACAAACTCTTACTGACTGTAGGAACCAGCACTGAGTATCGTGCATTCACTCTATAATGTTACATATACTCTATACATACTCTTACTGGCGGTAGGAACCAGCACTTAGTATCTTTCAGTCAGTCTGAAATGCTACATACACTCAATACAGACTCTTACTGGATGTAGGAACCAGCACTGAGTATCGTGCATTCGCTCTATAATGTTACATATACTCAATAGAGTCTCTTACTGACGATAGGAACCAGCACTGAGTATCGTGCATTCACTCTTGAATGTTACATACACTCAATACATACTCTAACTGACTGTAGGAATCATCACTGAGTATCGTGCATTCACTCTAGAATGTTACATATACTCAATAGAGGCTCTAACTGACTGTAGGAACCAGCACTGAGTATCGTGCATTCACTTTAGAATGTTACATATACACTATACAGACTCTTAACTGACGATAGGAAACAGCACTGAGTATCGTGCATTCACTCTGGAATATTACATACACTCACTACAGACTCTAACTGACTCTAGGAACCAGCACTGATTAGCATGCATTCATTCTAGAATACTACATATACTCTATACAAACTCTTACTAATGGTAGGAACCAGCACTGAGTACCTTGTATTCACTTTAGAACATTTTATGTAACATTCAATTCGCCCAACATATTTCTTTTTTTAAACATATATAATTTAGGACACATGCTCGTCTACAATTTGCCGAAATTTCAAGAATATATATCGAGCCGATTTTTCAGTTAAACGTTTCGATCGTAAGCTAGATACGCATATAGGGTAATAAAATTAACACACCAGATGTTTACATCATTATCATCAATTTCAATCTTTTAAGTACCCCCTCTCTGTCACCCCCAGTAAATAAGGGTAGGTTGTAATTTTTTGCTTCTCTTTAAAGATTCGAAGTAGCTACGCTATTGCAATTCATATAGTTAATACATTAAACATACAACAAAAGAATACTTGCATTGTTACCATCCTCGGTACCCAGGCTATTCATAAAATATATGATACCCTGGGCAAATTGGCTGTACAAATCTCGTACTCATGAATAATTTATGAGGTGAAATAATTACATTTCAGGTATAGATTAAATTCGTGCAGTGAGCAATGACGAATTGTCAGTAACTCAACATATACAAATTTCGTGAACCAATGAGAAGTGACGGGTTGAAAGATAATTACATTTCAGGTATAGATCAAGTTCAAGCAGTGAGCCATGACGAAAGATCATGGATTGTTCCAATATCCAAAATAGGGATGAGCATAAAAATATGCGCACGCTTTGATTATAAGTAAAATCCTGACACAACACCAGAATCACTAAGAAAGTTATAATACTTTTAGAGTATTCCTCGTATAATAATATATCAACAGATGTCCAAGTATGATTATCCTTGATCCTATTTTACGTCTATTTATATACTGTATCATTTGCAATAAAATAACTATTCGGGAAGAAATAAATCAAAATATCCATTTTTATTAGGGAGTAGATTTTATGATACCATAAAGTTGAAGATTAATGTAAAAAAAAAATTGTCAATTTTAATTCCGCTGACTGCGTTTCACCTAAAATATCGCAATGTGCGTTCCGACGCGGGACATCGGCATTCTGATTTACTAAAACGCAGATTTTATTGAAATTTTGGTAATTTGTATTAGAGGTCAAATTACGCTAAATACATCCGCTGACTTGTCCCTAAAAAATACTTTGTTTGCGTAGAAATTAGTGTATATACCATCACCAGAATGTATTGAATATATGACATTGAGTTTAATGCATTGTGAATGTGTATAGGATGCACTGGAAATGAATGATTTGATCACTTTTAGTATTTTGACCTTGTTTGAAAGTGAAAGTAGAAAATGCTAAACACCGGTTTTGTCCGGGCCCTATTTGGTCCAAAATGACGGTTACCATTTTCGCCTGGTGAGTTCTTTCTTGCATAATGCATGAACATTTTCTTTGGATTGTTTCAAAGCTAGGAGGTAACTCTCTCAAATGATATATGGTTTTCTACATGAGAAACGCTTAGAAAGTGTGACAATTGAGGACTGAAACTGGTCGATTTACATGGAAACATAGAAGGATTTTTGTTGGTATATTGTAACCTAAAAAGCTTTTGAGTGGAATGTATCAAAATTCAATTTTGTGTCAACTGCACATATTGAAACATTCTAGGGTACTTGACGGGGTGGGATTCAGTCAAATTTTCTTGAAACATTATGAGACTGGGTGCCTGGAGTGTAATTTAGGCTCATGTAGGTATCCAGACATTAGGTAATAGCCTTTTTGACATTTTTCCACAAAAATGATGTTTTTCCAGCTATTTCAAATTTTCTTTGATTGGTTAACTGCATAAAACAGGCATAAACTGAGCAATTTCTCCTTTTGTCACAATGTTTTCACGTCTTTTCAGCAAACAAACTTACATCAAAGTTATTTGTCAAGATGTTTTCAAAGTCGTCGGCTGCTATTTGTTGTATGTGGCAAAGGGTTAAATACTAAAGTTTCAATTATAAAATCACTTGGTAAATTGTATGTAATATTAGTTATCAGGAAGATGAAACAGCTTGGTCTGACGAAGATCTGTACTATGCACTGGATTTTACAGAACAGATTCCAGTCATGCAACTTCCACTTTCGAAGTCGGATACAGATTCAGGGGACAATATTCCTTTTGTTGAAATGAGAAATAGAAAAGGGACTTGTTTGAGAAAATAACCTGTGAAAAGAAAAATAATGGAAGGTGAGAACAGTGAGGAAACAGATGACAGTGGTAAGGACAAGTCAAACAAGCCCAGCAAACAGACATGAATTCTAGTGACTCGGAAATTGATTAAAACAGTGCACAAACTACAACTATATATGTTCATAAAACAAAAAGTAAAAGATAAAAAACACAGAAGATTCCAAGCCGAGTTACTTATAGAAGTCAAGTAATTGAGCTCAGAAGGGAAAGGGAGCATAAGAAAAAGTGGTATTCTTAAAAAATTCCAAACAAAATAAAACCTTTACAAGACAAAACAGAAGACGCAATGGGTCAAACAGTGTTTTGAGTAATATTGAAAGAACGAAACTGATAAGTGCAAAAATGCATTCTGTTCAGGCAATTGTTACATTTGTTTCGATTAGACAACCTACTTGCAAGCAATGGGAGACAGAGATTTCCTGTTAAGGCTGACGGGAACTCATTCTTTGCAGTTAGAGAAAGCGCAAATCTTAATGATGACGTTTCTGAAATGTAACTTTATGTGTTCCAAAGTTGAAATATATATTACTTTTGTGATAACAAGGTAGATAAAGCACCATTTGGAACAGAACAGTTCATTAATGAAATTGATCAATTGGTCAGTGGAATTGTGAGTATGGGTGACTGTTTACCACTGGTTGTTGAAAACTAATATAAGTCTGTCGTGAGAATATTTTCAAGTTCAACATCTACACATGTGCTTGGCATTAAACTTAACACAGCCCAATCAGAAAATTACATATATCTTGCCTATATCGTCATTCGAGGAGAAGAACATTACGAAGCAACAAAACATATACATGTACATGACGTTAATAGGCAGAATTCATCAGACGAGCAAAAGTTGGGAGATAATGTTGTTACAAACATTGATTTCTCGACAGCGCAGGAATCTTCAAACCAACTGAACGAAGAAGAGAAAATGGGACAGTTTTCAACACCAGATAAACGTGCCGCATATCAAAGTCCTCAGAAGAAAGTTGAAAAAGGAAAAAAATATTTAGATAAGTGGAAGAGAAATATTAGAATGAAACAAAGAAGTTAAGGCAAAGAATATGTCTTTGCAACTGGCAAAATCATTACACAGAAAAGATTGAGACCACATAACTGCACAAAATTTCGTTTCAAATGTGGTAACAAATTTTCTGAAGAAAATCGACAACAGATATTTGATTTGTACTATGAACTTGCAAATTACGAACGCCAAAGGCATTTCATATGTTACATGGTTGGAGTTGAAACTCCAGCCCGGAAAGGAAAGCAGAAGAAATCAGTGTAAAAATACCACTTAGTATCTAAAGAGAAAAAAGAGCGCGTTTGTCGTGATTTCCTCATAAAAACGTTAGATATTAAAAGAAAATCAATAAAGTATACAATTGTAAAGAAACGTCATGGAGCTTTCGGCGGAAAAGACATGAGGTGGAAAGCAGAATCAGCAAATAAAACGAAACGAAAAAAAATCTGCCACTGATTTTGTGCATCAGCACATACATTCATTTCCAAAAATGGAATCTCATTATTCCAGGAAAAAGACCAAGAAAGAATACCTTGCTCATATTCTTAATATGAAAACAATATGGAAACTTTACTGTACAGAATGAAAAAAGAAGAATATAGCTCCTATCAAGCAATCCAAATACCGAAAGTATATTTTGCGAAAATTACAACTTATCATCATTTTTTAAGCCGACAAAAGACCAATGTTCGCTATGTGAATTGTATAAAAGGTACCAGACAGCAGGAACAGTTAAGGCAGAATTGAAACAACAGCATATAGAACACCTAAGGAACAAATTGCTGGCAAGAGAAGAAAAGGAGAAAGACAAAAGATGATAGCATTTATATTGCTACATTTGATTTGCAGGCAGCCCTTACAACACCATGTTCACTAGTGAGTGAACTGTACTACTCAAGGAAACTGTGTTGCTACAATCTAACTGTTTATTTGTTAAGCGACAAACAAGTTTTCTGTCACTTGTGGGATGACTGTGTTGCTACAATCTAACTGTTTATTTGTTAAGCGACAAACAAGTTTTCTGTCACTTGTGGGATGAAACTCAGGGCAAAAGAGGATCGTGTGAGATAGCAACCTGTCTGATGAAGACCACATTGTCGGTTTGTTCTGCTTCAAGTACAATGACAGAAATAATATTCGACTCTGACACATGTGGTGGACAAAACAGAAACCAGTTTGTTACAGCATCATTTCTATATATCATGTCCCAACTACTCTAACTGCAAAAACCCTGAATCACAAGTTCTTAGAATCTGGCTAATCTCAAATGGAGTCTGATTACTCTACTATTTAAACTGCCAAAAAGAAAACGTCTGGGTGTGTACCTTCATAGTGGAGTACCCTGGTAAGTTTAGCAAGACGGACAAATCCATACATTGCCGTTCTCTTGAAATATGACCATGTTGTAGACTTTAAGATGTTTGTCAAGAAGCACTGTTCCAATCTGAAATTCTCAACAATGGTAGAGCGCATCAATTGATTGAAAGTAAAAGGGATACAAGTGAAGCAAAACTGTCCTAGAAGAGTCTTTCTAAACTATTCATTTACTTCTTTCATGGATGTAAAGGTAGAAACTACATCACGACAGCAAATGGACCGAGTACATAATAGACCAGAAAGTGCAGGAAATTTAGACATGTGTTACAACACCAAACTTGCGATTTCTTTACAGAAGAAGAATGATTCAATAAGCCTTTGTGCAAAAGACATTATACCCGAAGAATTTCATGGATATTTTACTGCTTTAGCTGTAAGCGAATCACAAACAGACAGAGTACCGGTGGACTCATCCTCGGTACCCAGGCTATTCATAAAATATATGATACCCTGGGCAAATTGGCTGTACAAATCTCGTACTCATGAATAATTTATGAGGTGAAATGCAGCCTTTTGATTGGCCGCATGACACAAACCTTTTGCGATACTAAAATTACAGTGTTGTTACGGAGGAAATCGTGGCGCATGCTTTACGAAATTTCGCTAGCCAATTTGCCCAGGGTATCATATATTTTATGAGTAGCCTGGGTACCGAGGATGCGGTGGACTCTTCCGACGAAGATACTGAAACAGAGTAAACATGTGCCGATTTGGTTCCAAATTGTTCATTTGGCAGTTGATTTGTGTTAAAAATGTTTTATAGCTGTGTAATTGTAATCAGAACAATTGGTATAGTAGTAATATACATGTAAATCCCTCTGTACGTTATTTTTGACATCATGTATTCAATAAATGATCATGGAAAAGGACACTATTTGTCATTTGGTTCCTTATTGTCCGAAAAAAAAAATCAAACTTAAGTTTATGCAAAAAGGTACCAACTGGAAAAATCTGCAAAACTACCTAAAATAACAAACCTATCAACAAGAAACCTAAGGAACACATTAAACATATAGATGTAAATAATTCTTGTAAGTTTAATCACTCTAAGTGAAATTTTTGATTTGTTGTAAAAGTCCAAATCTTTGAAAGCGATTTTCTCAAAACTATGAAAACTATGAAAATGACGTTATTTTTAGGACAATAGAGAAATGGTCGGGCAGCTAACGCCATTGGTGCACAGTGCATAATTACGCTCTAAACCTGCTGTATTCGCATGTACAAAAGTACAACATTTTGCTTATAATTTTCCAGGGGCTTTCTTGATACCATTCATTTTGACGACATGTATCTGTGGCATTCCGCTGTTCTTCTTAGAGTACACACTGGCAAACTTCTCCGGTAAAGGTCCGTATAGAATCTGGGATGTATCGCCATTCTTCCGAGGTGAGTAGTCTTTGGTGATTAAATGTACCCTTTTAAAACATGCAGTTAAAACAATTTACCTAGCAATCATAGGCATTCGGCAATAAACACGTTAACCCTTTTACATATATAAAATCTGCGTTAGACGACTTTAACCCTTTTCTACATACAGCATATCTGCAGCAGATGACTTTGAAGACATTTAGAATAACATATGAAAAGTCTATATAAATGAAGATATAATTACTGAAAACAGTTGAAAACAGTGTGGCAAAAGGAGAAATTGCTCGTTTTGGCAATTTCTCCTTTTGCCACACTGTTTTCAACTGTTTTCAGTAATTATATCTTTTTTTGGCAATTTCTCCTTTTGCTACAATGTTTCAAGAGTTGTCTGCTTTAGAGGCGTCAGAAAAGGTCTATATGTGGGAAAGGGTTAAAAATACACCAGCGTACATATGGAATCAAAGCGCTGAATGTGCTGACAGCAAGGAGCTTACTGCAGATCACGGATTGCATTTACACATGGATTTACCGATCCCAAATGTCTAACAAGAAAACTTTGAAATAACACTTTGTTATGTTCATATATTGAATGATATAGGAGTTGAACGTACTCTATTGTTTACACAGAATGGGAGTCCACTGATTTCCAAATTGACACAAACTACTTACCTTAAGTATGCTCACCAGCTTTCCAACGATCCCCATTGCTAAACACTCTATAAATGAAAGTATAGTTAGGCGGCGCTCTGTGAAAACCAACATTAGGCGTATTCGATAAGTATATTCCACACACTCAGATATGGCTATGAACTGTTCACCAATTAATCAGGTATGGTTTCAAGAAACATATATTAAGCAATATCGATTTGGGTCGTTAACATGGCTACAAAGGCATGTATTCTTTCGAGCTGTTAATAATTAGGTTTAACGAATGCAAGACTTTCTTCTCCGAGTATGGTTGACTGTTACGATCAATAGGAATGCAATCGACCCCATTGAATACGGTCGTATTTATTTACAGATACTGTAATCATGTCTCACCAATGTGAACTTTTCATGCTGCCAATCATGTTAGCGATGCTTCGACATATATACCATTTTGAGAATTTAGATAATATGCGACGTGTTTGTCGACACACCCTATACATGTACTTGAGTGTAGATCAGTAACAGATATTAAATATATTTCAGCGTTAACCTGTGCTCTTAGATAGTTTTAACTTAGTTTAAGATTATTTATTTTGCATCGATAGAGAAACAAGTTTTAAGCTTATATTAATTACGCTCGATGTCTTTTTCCTGAAATCATTACCATTCCTCGCGCTATTTTGCGTAGAAAACTCCCAAATTAAGAACCCGCTCATCACGGGATTCAAACCCGGGACCTTTGGTACGAAATGCCGACGCTCTACCACTGCATCACTGTCTTTTGTGTTCTTCTATTAAAGGTATGGGTATTTCTATGATGGTGGCCTGTACAATATATGTGACGTGTGGGACCGTGTTCCGAGGCTGGTTGATCTATTTCTTTGTCCACTCGTTCGGAAATCCTTTGCCATGGTCGCACTGTAACAACACGTGGAACACAGATACGTGCAAGACAAACCCGTTTTTACATAACCAGGTTACGGAAATGACGCAAAATGTGACGTCATTGATTAACGCATCTACACCGGATGTTACGACGAAAATAAATATTACTGGAATGACAGCTGCGGAAGAATACTGGCAGTAAGTTTCTAATTAGACAGCTTTTTATTTACTAACTTTTAATGGGGCTGTCGATATAATTGTGAATATTATACGACGTGACATGACGTAACAAGACATATTGGCAGTTTAAAACATGTGAATGGTTATACGTAAAAAAAGTCAAATGTAAAAATGTAAATAAAGATGTAGCAGAGTTCATGTTTATATTAACCGACCGTCAACCAGATGCAATGGATATTTGATAAATTCCAGTTTATTCAAGATGTTGCGGCTTGTTCACGCTTCCCATTACATGTAGATGCTCCAGGAAAACCAACCTTAACGTAATTATTACACGTGTTGAAGAAACCCAGTCCACACATCAATGCTACTATGAATTCTGATGTACATAAACTTTCTTTAAACGTTATAAGACTATTCGGCGAACAATGCAAGGACCAGATCAGACTGGGTGGTTACACTGATCACAAATGTCTTACGGTTTGATGTCGAGAAACGTCGCTTACGTTTCCCTGAAAGGTCATGACTCACAGGTCAATGTGAACTGTCATTTATTAAGCACAAACTTTTCTGTGCATATTTACTTTTGAACATTGGTTGTTATATTTCACGTAGCCGAGCCCCAGTAGCTCCCGACGCGGGCTGTTAATTTAGGGGTTGTGAATTCGAACCCCAGCTCGGCCAACTTTCGTTCCGAAGTTTCACAAAAGTCACTGTGACAAGCGACGTTCGTCTTCAACCAATGGGCTAACAGTCTATGTTGAAAAGCAGCCAGTTGTTTGTGGAGTACTGGTATGAGAAAGTCAGGTATTATATAGGTAATTGAACTGGTCGCCGTGATATGACTAAACTATTCTGGAAAACGGTGTTAAACTCCAATCAATCAATCAATCAATTATATTTTACTTTCAATTTGTTATTAAATTCAAATGACGCATGACAGCAATAAAGCATATTTAGTGAACCGACCATGTTATGCGTTTATTACGTTTGACAGTTGGATACACACGGACATTAACGCTCTTTTCACTAAACTCTGTCTGTGTGTCTCTTTCAGATATGAAGCCCTTCGCTTGTCGACAGGCCTTAGTGACTGGGATAGTTTCAACTGGCGAATACTTCTATGCATCATGGCTTTTCGATTGTTGGTATGCCTCGCCATGGTTAAAAGTATCAAGAGTATTGAAAAGGTATTTTAAACGCATATATTGTATACCTCGTCCATCTATCGTTACGTTTGTGTTTACGAGATACACGTTCTCAGCCATTTTGTAAACAATCGCGGATGAATACAAAAATAGTGATTCGGTCATGTTATATTACATACGTGACATATAAACAAATACGTAATTGTTATATTAGATCGGGTACATGCATTGACATGTGATAACTATATATATAATGTTCACTCGTGTATGCTTATCCGCTGCCTGATTTGTTTCATGAAGATAAATTATTGACTAAAAACAACTGATGGAAATATATTTACGTATGCCAATATCAGTTTAATTCGGTCGAGTAATTCTCATTGTGAAAGTTCAAACTATTGTCTACTTTCTTTTCAGGTCATGTTTTTCACCACATTCATCCAATTCGCCTTTATGATCGTTGTGTTTATCCGATCTCTGACGTTACCCGGTGCAGCGGATGGTTTGTTAAGATTTTTCCGAACAGATTTCTCGAGTCTTTCTAATCCGAGGGTAAGCGACCCTAGAACTCTTTCAGCACCAAGCAGACTATTCCATGTTCAAAATCGGGTTACTTTATTGTTTAATGGAATAACAGTTCAAGTTTAATTTGATAAGTAAAATGCAAACAATGCTGATTTCAACATTATGGCCAAAATTAAGTTTCGAACTGTTTATTTCTTACTTTGTTGTCACTATAAGCAATATATGCAAAGGTTTCAACATTTCAGAATTGTGATCTCCATCTGGAGTTCAGCAACTTTAAAATCACAACAATAAGAGCAACACTTGACAGAGCGGACACGAGGCTGATGAGGAGTTACATCCCTTGTTTATATATAATATCTTTTTTTCAATAACTTGCCTGACGCCTATGGATGTACCTGCAGATGTTTCGTTGCAATTAAAACAAAGAAAATGACAGGTTTAACTGATTAAATTGGATTTACGTTTCAGATTTGGATTGAAGCCTTTCTGATGTCATTCTACACGATGTCCTTTGGGTGGGGTACCTCCTTCATGTTGGGGTCACATGCCAAATTTAAAGATAATAGTATAAGGTAAATATATAGATGATAATGCCGGAAGAACATTACACAAGATATAAGAACGTATATTGTCGTGGCCATATGTATTTGGTTATCTCAATAATCTTTATAAGTCGAACATGTGATAATACGAATCTTTTGCTTTACTCGAACCAATTCCTGGAATGCATCTGTCTTTTAAAAAAAGCTTAGCAGTGCCGTTGCCTTGTTATGTTTGTATCACCAACTTGCTTTTCATAATAAACATACACGTATAAAGTAACTACGCAGCTGAACATACATGAATGAATTTATCTTAAATCGAGAGAACAAACCGATAGATCGAGGTAATTTATGGATCACTTCTTTCGACTTCGAGTCATCACTGATTCACTGTATACAAAATAAGTTCTACCGTTTTCACATCTTTTATTCTCTTGGAGATGACGGCCAACATGTCAGTGTGTCAATTTAAATAATTAAATCACTTCCCTGGCGGCCATGTTTTTCGACAAAATGACACGGCTTGAATTTAGAAGAGGGTGAACCAAGGAACATGTCTATTCAATTATTAGGAAATTGGACAGATATTGTTGGAGGAGAAGGTTTTTATTTTATTTTTTAACCATATGAACCAAAACAGCCCGGCACCCTGGCGGCTGTGTTTTTCGATCAACCATCAATAACTTACTACAACATGACGTCATAATTCAGATTGTTGGTGTATATTTTCAGGACATGCGTCATGATACCCCTTGTTGACAGTTTCGTTGCCATAATGACGGGAACTATCTGTTTCTCTGTTATGGGAAACATGGCGGCTGCTTACGGTGTACAAGTTGACGAAGTATTCAGCTCAGGTTAGTAACTATTTTTAATAAATGAACCGTCCCGCGAGAAAACCAACATTGTGGACTCTGCGTAAAGTATCGACCCGAATCAGCCTAAGCATGCTGCGCAGGCTTATACGGATAGACACTGTTCGCCTCCTGTGGATGGTCTGTTTCAAGAATCATTACTCTTTACCTCTATCCCCCTGAGACGGAATGTGTCGGCCCGGATCAGTCTGCGTGAACTGCGCAGGCTGATCTGGGTCGATACATTACGCAGATGCCATACTGATGGTTTTCTCGCGGGACGGCTCATATAGGGAGTACTATGTTGAAGCAGTTATACCTCGGTTTGTATTGTACTAAGATGAGCATGGGAAGAGTATTATTTTTCAGTAAAAATTATTTCAAACTGCTGAGGATATGTTAATTTATATATTTTTCTCTCATTCGTTTGAAATGTCACTAACATGAACATGTATTATGATTAAATATGCATGTTTATTTTTATTTTCATGTGAAACAGTAAAATGTTTATTACGGATTAAACATATTTATACCTGCAATAAGAAAGCAGAGAAAGAACTAGGTGACTGATGATAAACACAATTTTAAAACAACTATATTATGTCTCTGAAGGCTAAACACACTTGTTAGGCAAATGACCATATTACATCTCTTGCAAAAGGAAATGTTCATATTTCATGTCATGATATTTGTTTATCAAAATGTTTATGTCGTCCTCAGCATGAATAAGTCCATTCTTGTTTATGTAAACTGACCCTTGTATGTAAAGATACGTATGTTTGAAAGCTCACCACTGTGGTATTGGAACATTTACAAGCAATGCCAAATGAATAATGACCTTGTATCTCGTGTGCATATTGAAGCTTGAGGTGTAAACAAATACTAGCTTAAGCATTTAATGACCACACACATATAACAGTCTTACAAAAACACACTAGATATTAGTTGTTTGTATGGGGTTTACTTCGCCATCATTAGATTTTCAGCCATATCAATGCGTTTCCAGGGTTAATTACCAGTAGTTCTGACAAGCTTATCGTGACTGCATCGCATCAGTTGTACTGCTATCCCCATAATCCATCATGTCAATGACGGGAGCCAATGTTACACATTTAGCTGGACAATTCTGAGAATATGATATTTACTGTACGTACCCTGGCGTCGGCGTCGGCGTCATACTGTGGTTAAGGTTATGCATGCTAGTACATATATTTCACCATAGGTCAGTTAATACTAGATGGTTTGTATTGGACATTTCTACAATGCTTCCTAACTATTGAACCTATGTAAATAATCAAACTAGTTAACTCTTTCCTACATATAATACAATATATGGTCATTCTTTTACTTAAAACATATGGAAAAAGAATTGCGCGCTCAGGTCTCTGTAACTATTTAATGCATTTCATTGATACGTTAAACAACCCTTCCAAACCACCACTACTATGTAAATAATCACGTTAGATAACTATATCGCGCATAAAATGCAAATAATGGGCCTTTATTATTTAAAATAGACATTCTGGTTAAAGTTGTGCATGCAACTACATTAGAGTCCGTATCTCAGTAACTAATGAGCGGTGGAATAGTGGAGCGCGCTGTCTTACAGACAGCTCTTGTTAAAGTATTCGGTATGACACCTATACTTCCAGTGGCCATTGCGAGAGACCTAAAACTAGAATCGAATCATGAAGGTTTTAACTTTTAAGCCACTAGCAATGTGTGGTTTTCAAACGTGAGATGTAGGAAGACATGTTGACGTCAGACGTGCTGTTGTTATGAGATAATGGAAGACATGGTGACGCCAGTGGTGTTGTGGTACTGAGATGAAAGGAAGACATGTTGTCGCCAGACGTGGTGTTGTTTTGAGATAATGAAAGGCACGTTGACGCCAGTAGTGTTGTGATACTGAGATGAAGGAAGACGTGTTGACGCCAGCAGTGGTTTGGTACACTTGTATTTTATTTTCTACCCACAGGTATATCCATCGGTGTCATATCTTACATAACCGCGTTGGCCGCCTTACCCTTGCCACAGTTATGGAGTGCAGGCTTCCTGTTTTCGGTGATAATGTCCGGAATAGATACTCAGGTACAACGTAATACATGAGCCGTCCCACGAGAAAACCAACAATCTGGACTCTGCGTAGAGTATCGACCACGACCAGCCTAAGCATGCCGCGCAGGCTTATCCGGGCAGACACTTTTCGCCTCCTGTGGATGTTCTGTTTCAGGAATAACTACTGTTTACATATATCCCACTAAGACGGAATGTGTCGGCCGGATCAGTCTTCACGGACAGCGCAGGCTGATCTGGTCGATACATTACGCAGATGTCTATCGCCGCAGCCTCACGAGAAAACCAACAGTGTGGACTCTGCGTAAAGTATCGACCTGGATCAGCCTTAGCATGCCAAGGAATGTGTCGACCCGGATTAGCCTGCACGGGCTGCACAGGCTGATATGGGTCGATACATTTACGCAGTGTCCATCATGTTGGTTTTCTCGTGGAACGGCTCAAATCTCTTATATCTCTGTATTTAACTCTTTCAGCGACAATAGTAATATTTTTTTTATTTTTTTTTTCAAACAAAGCTGATTCGGGTGCCCGATATTGAACATGGAAGAGTCTACTTTAGGAAATTCAGCTTCGAACGAGTTAAATGTTTCATAAGGAGTCAATCCTTTTCAAGTAACCGGTGTGTACAAAACATATTGGTGTGTAAAACAGCTGTCACATTACTGTTACATGATATTGGTGTGTCAAACAGCTGTAACATTTCTGTAACATGATATTGGTGTGTAAAACAGCTGTAACATTTCTGTTACATGATATTGGTGTGTAAAACAGCTGTCACATTTCTGTAACATGAAATTGGTGGTAAAACAGCTGTATCATTTCTGTTACATGATATTGGTGTGTAAGTCACATTTCTGTAACGTGATATTGGTGGAACGCCTGTCATGGTTAAGCTTATCCTGCTTTACAATCCGCCTCAGAGGTGAAGAGGTAAAGCGTCCGCCTCGACTGCGGGAGTTCGCGGATTTGATCCCTAGTCAAGTCATGCTAAAACCATTAACAATGGTAGTTATGGCTACCCTCCTTGGAGCTCAGGGATGCGGGTTTAGCATTACGACTTGCTGATTTCAGGATAAATTCAGTACTAGTAACTCAGGACACGCCGTAATTTAACTGATAACTCGGCGTAAAATACCAAACAATCAATCAATCATGATTTACACGTCGTATATATATCACGGTTTTATATCACATTTACCTGTTTACTACATTTGCGAAATATATTCCTAGTTGAGCCTACATGTCTGTGCTGTCTAATCTTGGTCAACACTGTTAGCCACACTTGTATCAATTTGTATTTGTTTGCCTGTTTTATTGGGGGTTTCCGCAGTTTCCAACATTGTTTCAGTTATATCACGGCGACAGTTCACTCATTCATGATCCTTTTATAAACAATAATTTTACTAGAATAGGAAATGTGCGTTATTAAAGGACACTTCACGAACGCGACTGACGATCAAGCCCGGCACACCCGATTCTAAATCCCCGACGTTAACAACTCGTCACAGTTTTGCAAGAACTCAAAAATGACGACACTAGGCGCGTATTCATATTTTACTAACACATCGAGTGCTCGACGAGTGTTATTTTAACACTGTAATTTTATTGGTTGAATACGCGGCTAAGCATACGTTGAATGCTCGGTGTGTTTGGACAATCTGAATACGCTAGAGTTGCTCAAATGTAGCGCGATAAGGGTAAAGGCAATTAGCGATGTGGATGGACAACGAAAAGGGTCCTTTTCATATTGTTGTCTCATATATTTTAAAGCTTTTGTCTTTTTACTTTTTGTTAAAGCGTTAAGCCTTTGCAGTTTAATTTCATTCGAGTTCGCTCGGTCTCTATGCGCCCGTTAACGTTAGTCATCGGAATGATACCTAGTTTGCACTTTTTATGTTATCGTATCACTGCGTAGGAGACTTGTCCCGGTACAAAATAAATAATATGTCATTCAATAGAATCTGAATTGTAATATAAATGTGTGATTTCACCTGTGTAATAACGTGAAATAAGGCGCTTTTGAAAAAATGAACTGTAAATCTGTTTTCATTTTTTTGACAAAAACGTATGGCATCACAACGTTAACAAACGTACATTCTTTATTATCTATTTCACAGGTGGTACCCGTCGAGATGAGTCTACAGGTGATTGGCGAGATGGTTCCCGGTCTATTTCCCAAACACCGGCTGCTTGCTCTAATATTATTTTCAGGGTCGCTTGTTGTGTTTGCCTTACCAACAGCAACTGGCGTAAGTATGTTTATCTACATCCTCGGTACACAGGCTATTCATAAAATATTTAATCCCCTGGGCAAATTGGCTGTACAAATCTCGTACTCATGAATAATTTATCAGGTGAAATGCAGCCTTTTGATTGGCCGCATGACACAAACCTTTTGCGATACTAAAATTACAGTGTTGTTACGGAGGAAATCATGGCACATGCTTTACGAAATTTCGCTAGCCAATTTGCCCAGGGTATCATATATTTAATGAATAGCCTGGGTACCGAGGATGGTTTATCTACGAATGACTTCATACTGGATGGGCAATGTCACACAGAAAAAAGGTATTTTTGGTATTCGCCACCAACGATTAACCGGATCCGCTTATGTATCCGAGTAATCGGATACGGATGTTTCCTGTTCGCTTATTTGTCGAGCGAGCTTACTCGTATTTTCCGGAGAACGAGAATGATCAAATATAAACTAAGCAAGTATGCAATTGTCAGGGGCGTAGCCAATTGCTGTTAGCAACAAACAACGCATGAGAAGCTGCGCGAGAAAATAAGTTCATCATGGATTCAACAAAACTGCATTTAAAACGTTAGGATCTCCCCCATAAATATCATTTTAAAGTTGCTGGAACATCAGTGAAAAACTTAAGGCGTGAGTACTCCAATATAAGTTTAAGAAATGCTTTAGAAATTAATGCACCGAGAGATCAAATATGGACTCTTGTTAACATTATTAACATTCGCGAAGAGGAACGGAAAAAAAGAAAGAAGTCACGTGAAATATACAGTGGCGGATTAACTGGGGGTTTGGGGGGGCGGGGGGGGCGTAGGGCCCGTGCGTCGGAAAATTAATGGTAAACAAAGAAAAAGCGTGGCAAATGTAGTGGCGGCCGATATGGCCCGTGCCCGACTCCCCCCACCCCACGAAAGAAGTCAAGTGAAATATACAATGGCGGATTAACAAGGGGTTTACAGCTTTATTTGAGTTATATCACTGCGATAGAACATTTTACTTTTTCATGATCCCTGGACAGTACTTCGCTAGGAAATATACCTTGTCAAATGGCCAGTGTGATCGAGCCTTTGACGCTCGGTTCAAAAGCACCAAAACCTAACGACTCGGTCACGGCAGATTCCTATAACCAGTTTTAGATACAGCAAGGAATCCGCTGTGGTCGAGTGGTTAGCGTCGGGGATTTCGAAACCGGGTGTCCCGGGTTCGATCCCCAGTCGCGGCACCTCGGTCATGGTGGAGTGCCCTTTGGCAAGGCACATTTTCTAGCCTTGTACTGGTTTGTTTACCAATGGATCATGAATAAGTGAACTGTCGCCGTGATATAACTGAAATAATGTTGAAAGCGGCGTAAAACCCCAATAAATAAATAAATATTGAGATACAGCAATAAGAACAGTTAACATCAATATAGCAATTATTGCCAATCGTGTAGTAGTTTCGAAGTAAAAATATGTTTTGTAATGTCACCATACATGTAACTACGAAAATGGAAACAGTATTTTTTTAAAATGTTCTAAGTTTGCAACATCTGCGTCACTTACATGTATGTTATGTTTCCAAATTGCCCTGAAATCAGACAAGCAGATTCAGAGGAGATGAACGTTTAAGCAGTGTAGGCGTAGAATTTCCCGGTTCTGATGCCAAAGCAACCAGATTCCTTCAAATCTAAAATATATGTGAACAACTTAGTCGAAACCCTATTGCTATCTATCGATATTATTATCATAACTACGTACAAGAAAGAATAGTGGGGTACATGCAGTTGTTAACATTTTCACAAGAGTAAAAAATAAACAGGTTGCCATAGAAACCATAGCACTAAATATCTGTTCATGACCCATACATATAAAATGAAATAATCACAGAATTGTCAAATTCCATCATTTTCTAAAGACCCATTATTAAATGAACAAGTAAGTTTTTTAAGGGATTAAACATCCATTTTATGTAAAAACGTTTCCGGTATAGAGCAACGATATTTTGGCATGATATAACAGAGAATGTAACACTTAGAGATTAAAGGGCTTAAACATGGATGTTGCTGAACATTTAGAAATGTTAATGTATATACAGTTTACCAGTTTACCATATATATATCTGATAACTACGGAATACTGTTTTGTGCATATCCTACCATCCTACCATCGCATGTTAACGAGAACGCGATGGTAGGATAGTAGGATGATAGGATGGTAGGATGGTAGGATAGTAGGGTGCTAGGATGGTAGGACAGTAGGATGGCGATGGTAGGACAGTAGGACAGTAGGATGGCGATAGTAGGACAGTAGGATGGTGATAGTAGGACAGTAGGATGGCAATATGTCCATCCTACTATCCTACCATCGCCATCCTACTATCCTATAATCGCCATCCTACTATCCTTCTATCGTCATCCTACTGTCCTACCATCCTAGCATCGTACTATCCTACCATCCTACCATCCTATCATCCTACTATCCTACCATCGCGTTCTCGTTAATATGCGATGGTAGGATATGAACAAAACAGTATTCCGTAGATAACGGACTAAATTTATATCAATTGATTTCAGGCTGGTGCTTATATCTTTCTATGGATGGATTGGTACGCTGGTGCCTGGGTCGGGACAATATGTGCCTTCTTAGAAATAATCGTAGTAGCCTGGATTTATGGTATGTTAGATAGGTAGTCATACTGGAGTATTGTGACAATATTGTGGCGAAATTGGACACTTACATCGATGCTTCATTCTGGCCATACCTCCAAAGGGCTACACCAATAGGGCACAGTGTCTGGTCTACAAAGTGTATAAAGTTGACCACTTGATCAGCCAAGTCTAAACGCGTCTGATCTGTGCAGTATCCATGTGTATTCTTTGCTGAGTCCATGGTACTCGTGCGCATGCGTCAATGGTGGCTGTCACCACTAGGGAGCTACTCTAAACACTCCTTCCTTCTAGGGAGGTTGTAAATTCGATTCCGATACATGAGTCTATAATTATACCACATATGTTTTTACAAAGTCTGAGAGATAACAACAGTTTGGAAAAAAAAGTACCAGCAAAGGTAGTTCTCTTGATTTGGTAAATTTATACCAATACGTGCCTAGTATATAGATAATCTATTCTGGTGTACTGTGACACTATTTACCAATCTTGAGTTTTTTCAATATAAAACATGTGCACCTGTATCAAAAAAATACAATTACTTGCTATTGGTCAAAGGGAGATAGCAACTGGAAAAAAATAACGAAGAAAAACTGTATCAGAAAAGTTATTTCTCTTGATTGGGAACATTTATGCCATTACGTGTCCTATTGTATATACATACATAAATATATCCAATTCTGGAGTATTGTGACAATACGTACCAATCTTGAGTATTTTCAATATAAACTTGTGCACCTGTATAATTACATGGCAGATGTTTGCGCAAAACTAGATATTGGTCAAAGGGAGATAGCAACAGAGAAAATTAACAAAGATAAATGCATCAGAAAAGTTATTTCTCTTGATTAGGAAAACTGATGTCAATACTTGTCCTATTCTCCTTCCTATCACACACTCTTCAGTGTAAATAATCCTTTCCTTCACACATACGCTTTCTGAAGCCTCTGCAGCAAACCAATTTTGAATACTTTGTGGCAAAAAAAGAAATTGCTCATAATTTTTTTTTTTTTGCCACAATATTTTTAACTCTATGCAACAGTTAAACACTCATTCATAGAGATTTTCCATATGTTGTCTATATGTTTTTTAATTTGTCATCTGTAGATTGTTTATTTGTGGGAAAGGGTTTTTATTCAAATCATAACCTAACTTTCAAGTAGTACAGAGTTGTTTTATATCGCTTACACTCGGACAATGGTTAATCATGTCATATTCTGTTTACAGGGATAGATCGATTCAACAGTGATATCCTATTGATGATAGGCAGACCAATTCCGGGTTTTATTCGGGTGATAATTGCCTTTTTTACACCGTGCCTTGTACTGGTATGTATGGATCATTATTTTAGGTCAAAGGGAGGCAATTCCGAAAGGATACTGCAAATGAATAGAAAAACTGAAGTTGTCTCTCATTGGACAATAATAATAATTTTGTTGAAAGTTGAAAGTGGTTATTGTATGAAATTCCATACCCTCTGACTGATGTGTAACCGAACTACATTGTTGGCTTTAAGTCTTGATCCATTTAATGAATTGTGTAACTTATTGGACTTGCTGGGAAAGTACTTAGTCCATAATGCTATAATGGTCGCCTATTGCAAGATGAATTCCTGCTCTCTGACCTAAGTTCGTTATTCATATGTGAACAATGCTCGGCGAAAACCATGTTAGCTCAAGTATTTCATCTGTGACGAATGACTGACCTGCTAAACCATGCTTAAGGATCAAACTATAAATTCGAGTTTACAGAATGTACTTTAACCCTTCTATGATTAAGTTGCGAACAGTGCAGAGCCAGATCTAATTTCTCTGGTCGCAAACAACCGATAAGTTGGTTTACGCAATTCATCTTTTCTGTATATGTTTTATAAAACATGTAATGGCTATATCATATGCCTAGAATGGAGTGAACTGGTTTTGCTCCACAATATCTCAATTATTACTCCTTTAAAGTCTTAGTTGTGGGTTCTCAGCTTTTAAAAAGCCGAGCCTCGGTAGCTCAGTCGGACAAAATTCTTTTTGACGTTTGACAGAGTAAGGTAAAACAGGGATTTTCGAACATAAAATACGCCCTCTGAATATGTCACATAATCAAAGCACATATCAATTCCTTTGTAGGTAATATTGTTGATCAGTATTATAGAGTACGTTTCCCCACACTACGGCACGTATCAGTATCCCGATTGGGCCCGGGTGTTGGGCTGGCTCATGGTCATGTGCATCATGTTACCTATACCATTCGTTGCTGTCAAGACCATAGTGAACCAGTCTGGGTCTTTCGTAAAGGTATTGTATAGTGTAATTGTTTAACCCTTTCCCTCATACGACAATTATGTAGCAGACGACTTTGAACATATTTTGTAAAAAATAGAAAATCTCTATAATTGAATGGATAACCTATGACTAAAATTGGAAAACATTGTGGCAAAAGAAGAGAAAGCTCGTTTGAGAAATTTCTTCTTTTGTCACTATGTTTTCAAAAAGCTGTCTGCTGCAGAGGCGTCAGAAAGCGTCTATATGAGGGAAAGGGTTAATCCTTACTCATTTACAACAATTTGCAGCAGGCGACTTTGAAAAATATCTGCACAAACATAATATTATGTAACATCTCTTTAATTGAAAAAGTTGAAAACATTTTTGGCAAAAGGAGAAATTGCTCATTCTTCTTCTGCTGCAGAGGTGTCAGAAAGCGGCGGTTTGTGGGAAAGGGTTAAAACTTTACCCGGATGCAGGTAGCATTCGACATTAATCTAATTAAGGCAAACTTTATAATAACTCTTAAATGTCTTATTAGGCAAAAGTATACCTCGACATTACTCGTTTGGAGTCCTCTGCAAAATTGGTAATGTAACTTGGGTACTTTAAAAGATATGTTTTTCACGTGTAGTATAAATCCGTGGTTTCTAAGAGCATATTAATGGTATGTTAGGTTCTACAAATGTGACAAGACCTATCGGCAAACATTGAAGACCGCGAGATTATCACTCCAGTCGAGATGTTAAGCGGTCCCAAGAGTTATTAAAACTACGGTCATTTAGTGTATAGAAAACAAACGTGCTTTACATAAGTATAAGCTGATCTCTACGGAAACCGCCCCGGTGGTGTATTGGTAGAGCGTCCGCCTCGGGTGTGGAATGTCGCGGGTTAGATCCCCGTTCGGGTCATAATAAAGACTTTATAAAAAAAGGAAGTAATGGCTGCCCTCCTTGTCGCTCAGGGTTGAGGGGTTAGCATCGCGACTGTCTGGCAGGTCTCAGAATAAATGGATCAGTAGTACCGGTAACTTACCAAGGAAACGCCGTGATATAACTGAAAAATTGTTGAAATCGGCGTAAAACACAAAACAATAGCGACAAATATGTTTTAAATGTATGGTGTATGTCAGAGCCTTCTTGAACATTTCTTTGGCATCTACACTGGTCGCATGTGTCCTACGAATGGTAGTCGTGTAGAGACCGGGCTTCGGTCCCCTATCTGGTCTTATAAAAGACCGGACCGGGAGACGAAATGGAGTAATATACAAAACATTACGATTGTGTATTGGTGTCCAACAAACAAGTCGAACAAGTCATGGTGTTGAACCGCAAACGTTTCTGATCAAAATTCTCATTTCAATTCTTCACTGTATGATTTAAATATATTTTACATGCATTTTGACGACGCATTTGCAGTGGAAGATATTTAAAACCATTGCGCAAAACAAAAGAACATACTCATTCAGCTAATCTATGTTCAACTTTTTGTCAATAAAGAAACTTTCAGTCATAGAGCTTCATAAGTATTTTATCATGCTGTTTTCAAAAGCGTTTGCATTACATTTGTTGAAAATGGGAAAGTTCAAATATTATTTGTGAAGTAATTACACGGTGATATGATTTCAGTCATTGAGTCAAGATGATATCTTTGAAACTGATACATCACTTTAACACATTCCCTCATACATCAAACTTGCAGCAGACGACAATACTAAAAATCTAGTCATTGTTTTGAAAATCTCTATAAATGAAACCGTAAGTATTGGAAAGAATTGAAAAATATTATGATCAAATTCTCCTGTTGCCACAATGTTTTCAAACATCCTCTACTGCAAATGCGTCAAGATATTTCTGTAAGTTGGTAAGGGTTACAAATGTATAACTTACTTACAGAGACTTAGAAAAGCGCTACAGGCCAACTCACAGTGGGGACCAAAAGATCAGTCCTTGGTTGAAGAATATCAGAGAAGACGGGCAAAGTTTCAACACCGAACATCGAAGGAAGTCCTCTATTTTGCACTATTTGGCCATTACAAAAACAAAGCGGATCTCGTTCCACAAACAGAGTTGTCTCCCTTGTAGAACTAAACAGATTTGAGCCGTCCAGCGAGAAAACCAACATTATGGCCTCTGCGTAATGTATCGACCCAGATCAGCCTGCGCAGTCCGCGCAGCCTGATCCGGGCCGACACATTCCGTCTTAGGGGGATAGAGGTATAGAGTAATTATTCCCGAAACAGAAAATCCACAGGAAGCGAAAGGTGTCTATCCGGGTAAGCCTGCGCAGCATGCCTATGCTGATCCGGGTCGATACTTTACGCAAAGTCCAAAATGTTGGTTTTCTCGCGGGACGGCTCATGCAGTAATTAAATTCAGCCTTTATATTTCTTTGTAAGCAGATTAACCCTTCCTCACATATAAACGCCATATATATTCTACCTCTGCAGAAGACCAGCTTTTGAAACCATTGTTACAAAACGAGAACTGTATCACAATGAGCAATTTCCCATTTTGTCACAATGTTTTCAGATTGATTCAATCATTGTTATTTCATTTATAGAGAGCTTCCATATTGCCAACTTAACGTTTTCAAAGTCATCTACTGCATATGTGTTGTATGGGGGAAAAGATTAAGAGAGATAGTAAAACTATTTATCATATCTATATATCATTATTTTTAATCGCTCTACACATTACATTTTCATTTTGTCATTTATATCTGTATACTTAATACTCGGTCGATATTCTACCTGTAACAATATGCTGGAATGTAAAATTTACATTTGTTTTACATAGTATAAGGACAATATAGCTGCGTTGTTTTCAAAGTCACGGCCGATTTTTGGTGTATCAACTAAAACAAAAGTCCTTCTGCGATCGAAATAAATTATTCGGTCATATCAAACTATCCCTTTTTTGTTTTGGCCTTATATCATGCATTGCTATTTGTTTACTGTATATATATATATGTCAAATGAATGCAGAAAGTCAGTAAAATACTTCAGAATCGGTTCTAACTATTTATTTTGTTTCACATCATTATCGCGTAAATATGTGAATCCAGGCCGACACATTACCTCTCAGGGGGTTAGAGGTATAAAGTAAATATTCCTGAAACACAAAATCCACAGGAGGCGAAAAGTGTCTGACCGGATTAACTAACGCAGCATGCTTAGGCTGTTCCGAATCGATACTTAACGCAGTGTCCACAAGGTTGGCTTTCTCACGGAATGGCTAATATATATTCAATCAGTACATTTTCAACTGATGTTCGTAAACGCTACAGCGGACCATTACATTCAGTGTCCTATTTCAACACGCTGCGTCCACTCTTACTGAGCGCTAACTAACTCTTAAATACTTTAAAGCATATTTCATCATTTGTGTTTCCCTAATATGTTGTAAAACACGAATCCTGGATTTTATTTAAGTAAATGACCAAGTTGGCATCAACAGTTACCATGCTGACTGACAATACTTGTAAAGAAATGAAATCTTTGAGCATTTTTATTAGGGAAACAAAAACGATGAAATATGTTTTTAAGTATTTAAGAATTGCTTAGCGCTAAATTAGGTTGCATAGATTAGGTTGGTGGAATTGGACTCATAGTTTGAAGGGTTACCCGGTTTGTTCACACAAATAAGTTCTGTATATAGCAAAGGATGCCATCACTATTGGTGTTTTGTAATGACAGGAGTAGGTTACTTTAGACTAATAAAAACACCGAACCGTACTGCGTTAACTCGAAACATGTTACGGTTTTAGTGTCGTATTGGACGCAGGATCAATGTTCTCTAATCATTTGTGTCTGACCTTCTTGCATTTCACATTGATCCCATGAAAACATCCGGTCGACGTGAACTGTCGACGTGATATAACTTTGATAATGTTGAAAGCTGTTTAAACGGCCCCCGATCATTCTCAACACACAAAATACCTGTTGAAACTGTTTAAACGACCCCAGACTTTTCTATATGACACCAAGTTTAGACATGGTCTTGTATAATGACCTCACGAATTCTTATCACATTTGGCATATGTTCGAGATAAGGAAAGGTGTTCCCATTTGTCCCCTGTTGTATAATTCATGTACTCTCTTTTGACGCTTAGCCATAAGAGCGGATTTACCAGTATTAACCCTTTCCCACTTACAGACACATGGTTTTAAATTTACAGCAGATCATTTGAACCGCCCCGCGAAAAAAACACCTTCAGTCCGCGCAAGCTAATCCGTTCCGACACATTCCGTCTCAGGGGCATAGAGGTAATGACTCCTGCAACAGAAAACCCACAGGAGGCGAAACGTGTCTGTCCGGGTTAGCCTGCTAGGCATGGTTAGGTTGATCCGGGTCGATGCTTTACGCATAGTCCACAATTTTGGTTTTCTCGCGGGACGGCTCACTTTTGATTTGTTGAGCAATGTGACAAAGGAAAAAAATTACAAATGACAAAAATTTAAAGTCTTTTGCCACAATGTTTTCAAATGTATTCAATAATTAATCTTTCCTTATTTTAAGTTGATGTTTTTAAAGTCGCCTGGTGCAGTCTAATTTGCTGTATGTTGGGAAAGGTTAAAACCAATTACATTAGGTGACAATTAAGATCATATTATATTATGTTGTATAAAGCATTATAAGACAAGCATATTTAGGTATGGTAGATTGAAACCATATTTGATGTATTCAGAAATCAATGTCGAAAAGGAATATAGTACTCTTTATGTGCAATGTATTAAGTCCTTCATACGTTTTAAGCTTCCTCTAGATCTAATTATATGGAAACGTGTTAACATAAAGTACATTTGAACCGTTCCGCGAGAAAACCAACATTTTGGAATCTCCGTAAAGTATCGACCCGGATCAGCCTGAGCATGCCGCGCAGGCTAACCCGGACAGACGCTTTTCGCCTCCTGTGGATTTTCTGTTTCAAGAATCATTACTAAATGCATATTTCACCCTGAGATGGAATATCTCGGCCCGGATTAGCCTGCGCGGGCTGATCTGGGTCGATACATTACGCAGAGCCCATAAGGTTTGTTTTCTCGTGGAACGGCTCATATCATCTGCGTAATGTATCGACCAGATCAGCCTGCGCTGTCCGCGCAGACTGATCCGGTCGACACATTCCGTCTTAGGGGGAAAGATGTATAGAGTAGTGATTCCTGAAACAGAAAATCCACAGGAGGCGAAAAGTGTCTATCCGGGTTAGCCTGCGCGGCATGCTTAGGCTGATCTGGGTCGATACATTACGCAGAGACCATAATGTTGGTTTTCTCGTGGAACGGCTCATGTGTTGTCGATTAAGATAATATTATTTAAAAAAATCTGAAGACAAGAATTGAGGTAATGGAATAGGAAACCATATATGAGACAGAGAGAAAACAATCTGAAGACAAGAATTGAGGTATTGGAATAGGAAACCATATATGAGACAGAGAGAAAACAATCTGAAGGCAAGAATTGAGGTATTGGAATAGGAAACCATATATGAGACAGAGAGAAAACAATCTGAAGACAAGAATTGAGGTATTGGAATAGGAAACCATATATGAGACAGAGAGAAAACAATCTGAAGACAAGAATTGAGGTATTGGAATAGGAAACCATATATGAGACAGAGAGAAAACAATCTGGGATACGTATTGAAATATATAATTCCACGTTTGAAAGTTATGACCGAGATCTTAAATCTGAGAACGTCGAACATTTTTGCTGAAGGAAAATCTGAGTGTCAAACAGTGTCAAATAGTTTGGAATTCAGATCAGACCGCATGTTTAATGGTGCCTGGTCTGACTCCACACCTTTTGCAATGATTGGCGAAATTCGCCGTTAGCTAGATTGGGTTAGATTTTTTCTAATAATTACTTTTACAATTTCACTATACACAGTGTTATTCGTGTGGATGGGTAGGGGTTAGTAATAAGACAACAACTGCATCGTCATTGGTCCATAACTTTATTACATCATAGGGTTGACCTAGAAAACACGTCTCCTCAGTTATATAACGGCGACAGTTCACTTATTCATGATCCCTGGGTAAACAAACCGGTACTAGGCTAGAAAATGTGCCTTGCCCAAGGGCAATCCACCATGACCGTAGTGCCGGTACTGGGGATCGAACCCGGGACACCCTGTTTCGAAATCCCCGACGCTAACCACTCGACCACAGAGGATTCCTACGAACGACAATGTCGCTACTGGGATTGAAACATCGACCTCTCGCTTCAAATACAGATGTCTTAACCACTAGGCTACCGGAATCGGTGTACATGTGGGCCGTTCTGCGAGAAAACTAACATTATGGCCTCTGCGTAATGTATCGACCCAGATCAGTCCGCGCAGACTGATCCGGGCCGACACAATCCGTCTCAGGGGGATAGAGGTATAGAGTAATGATTCCTGAAACAGAAAATCCACAGGAGGCGAAAATTGTCTGTCCGGGTTCGCTTGCGCGGCATGTATAGGCTGATCAGGGTCGATACTTTACGCAGATACCATAATGTTGGTTTTCTTGCGGGACGGCTCAATTATGTTTGAGTTCGTTTCAGTTCACTAGGGGGTTATCAATCGGTCACAGTCTACTTTGAGATTGTCGTTAAACACAGATAGATCAGTGCTTTTATTGACGAACAGCGAAAATGAATACCGCTCCTATCGTTCTGCTTCTAGTCGCACTAACGGGTTTGTTCCTATTTGTTTCATTTATTGTTTCCCTTTCGTCGAGTTGTGTTATGAGCCATTAACTCTTTCAGCGCCGAGTTGCTTTAAGTAGACTCTTCCATGTTCAAACTCGGACGACTCTATTTTCATGTTATAGAATTTTTGGAATATTTTTATAACTCACAGCCAAACAATGCAGATTTCAGGTGAGACAGCTCGTTACGAGCTGACTCACCTGAATCTGTATTGTTTGCAAAAAGCTTAACATTGCCTTTGGCGCAGAAAGAGTTAACAGTTTCCCAAATGTATGGACAATTTCTTTAAATGAATAGAGTTGAAAACATCGTGACCAAAGGAGAAATCGCTGACCTTGAGCTATTTCTCCGTTCACCGCAATGTTTTCATTTATAAGTCAAAATGCATCGAAAAGTGGGAAAGGTCCAACGCAGTATGCTATGTTTTCAGATCTTCCTTGTAGGCGCGATTGTGTTATCATTTCAGTAGACCTATGATTACCCGGCCGGGTAGCTCAATTGGTAGCGTATCTGACTCGTGATCTGGAGGTCACGGGTTCGATACCCGGTTGCGGCGACATTCTTTCGGGCGATGTTTTCCATTGCCTCTCACCTCTGATCTATGTGAGAAAGTAGTCAGTGGCTTCGAAAGAATGTTGTGTAAGTACTGGTGTGGGAAAGCCAGGAAAACATGGGTAGGTGCACTGACCGCCGTGATATGACCAAAGCTGTTGAAAGCGGCGTTAAACTCCAAACAAACAAACAAACAAACAAAAGACCTTTGATTAAACTAATTCTTTCCCACGTACAAACGCATTTTGCAACAGACGACTTTTGATTGATTGATTGATTGATTGAATGGGGTTTAACGCCGTTAACAATTTCTCAGTTATATCACGGCAGCCAGTTCACCTACTCATGCATTTCCTGGTTTTCTCACACCAGTACTCCACACAACAATCTTCCCAAGCAACTGTCTGCTTTTCCACATATACTTAGCCATTGGTGGAAGACGCATGTCGCATTGACTTTTGCCAATCGTCGGAAAGAAAGTTGGCCGAGCCGGGATTCGAACTCACAACCCGACGACTTTTGAAAACAGTGTGCCAAAAAAATGAGAAATGGCTCACAATGATTAATTTCTAATTATTGTACAACGATTCACCTGATGCACATTCCTGGCCATCTCATGCTGAGTGTTGTGGTAAAGTGTCCGCCTCGTGTACGGGAGGTCACGTGTTCGATCCCCGTCCGGATCATAACAAATACTTTAAAAATGGTAGTAATGTCTGGCTCCCTTAGAGCTCAGCGTTGCGGGGTTAACATAAAGAATGAATTGCTGGTGTCAGGATAATTGAACCAGTAGTACTGGTAACTTATCCAGGGAAACGCCGTGATATAACTGACTGAACAATTGTTAAAAGCGGCGTAAAACACCAAACAAATAATAAATCAGTTATGGTTTTACCCATTTCCTTTGTTTTAAAACATCTGCTTACAATTTTATAATGCGAAAATGACATTTCTGACATTGTGACAGTATTACTTTGTCAGACATTTGAATATCATATTGGAAAATAACGATTTGCTAATATATTTCACATGCTGTCTATATTCCAAACAAGCGTCTAAACACATAAACACGTAATTGTAACAAGATGGTATTACGTTCTTTCTGGAAAGGAAACACTGACATTACATCATATATCACAATATACACTACATTTCTATTATTAAAGGTGCATATGCGGCCGAATTCTACAGCTGTTCATGGATTTTTGACGGTCGAGTGGATTGTAAGCTCTTTCCGAATGCGACGATTTGCGGTACAGATTTAGTATCGTACGATAATAAGTAAGTCGAATATATTCCGTGACACATACAGACAGGCACATCTACAGCGGAACATTTTCAAAAGAAATTGTGGCAAAAGGAAAACCAATGCTCATTCTGAGCAAAATACCCATCTGGCACAATGTTTTCCATACAATTGATATATGAGCCGTCCCGCGAGAAAACCAGCATTATGGCCTCTACGTGATGTATCGACCCAGATCAGCCTGCGCGGCATACTTAGGCGGATTCGGGTCGATACTTTACGCAGAGTCCACAATGTTGGTTTTCTCGTGAGGCTGCGGCGATAGACATCTGCGTAATGTATCGACCAGATCAGCCTGCGCTGTCCGCGCAGACTGATCCGGCCGACACATTCCGTCTTAGTGGGATATATGTATAGAGTAGTTATTCCTGAAACAGAACATCCACAGGAGGCGAAAAGTGTCTGCCCGGATAAGCCTGCGCGGCATGCTAAGGCTGATCCGGGTCGATACTTTACGCAGAGTCCACAATGTTGTTTTTCTCGTGAGGCTGCGGCGATAGACATCTGCGTAATGTATCGACCAGATCAGCCTGCGCTGTCCGCGCAGACTGATCCGGCCGACACATTCCGTCTTAGTGGGATATATGTATAGAGTAGTTATTCCTGAAACAGAACATCCACAGGAGGCGAAAAGTGTCTGCCCGGATAAGCCTGCGCGGCATGCTTAGGCTGATCCGGGTCGATACTTTACGCAGAGTCCACAATGTTGTTTTTCTCGTGAGGCTGCGGCGATAGACATCTGCGTATTGTATCGACCAGATCAGCCTGCGCTGTCCGCGCAGACTGATCCGGCCGATACATCCCGTCTTAGTGGGATATATGTATAGAGTAGTTATTCCTGAAACAGAATATCCACAGGAGGCGAAAAGTGTCTGCCCGGATAAGCCTGCGCGGCATGCTTAGGCTGATCTAGGTCGATACTTTACGCAGAGTCCACAATGTTGGTTTTCTCGTGAGGCTGCGGCGATAGATATCTGCGTAATGTATCGACCAGATCAGCCTGCGCTGTCCGCGCAGACAGATCCGGCCGACACATTCCGTCTTAGTGGGATATATGTATAGAGTAGTTATTCCTGAAACAGAACATCCACAGGAGGCGAAAAGTGTCTGCCCGGATAAGCCTGCGCGGCATGCTTAGGCTGATCTGGGTCGATACTTTACGCAGTTTTTACGAGGGACGGCTCAAATGTTTTGATTTCTAGAAAATGTCCACAGTTTTGTCTGAAGGGTGTCAGCGTCGACTGCTGTATGTGAAATGTCATATTTCATTTATTATTATACCAAAGCAAGTGATGGCCGTTGCAGGGATCTGTTAATTCTTTTAGTACATAGAACATAGAACATATTCATTGATTATAAAATATACATACAATGTTTCGAACCAAATACATTGAATTAACAAATCAAAAATACCAGAAAAAAAAAAAATCTACAAAAAAAAAAAAGAAAAAAAGTACAAGATCTTCAATCAAATCAAATTATGTAGAGACATGTTTGATTTGGTCAAGCATTATTATAGTATGTGTTAGTACGTGGACGTTCAAATCAATTCAGTGCTGTCGCTCTTTTCGATGATATAACGTATACCCAGTTGTAAACGTCATCAGATTCCAAACAATCAGTCACTGCTGAGTAAAAGTTAAAAAAAAATCTTTATTTCATAGTGACACTCTTCCTATTTCTGAAAGGAATTGATCCGTTCAACGAGAAAACCAACATTGTGGACTCTACGTGAAGAATCGACCAGAATCCGCCTAAGCAGGCCGTACAGGCTATCCCGGACATACACGTTTCGCCTACTGTGGATTTTCTGTTTCAGAAATCATTACTATCATTACTATCCCCATGAGACGTAATGTATCGACCCGGATTAGCCTGCGCGGACTGTCCAAAATGTTGACTTTCTCGTGGAACGGCTCAATTGAATTGCTTCGTTAATTTTGAATTATAATGCAATTCAAGTGATACATTATAAGATTATTCGTCGGTTGAGTGGAAATTAACGCCGTTGCCAGTGTCTTTGTAGTTATGCCACGGAGGCTTATTCACCTAACGTTTGTTTCCTGACTTTCACGAACATGTTACTCGAGACAACACTATTTCCAGGGAACTGGCTTTTTTTCCAATAAGACTATTGACGAAGAAGGCGAGACAATGACATGTGTGTTGTCGTTGAATCACACAATGTAATGCGTCCATCTTGAAAGTAGCGATGTTCAATACTTTCAAGATGGACGCAACATGATGTGTCATCTTTGTTAAATATGACCTGACGAAGGCCTATGGCAGAACTATTGAATTATAGATTAATTGGTCCAATACCACACACCTATCAATATCAGACATCTGCGTATCGACCAGATCAGCCTGCGCTGTCCGCGCAGACTGATCCGACCGACACATTCCGTCTAAGGGGGGATAGATAGATAGAGTAGTGATTCCTGAAACAAAAAATCCACAGGAGGCGTAAAGTGTATATCCGGGTACGCTTGAGTGGCATGCTTAGGCTGATCCGGGTCGATACTTTACGCAGAGTCCACAATGTTGATTTTCTCACGAGACGGCCTACACATTGATTATTGCCAAGCTACGCCCCTGACACTGTTTACTGATGATAAAGTGTTCCCTTTTACATGTTTCCTTAACTACTCTGTGCCAGTCGAGCATTTGCGACCAGTGTATATATAGATCAGCACGCGTGTCATTTGCACATTGTGATCAGGATCTGCCCGAGAAGTCATCAGACAAGTAAAGGGCTGGTCTTAAGAATCACAAGATCTAGATGACCGAATACCCCTTGGTCCTACGTTGAAGATTATTTAGACTAACCTATTTTTTCAGATGTTATTTCAGCCAAGCCCATTGCAATAATAAAGACCTTCATTTGTTGCATCCCGGAGCATGTAACTCGATCGACTTCCAGGGAACGCCCATTCCCGCACACGGGGGTGATGTCGCGTTTGACTTTTTCTGCACCAGTCTGAGTCACTTGTCGTGTGGATCGACTTTGTCAGCAGTCTGTGGCACTGACGGTCGAACTTACCCAAATACGTGCGTATAAAATAATTAGAATTAAGTCAGGTTAGATTTCAGTGCTCTAGATAAGGGACATCTTTCAAATTATAAAATACTTATTCATCACTCAAACTCAATGTTGTGGTGTACTCAAAAGAACCGTCTCGTTGAGATGATTCTTCTAAGTACTCACGACATAGGGTTTGTTTGAGTTATACGAGAGATATTGTCGGGAAAGACCAAGTTCCCTCCCTCTTATTTAGTCCTTTGAGCTTAGTTTAAACTTATTTATTTTATATTGATTACGAAATAAGCTTTAACCCTTTCCCTCATACAACAAATCTGCAGCAGACGACTTTGAACATATTTTGTCTAAACATAGAAAATCTCTATAATTGAATGGATAACCTATGACTAAAAGCGGAAAACATTGTGGCAAATGGAGAAATTGCTCGTTTTGAGCAATTTCTTCTTTTGTCACTATGTTTTCAAAAAGCCGTCTGCTGCAGAGGCGTCAGAAAGCGTCTATATAAGGGAAAGAGTTAAGCTGGATGTATGCTTCCTGGAGACATAACAAGTACTCGCACCCTTTGGGTGGACAATTTCCAAAGACAGAACTCGCTCATTACGGGATTCGAACCCGGCACCTTTGGTACGCGAGGCCGACGCTCAACTACTTGTATCTTTATGTAAATATGTTGGGCTTCACTTAAAGAAGAATGCGATTAAAATTGTTTAGAAACCCGCGCAACTTGAGGAGCATTGTAGCATACGTGTACAGTAAACACTCCTGGAATACAGTGGTGCAGAGGTAGAGCGTCGGCCTCTTGTATCAAAGGTCCCTGGTTCGAGTCCCGTGATGAGCGTGTCGTGAGTTTGGGATTTTTCCACTTAAACGGCGCCAGTACTGGTTAAGTCTCCAGGAAGTAGACATCGAGCGTGATTAATATAAGCTGAAAGCTTGCTTCGCAATCGATGTAAAATAAATAATGTTTAAATTAAACACTCCCCTGCAACGCACAATCTCACGAGAGGTCTCACTCGTTGTTCGCCGACATGCTATGTAGCTCTATTTTTATCTTCTGGTATAAATCTAAAAGTGTAGCCAAGTTAGTTGTAAGCATATTTAACCATTTCAAAACTGCAAGGAAACTTAAACAAGCTACTAAGCCTGCTTTGTTTAATTAGAGGATTGCTTGTGAATTAGCCGAATTTGATTCTTACGGTAAGCAGCTTGGTCCGAAACAATAACTCTCTGAACACGTTATCAGTGCTAAGAAATGAACATCATGCTCCAAATAAGGCTTCCGATTGGTGAATTAATAGTTTGGGAGCCAGAATGTAAACCAACGTTTTTGTGTGCTAGACGAATGTCATTAGTCAAAGTTTTAAAACGGTTTAACAGTTTTTTTGAAATATAAGAATCATAATTCTGGGATGAAATAAGAGTAATAGTTTCACTTTCCAGTACAATAAACATCTAAATAGTGATCGTTTATGCTTCATTTTTACTGGGTAGTAATTGTTTTTCCGAATTTACTCCCAAAATAGTGTTTCACTATGTATAGCTTACTTTGTTGTCACTATCAGCAATATTTGCAGAAGTTTCAACCTTTCAAAATGTTGATCTCCATCTGGAGTGCAGCACCATTAATTTAAAGACAAATGACGCAATCAAGTTAAAATTTGATAACAATCCATGTATGTTACAACAAAGTTTCTTAGCACAAAAGTCATGGGGACGGTTCCGTTCTGTCAAGTAATACATTTGTGTTGTCTATGCTTTCCTTGCTTCGACACTGAGGTAGAAGGTATTATTTGATGTATTTACAGGTGCGAGTTCGAGAAGTCAAAGTGCACCCATCGAGACCTTCACGTGGCCAACTTTGGTGTATGCTCATCTTAAACCAGTGTGACCTTCATACAGTCTATGTATTGTTGATGCGCACATTTGAATGTACCGATAAGCGGATTGTATACGTTTAAAATAAAATATATTTGAACTATTTACGCTTTATGTTTTGTCATGTAATCTTTGCTAAATACAAACAGCATAAGAAGCATTTTTCGGTCGACGACAATGAAGAAAATATTAACGGGAATTAAAAACGAGCATTTTCTCTATTTCCTGCATTGTTATCATCTATGTACAAAATCCCGTTTCGAGATCATGGGACAGTTAATTGCTGCCCAATATACAGTTTGGAGCGAACCACTAGCCGATCACGTCATTTTGCGAACAAATCAAATATTTATTCGTGTTCCGGGGTAGTAAGCCTTAGCGTTTTTTTTTCGAAAAAACAATCTTTATGCATAACCCTCTTTGACTAATCGGCGAAAGAACCATCTTTATGCATTACCCTCTTTGACTAATCGGCGAAAGAACCATCTTTATGCATTACCCTCTTCGACTAATCGTCGAAAAAACCATATTTATGCATAACCCTCTTTGACTAATCGTCGACAGAACCATCTTTATGCATTACCCTCTTTGACTAATCGGCGGAAGAACCATCTTTATGCATATCCCTCTTTGACTAATCGGCGGAAGAACCATCTTTATGCATATCCCTTTTTGACTAATCGTCGAAAGAACCATCTTTATGTATTACCCTCTTTGACTAATCGTCGAAAGAACCATCTTTATGCATAACCCTCTTTGATTTATCGGCGAAAGTACCATCTTTATGCATAACTCTTTTTGACTAATCGGCGAAAGAACCATCTTTATGCATTACCCTCTTTGACTTATCGGCGAAATAACCATCTTTATGCATTACCCTCTTTGATTTATCGGCGAATGAACCATCTTTATGCATTACCCTCTTTGACTTATTGGTGAAAGAACCATCTTTATGCATTACCCTTTTTGACTTATCGGCGAAAGAACCATCTTTATGCATTACCCTCTTTGACTAATCGGCGACAGAACCATATTTATCCATAACCCCCTTTTATTAATTAACAAAAGAACCATCTTTATGCATTACATTCTTTGACTAATCGTCGAAAGAACCATATTTATGCATAACCCTATTTGACTAATCGTCGAAAGAACAATCTTTATGCATTACATTCTTTGACTTATCGTCGAAAGAACCATATTTATGCATAACCCTCATTGATTAATCGTCGAAAGAACCATCTTTATGCATTACATTCTTTGACTAATCGTCGAAAGAACCATATTTATGCATAACCCTCTGTGACTAATCGTCGAAAGAACCATCTTTATGCATTACATTCTTTGACTCATCGTCGAAAGAACCATCGTTTTGCATAATTATCTTTGACTAATCGTCGATAGAACCATCTTTATGCATAACCCTCTTTGACTTATCGGCGAAAGAACCATATTTATGCATAACCCTCTTTGACTAATCGTCGAAAGAACCATCTTTATGCCTAACCCTCTTTGACTAATCGGCGAAAGAACCATATTTATGCATAACCCTCTTTGACTTATCGGCGAAAGAACCATATTTATGCATAACCCTCTTTGACTAATCGTCGAAAGAACCATCTTTATGTTTAACCCTCTTTGACTAATCGGCGAAAGAACCATATTTATGCATTACCCTCTTTGACTTATCGGCGTAAGAACCATCTGTATGCATTACCCTCTTTGACTAATCGGCGAAAGAACCATGTTTATGCATTATCCTCTTTGACTTATTGGCGAAAGAACCATCTTCATGCATAACCCTCTTTGACTAATCGGCGAATGAACCATCTTTATGCATTAACCTCTTTGACTAATCGTCGAAAGAACCATCTTTATGCATTACCCTCTTTGACTAATCGGCGAAAGAACCATCTTTATGCATAACCCTCTTTGACTTATTGGCGAAAGAACCATCTTCAATCTTTATGCATAACCCTCTTTGCCTCATTGGCGAATATTCAAAAGCCAGATCATCCTGAGTATAGGCATGTGTTGATCATGATCAAGCACTGACGCAAATAACCTAATCATGTTTTCATACAGTATTACTCTAGGGAATTTACTTGATCCGGAGATAGCCTTTAATTTCCCGTGAAGAATATATTCATCAAATTTGCGATTTTTTTTATGAAGTTACATACGTTTAGTAAGATGAATTTTGCACAGTAAACATTTGATGAAAACGCATGTAAAGTGGAACCTGTGTTGAAAGATCACACTTGGGAAGAGACCAATTTGGACGTTGTTCACATGTGGTCTTTGATGGCAGGGTCGTTTAAGCAGAAATTGAGTAATTTAAAGTATGGTCGATATATACAGGTAATTGTTATCCAAAGGTGGTCATTAGCACAAGTTAAAGTGTATATCACAATGAAAGCTATCTGTGCGCATAATACAGGATCAAGTTATTAAAATTGGGTAAATAATAGGCATGCGCAACATTGAAATATTAAGACTGGCGTGTATTCGTATGCTATGGTGGCTTATCACTGTCATAAGATAACACGTTAACGTTTTGTACAACATTAACAGGTTATCTAGTTAATTGCACTTAATACGTAACATACCAACTGGTTAACTACATGTTCATGCTAGATAACCTGTAGATATTATACAAAACGTTAACAGATTATCTTACGGCAGTAATACGCCACCATAGTATACATATTTTTGCTAACACAGTGATCGCTCAGTCGACTGGTAATCATCGTGTTATTTATCGGAACACTATTTTTATGTAATGGTGTTAGTGAAAACCAGTTAGTATAACACATAACACATACATATGGTAATGGTACTTTACTGAATTATGATGTGACGTCATTGAAATATGAATTCACGTTATTCAAAATGAGGTAGTTAGGCGTGGTTCAAACGTCAATCATAAATCTTATTTTATATGTAAATTTCGTTTTATACAATATTAAATTGTGAATATGTTTTTCCTTTATTCTGTCTTAAAAGTTATACACGGTATATAGTAAAAGAAAAATTATATTGCAGTAGATATATAGGATTTGATATTGTTTACTTGGGGCGTGGACAATTTGACAGCTGTCTCGCGAGATATAAACTGACCACGCCCATCGTAGAACAATATCAAACCGGATATCGCTAATGCAACATAGTATTCCCTATGTGTTAGTGAAATCTGAATACACACATGGTACATACATATATGTCGTAGTATTTCATCTATGAGTTCCAAATTGGCGTTAAGTGTTGTTTATTGATCGATTTATTTCATTGGTGTGTAACGCCATTTTCAATACAATTTCAGTTGTTTCACGGCGACAGATTACTTGTTCATGACCACTGGGTTAACCATCCAGAAAGGCCGCATAATCATGACCGACGCCAGCAAGGGTTCGAACTCGGGACACTAGGTTCCAAATCTACCTCGCTAACATGAACCACTCGGTCATGTTTTGCAAAACGTGACAAAATGAAATATTTCAAAACCGCTTTATCTTGGTTGTTCTATATATGGAAAGGCATGACAACTAGTAACGTTTACCTAAATTATTTGAAAAGAAAAGTATGATGTGAATTATTTTTTTGTCTTTTAAGTTGTGTCTATATATTATAAACACATGCTTCATTTGAAAGATTTCATCGAAGTTATTTGTGTTTCCCTTCATTTCACAACGTTCTGCTCTTGTATTATTTTCCTCAACTGCAAATGAAAATCTTAAAAAAATAAAAGTTGTTCACGTAAACAATTCTTGATACCATCATTTTTACTTTAAATGGAAATGAAGTTATTCTTTCCAATCCCTTTCGTATGGAAGCCCTGGAGGGACTTCTTACTTCAATACTTCTAACTTCCATACTTCTAACTTCATTACTTCATTTCACTTCTAACTTCATTACTTCTAACTTCCAATTTCATCACTTCTATCTTCTAACTTCATTACTTCTAACTACATTCACTTCTAACTTCTAACTTCATTACTTCTAACTTCCAACTTTCTTACTTCTAACTTCATTACTTCTAACTTCATTACTTCTAACTTCATCACTTCTAACTTCTAACTTCATTACTTCTAACTACATTCACTTCTAACTTCTAACTTCATTACTTCTAACTTCCAACTTCCTTACTTCTAACTAGTAATGAAGTTAGAAGTTAGACGTGAATGTAGTTAGAAGTAATGAAGTTAGAAGTTAGAAGTGATGAAGTTAGAAGTTTGGAAGTTAGAAATAATGAAGTTAGAAGTATGGAAGTTAGAAGTATTGAAGTTAGAAGTAAGGAAGTTGGAAGTTAGAAGTAATGAAGTTAGAAATTAGAAGTGAATATAGTTAGAAGTAATGAAGTTAGAAGTTAAAAGTGATGAAGTTAGAAGTAATGAAGTAAGAAGAAAGGAAGTTAGAAGTTAAAAGTAAGGAAGTTATAAGTTAAAAGTAAGGAAGTTATAAGTTAGAAGTGAATGTAGTTAGAAGTAATGAAGTTAGAAGTGATGAAGTTAAAAGTAATGAAGTTAGAAGTTTGGAAGTTAGAATTAATGAAGTTAGAAGTATGGAAGTTAGAAGTATTGAAGTAAGAAGTCCCTCCAGTGCTTCCATACGTCGTTTTACTATAGCGCTTCTGTAATTGAACATCCCTTTGACTTGAACATTGAACACACTATTGTTTAGGCTTAAAGTGATGGTGACGCGATTAAATATTAATAGTTCTGAAAGTTTGTTAGTGTAATTGTAAATTTTATTTTATTTCCAAATCTTGATATTTCCACATCACATAAACCCATTTATTGCGAGTTAACTTCCTTATATTGTTCTTGGAAATATGTGATGCCTAGCAGACTATTCCAGTCACGCTTATATGTTGCATATTTTCAATTCTACAAAAAGGAATAATCAGAATGGCTTTCCTGAGTCGGCAACGTTAACCCTTTTCCCACATACAGCAAATCTGTAGCAGACGACTTTGAAAATTTCTATTAAAAAATATGGAAAATCCCTATAATTGTAGGTATAATTACTGAAAAATATTTTGAGCAATTTCTCATTTTGTCACGATGTTTTCAGAAGTCGTCTGCTGAAGATGCGTCAACATGCGTCTATAGGTGGGAAAAGGTTATTTAATGATTTAAAATAGCGACTGCTGTTTCCAAATTGTGACCTTCACAAAGTGGGACAGTCCCCCTTTACATCTTTAAGCGCCGAATTATTTAAAGTAGACTCTTCTATGTCCAAAATTGGGCGACTCTAATTTCATGTTATAAGAGTATTTGGAATATTTTGATAACTAAACGGGAAACAATGCTGATTTCAGGTGAGACAGCTCGTTACGAGCTGACTCACCTGAATCTGTATTGTTTGCCGCATAAGGCTCAATAATGCCACTGGCGCTGAAAGAGTTTATATAACACAAATAAAAAGGAGTGACGGCCCTATTGAACACGGAGAAAAATGCGGTCAGCTTTCATAAGATATATATCTCAAATGTTCTGTTACCTAAACCCTTTACCACATACAGCGCATCCGCAGCAGATGATTCTTAAAGCGTCTTCACACACATATGGAAAATCGCTATGTGTAACAGTAACATTACTGAAAAAGAGTTGAAAACATTTTGGCGAAAGAAGAAATTGCTCATTATAAGCAATTCCTTCTTTTGTCACGTAATCATATCTAAAAAAACTAAAAAACTGTCTGCTGCAGAGGCGTCCAAATACCTCTGTATCAGGCAAAGGGTTAACTATCCCTAAAGCAAACAACGTCTGACGCTTTCGCAGCAGAGTTCCAATCCAAGCTCGGCTAAAGTTTTTTTCGACGTTTGACAACATTCTTTGTGACAAGCGGCATTCGTCCCGTCTTCCACCAAATGACAAACAGTATATGTGGAAAAGCAGCCAGTTGTTTGTGCGGAGTACTGGTATCAAAGAAAAACACGAAATACATGAGAAGGTGAGTTGACCGCCGTGATAAGAGTGCACAATTATTGAAAACGGCGTTAAATACCAATCAACCAATCAACGGTCAGTTGTAAAAGGTATATTTGCGAAGTGCAACATAACATTAATAATAGAACCAGAAATCTTTTGCATAGGGTGTAACCCCAGCCGGCTATGCTCGAAGAAAGTGCACCCACTTCGTTAATTGAGTGATTTTATTTGGAGCTTATGGTTGATTGATTGGGGTTAAACGCCGTTTTTAACAATTTCTCAGTCATATCACGGCGGCCAGTTCACCTACTCATATGTTTCCTAGTTTTCTCACACCAGTACTCCACACAACATACTTTCCAATCAACTGGCTGCTTTTCCACATAGACTGTTAGACTGTTGACAGCCCGCCTCGCTGACGACTGAGTTACCGGGGCTCGTCTCGGAGCTTATGGAATGCACGTGTGATCACGCGGAATATAGAAATTATTTTAAAAAGGACTGCACGATGTTAAGAGTTTATTATTCATGATTTATATAAGTCGGTCTCATAAGTGATAAGATTTCCTTTCCCAATCACATGGCTGAGTGGTATAAAAATAGCTATTTCGTTTTGTTTTTTACAAAAAAAGCATCAAACTATTGAATTGGTCCGCGCGGTCTACATTACCTAATACGTGCAGATGAATAGTGGTGCCGTTGATGCAGTCCACATTTAAAAACGATGTGGGAAATTGAAAGTGTATTCTTCATTCTTCTCGAACGAGTATAACAAATACAAAATATTAATTTTCAATTTTTAACATTTTACACTTTCGTCGACCTTGAAACTACGGTACCATGTGAACGGGTCACCCGTTTTTGACATAAGTTATTTTCGAAATATATTAATTGCATGTATAACATGTTTAAATCTGCACCGAGCTCTTAAAACTGGTGTTGCCGAGCCCCGGTAGCTCAGTCGTTAGCGACGCGGGCTGTCAATCCAGGGGTTGTGAGTTCGAATCCCGGCTCGGCCAACTTTCTTTCCGACGATTGACAAAAGTTAGTGCGACATGCGTCATTCGTCTTCCACCAATGGGCTAAGTCTATGTGGGAAAGCAGCCAGTTGCTTGGGAAGATTGTTGTGTGGAGTACTGGTGTTTGAAAACAAAGAAACGCATGAGTAGGTGAACTGGCCGCCGTGATATAACTGAGAAATTGTTAAAAACGGCGTTAAACCCCAATCAATCAATTAGAACTGGTGTTAAAGTTTGAGTAATTATGTTTCTGCACATAACATAACGATTACTGGATAGGTCATATATACTGGGGATGCAAATTATCAGTACTTTTGCCGGTAAATCTTAAATCGAAAGGTTTTTCAAAGAGTTTGTGTTTTTGTAAGAAAATGTTTTTTAAGAGGCAAAAGTAATATGGGTCAATGTAAGCGTCTATGGAGATTTTGAAAGCCATGAGAAAACTAACATTGTGGACTCTGCGTAAAGTATCGACCCAGATCAGCCTAAGTATACCGCGCAGGCTTACCCTGATACACACTTTTTCTGTTTCAGGAATCATTACTCTATACCTCTATCCCCCCCGAGACGGAATGGGTCTGCCCGGATTAGCCTACACGGATTGCGCAGGCTGATCTGTGACGATTCATTACGCAGAGTCTATAATATTGGTTTTCTCGTGGAACGGCTCATATAGACTGATATAGTTCTGATATGACCGGTGTGTTGACCGCAAGAAGTTGTATCATAAGTCAGAAATGGCTGGCCCTTTCAATAGTCGTGACACTTTCATAAACAAGAACTTACCTTTCCTTTTGTTTAAAGCCAAACTAAAACACACCTTTTCAGCATTTAAAGGTACTAGATTGAGTTACGCTTGTTAGGAATAAACCTGCAAAATATTAGGAAAGTCACACGCAACCCGACCTTCGAAGGTTTGGAATGTAACGGTTATGTCGGTCCAATTTTTTTTTTTTCTTTATGTGAAGCGTATACTTCAAATATTCAAATATACTATAATTTACAACACATATTTGTAAGCATAACGACATCAAATTACGATACAACAGATTAAGTATACATCACAATACATAGCATACATCATTAAAACAATAGATACACAATAAAACATCAGAAACATAATCCAATTGTTTTAAATTCAATCAGACACTACCAGAATATTCGCATGACATGGTGGCGAACTTACAGCGCGGAAGCTGATGTAGGCCTAGATTTTCACTGTTTGAAAAGTACGAAATGTCAATTTTTTCATGACTTGATGGCGAACTGATTGTGTCGAGGTTTTGATGCATGCCCAGTCTTTCGTTGTTTGGAAATTACGGTATGTCGAATTTCTTATGACGCGGTGGCTAATTGAATACGCGGCAGCTGATGCAGGCCTATTTGTTCGTTGTTTGGAAAATGTGAAATGTTAATTTTCGTATGACTTGGTGACTACATCGAGGTTTTGATGAACGCTTTTTGGCAATTACGGAATGTCGTGTTTCTTATGACGCGCTGGAAGCTGATGCAGGCCTAGATTTCGTTGTTTGGAAAGTTTTTCGATTTCTAATATCTCGGCTCTAATGTCATCAAAATATGACCAACGTCACATAAAAACCGACCTTCGAAGTTATTGACATAACATGGTATATACGATCAAATTACATACTGCTATAGTCAGTTTTAAGCCCCAAACCTTTCTCCGGCGACATCAATGATGTCAGGACAACTATAATATTATGGCGAACAGTGAATATTCTGATCTGACTGCGCGGAGGCGCATGTTGATCTGGGTCGTTCCTGAACGCAAAACTCAAAAGGTCGGTAAGCGCGCAACGTGGCTCATATTTCAAAATAGTACAGTTATGTAAAGTTATATGACTTACGCCCTAACTACATGTATTAACCTTTCTATTTTCTCTCGTAAACAGATGCTAGTTAAAAGAATGTATACAAACCAAATGTGTCTCATTTAGGCCATTCAAAATTCCATCTTTAAAATGTTCATAGAACGGTATGAATGCAATTAATAAGTGTGCGTAAATTGTTACAAGCGTTCAAAATAATGACAACGTTGAGGAAGGGTAAAAAAAAGGTCGGTAAAAATGTCCAGATGTCATTTGAAGAACATACAAAATTGAGCCGTGTACTTTGGTGCATATACAGTTATCCGTTATGGTATCATTTAATTACCATGGCATAAAGTTAGTGGGTCTTACTTTTAGTTGTTTTCTGAAGCTGATTTAGGTCTCGTGACATGAAAAGACGGACAGTGATGGATGGCTCTGGTTACACTTTTCAAATCTCGTCTGCTACTGATGCATCAAAATAAGGAAGTGGGATAGAGTTTACGCAACCCAGCCGGAAGTAGATAACGAACGTCTCAGGTACACAGAGTACTATAGTTAATTAGAACGTATGGCATGAACCAACACTAGCGACAAGATTGGTCAACCTTAGTCAGGTACACAGAGTTCCATAGTAAATATGTACGTCTAGCATGGACCAACAATGGCGACAAGTTTGGTAAACCTTGGTCAGGTACATATAGTACTTTAGTAAATTAGTACTTCTAGCATGACCAAACAATGGTGACAAGATTGGCCAACCGTATTCAGGTACACATAGTACTTTAGTAAATTAGTACGTCTGGCATGAACGAACAATGGCGACATAATTGGTCACCTCTAGTCAGGTACCGAGCGTTCTATTGTAAATAAGTAAGTCTGGTATTGACCAACACTAGCTACTAAATAGGTCACCTCTAGTCAGGTACCCAGCGTGCTATTGTAAATTAGTACGTCTCGCATCGACCAACCATGACGACTAGATTGGTCACCTAGTCTGGTACCTAGCGTACTATTTCAAATTAGTACGTCTGGTACTGACCAACAATGGCAACTAAATTGGTAACCTATAGTCTGGTACACAGAGTACTTCAGTAAATTAGTACTTATGACATGGACCCGAATGGCGTCTAAATTTGTCACCTCTAGTCTGGTTGGTACCCGGCGTACTATTGTAAATAAGTACGTCTTGAATGGACCAACAATGGCGACTAAATTGGTCACCTCTTGTCAGGTACCCAGCGTACTATTGTAAAATAAGTACGTCTGGCATGAACCAACAATGGCGATTTGATTCGTCAGCTCCCCTCATATATCGCTATCGCACATATAGTAAATTAGTAAATATAAAACTGATTTTCGTAAACCTCCGCAGTATGACGTTTCAACCTGATATCATACACAAATAATGTAGCACGCTTTTTTCAAAGGTTTGAAAGGTTAATCGGTTGATCTACAATAAAATGTTGTCTCTATAGCTTTTTTACTTGCGACGCCGTTTCCAAAGGGCTCCACCAGTATTTGTGTATGCATGACTCTATAATGTAACGGTGGGGCCAGGATGACCCCTCGTTCTTACACAACCTTTATCTTCGGAGATAACGAACAGAGAACGGCTATATTTGACCACAAGACCTGAATACAACTAGTCATTACTAAACATTTTGGACGTAAACTTATAATGATCGCTGCACTTGTATTAGTTGTTGGCTTAACAGGTAAATATTCGCTTTGTTCTAGCAAAACCAACATTGCGTAAAGTATCGACCCGGATCAGCCTAAGCACGTCGCGCAAGCTAACTCGGACAGACACCTTTCGCCTCCTGTGGATTTTCTGTTCAAGGAATCATTACTCTATACCTCTATCCCATTGAGACGGAATGTGTCGGATTGCGTAGGCTGATCTGGGTCTATACGACCCAGATATTACGCAGAGACAATAATGTTGGTTTTCTCGTTGAACGGCTCATATGCACTTTGTTCTAGCAAAACCAACATTATTGGAAATGTGAGAAGTTTGGAAAAATAGCCATTTGCGCATTAATGTTATCGAATACAAATATATGAGAGGAGTTTCTTGAATGTGTCTGTGACTGACTGCTTTACAATGCAATTTCAGATCCGACTGATTGAATGCTTCTTGGTTGTTTTGCATATACACTTGTCTAATTTGCCATGTGTGTGTTTACCCTGTAGTAAGGATTGATATATTAGCCAAATTTGCTAAGAATGTTTTATCTTCCCTATCCAATGGTGTTCATGCTACTGATTTTGTTACACTAAAATACTGTTTTTTCATTGCAAATGCTTGGATTCATTTTGCATAAAGATGTTATGTAAACGAGTAAGAAACAGACGTAAACATAGATAAGAAAAGAAACACGGTTTTATAACTTTCTGCTTATCCCATAATGATTTGTTTTCAAAATTCTACTGCTGCAGGTAACTCGATTTATTTATCTTTATCTAACCTCAGTTCTCATAAGTTAGAAATTGAATCTTGTCGATTTAATGGTATTCCAAGTGAACAATAGAACATTTGTTTTAACGACCTAATCCAAATGAATATCTTTTTCTTTTATATTGTCCAAAATATTCAGATACCAGACAAAATCATTTAGTTAATATGCATTGGCCCAATATCCATAAATGTAACGCATTACTGTCATATTCAAGGAAGGGTGCATTATAACATTTATAGATATATTTTTGGAAGGTTCATCTTTTCGCTATTACGTAATAGAGCATGTTGCAGTTCCCAAATATATTCTCATCAAACAAAAACAAAATGTTTCAAATTGATTATTTATCTGCCATATTCTATAGGTAAATATTTAATTACTTTTTGTCTAAGCCATGTTCTTCCACTTTGAAGATGACCATAGACAACTTTTGTCAATATTTGCCGATGAAGGATTGAAATAAATTAAATTGATAAACGACTAATTTTCTTTTAATAGCCGCAAGCGCCCAAACTTTCAATGGCGGAGATAGCGCATGGTACTGTACCATTATTGGTAATGAGGATTGCACCCATCATTCCGTACATCCAAAATGCGGAACAGACGGGATTACATACCGTAACATGTAAGTAAGAATCTATGATAATTGATATATTCCGTAGGGAATTAAGTATGTATGACTATCAAACTATTCTTGACCCTAGACTTTTCCAAGAAATCCTGAAGAAGGCCTAGGGACGAAACATCGAGTAAAATACAATGTAGTGCTTTATTGACATGCGTGTTAGGTGTGAACATTTGTATATTTTAAGAATAAACTCGAAAACCTTTTAAAATAGCTGAAACATACCTGTCTATTAGTAATATGATATAATTGATCCGTCCCAAGAGAAAACGAACATAATGGCTTCTGCGTAATGTATCGACCCATATCAGCCTGCGCAGACCGCGCAGACTGATCCGGGCCGACACATTCCGTCTCAGGGGGAAAGAGGTATAGAGCAGTGATTCCTTAAACAGAAAATCCACAGGAGGTGACAAGTGTCTATCCGGATAAGCCTGCGCGGCATGCTTAGGCTGATCCCGGTCGATACTTTACGCAGAGTCCACAATGTTGGTTTTCTCGAGGGACGGTATTTAAGGCATGTGTTAAGGAACTTCCTTACAGCAGTATACATTTGTTATCATATTAGCATAGATGCGTAGGCAGGCGTTTATATACATTCGCAATAATTACGTAAAGGTCCAAGAGCTATAGATGAGGGGCGTTTTTCATATTCTAAATTTCTTTTTTGACTCTCAAACCCAATGTTGTGGGTACTCAAACGAATCATCGCAGTGAGACAATTATTTTGAGTAGCCGCAACATATGGTTCGGTTGAGTAATAAGAGAGATATTGTGGATGAAAGACCAGTTCACTTCCTTCTTGCCTAGTCCTCTGTGACGACTAAAGGTTCGTTTTCGAAAATCACTGAGCATCAGGGGCGTAGCTTTGCAATAATCAATGTGTAGGCCGTCTCGTGAGAAAACCAACATTGTGGACTCCGCGTAAAGTATCGACCCGGATCAGCCTAAGCATGCCAAACAGGCCTACCCGGATAGACACTTTTCGCCTCCTGTGGATTTTCTTTTTCAGGAATCACTAGCTCTATACATCTATCCCCCTAAGACGGAATGTGTCGGCCGGATCAGTCTGCGCGGACAGCGCAGGCTGATCTGGTCGATACATTACGCAGATGTCTATCGCCGCAGCTGCATTTTGGGGCATTTTGAGAAAAAAAAATGTGTAGGCACGTGCCTACAGTTCCTAAAGGCAGCTACGCCCCTGTAAAGGTTCGTTTTCGAAAATCACCGCGCATTCATTATTTCTCCAGGTGCGCTCTAGGTAAAGGCCACTGTTCCGATAACTCCGTCGACCAGAAACATGACGGGCCATGTTCTTCGTCTGAGTCCAGCGTTTCATCTACCACTTTAAGTCCAGGTCAAATTATTCATGGCAGTCAGGTAGATATAAAATACAGTTCTTTGTCCAGCTCTTTGCTCAACTTTATATGAGAAAACCAACATTATGGCCTCTGCGCAATGTATCGACCCAGATCAGCCTGCGCTGTTCGCGCAGACTGATCCGGGCTGACAAATTCCGTCTCAGGGGATAGAAGTATAGATTAATGATTGCTCGCGGGACGGCTCATTTTTAAAATGACCAGACATATCTTTAGATAAGAGGAGTATTGCACATACTAAAATCCTTAGATCGTGGACTTAATGCAAAACTGTTGTAAGCACATCTTGTTAAAAGATGTAGTTACAACAGTTTTGTATGGAGCCATCGATACATGTATGTCCCTCAAACCCTATCTTTTTTGGAACTCAAATGAATCGTCTCAGTGAGACGACTTGAGTGAGAACCCACACATTATAGTTTATTTGAATCATAAAAGAGATATTGATGGGAAAATTACTGTTTACTGCTTTCCGCCCTATTTAGTCCCTCTGACCACAACATATCCACGTGGTTTGTATATGAGAACCGCGTCGATGGGTGTTGGACGTATTTAACCCTTTTCCCAAACATTGACGCTTTCTGACGCCTCTGCAGCAGAATACCCTTGAAAACGTTGTGGCGAGAGGAGAAATTGTTCATAATGCGCAAATTCTCCTTTGTTTTCAATTCATGTCAATGATTATATTTCCCTTTATATATTCCGTAATTATAATAAGATATTTCCAAAGTCGTTTTCTGCAGATTTCTTGTATGTGTGACGGGTTAAATTTTGTCTAAGATTGTCCGAATTTTTTAGATATCATTTGATAATGATCGCGTCTTATTTACTCTCTATAGTTAGGTAGCTTTCAAATTATTTGACTTATAACTAGTAAGGATGAATTTCTAGTTTCTCGATAGACTATGCAATCAGGTCTATTTACTCTCTTTAGTAAGGCATGCTTTCATATTATTTGACGTATAACTAGTAGGAATGCATTTTTAGTGCCTCGATAGAATATGCAATCAGGTCTATTTACTCTCTTTAGTTAGGCATGCTTTCATATTATTTGACGTATAACTAGTAGGAATGCCTTTCTAATGCCTTGATATAATATGCAATCAGGTCTATTTACTCTCTTAAGTTAGGCATGCTTTCATATTAGTTGACGTATAACTAGTAGGAATTCTTTTCTAGTGCCTTGATAGAATATGCAATCAGGTCTATTTACTCTCTTTAGTAAGGCATGCTTTCGTATTATTTGACGTATAACTAGTAGGAATGCATTTTTAGTGCCTCGATAGAATCTTCAATCAGGTATATTTAATCTTTAGTAAGGCATGCTTTCGTATTATTTGACGTATAACTAGTAGGAATGCATTTTTAGTGCCTCGATAGAATATGCAATCAGGTATATTTACTCTCTTTAGTAAGGCATGCTTTCATATTATTTGACAACTAGTAGGAATTCTTTTCTAGTGCCTTGATAGAATATGCAATCAGGTATATTTACTCTCTTTAGTTAGGCATGCTTTTATATTATTTGACATATAACTAGTAGCAATGCATTTCTAGTGCCTTGATATACTATGCAATCAGGTCTATTTACTCTCTTAAGTTAGGCATGCTTTCGTATTATTTTACGTATAACTAGTAGGAATGCATTTTTAGTGCCTCGATAGAACATGCAATCAGGTCTTTTTTACTCTCTTTAGTAAGGCATGCTTTCGTATTATTTGACGTATAACTAGTAGGAATGCATTTTTAGTGCCTTGATAGACTATGTAATCAGGTATATTTACTCTCTTTAGTTGAGCATGCTTTCATATTATTTGACATATAACTAGTAGCAATGCATTTCTAGTGCCTTGATATACTATGCAATCAGGTCTATTTACTCTCTTAAGTTAGGCATGCTTTCATATTATTTGACGTATAACTTGTAGCAATGCATTTCTAGTGCCTTGATAGAATATGCAATCGGGTCTATTTACTCACTTTAGTTAGGCAAGCTTTCGTATTGTTTAATGTATAACTAGTAGGAATGCATTTCTAGTGCCTTGATATAATATGCAATCAGGTCTATTTACTCTCTTTAGTTAGGCATGCTTTTATATTATTTGACATATAACTAGTAGCAATGCATTTCTAGTGCCTTGATATAATATGCAATCAGGTATATTTACTCTCTTTAGTTAGGCATGCTTTTATATTATTTGACATATAACTAGTACATGTAGCAATGCATTTCTAGTGCCTTGATAGAATATGCAATCATGTCTATTTACTCTCATTAGTTAGGCATGCTTTTATATTATTTGACGTATAACTAGAAAGGATGCATTTCTAGTGTCTTTGATAGAATATGCACTCAGGTCTATGTTATACATACGAACTGTGCAGACTCTGTTGAGACTGACTCAGGTGAATAAAGACCCTACCGCTGGACTAGGCTCATATAATCTTATAAATGTTTATACTACTATACCGGCCATTTGTGTTGTCAAATAACCGTAAACACTAAAATGTACCTAAAGTTAACCCTCTCCCACTAATAGAAGCCTTTGGACGATTGTTCTTCTTGCGACTATTGTACACAAAGTGGCACAAAGAGATATTGCTCATGATGCGCAATTTCTCCTTTCGCCACAATGTTTTCAATTTTATTAAATAATTTTTCTTTTAATTATATAACATTTCCGAATGTTTAACTGAATATTTTCAAGATCGTCTAATGCAGATTTGTTGTATGTGGGTTAATCGGAACATGATCTCAGATGTGGAGTTCACTGCCTCGACAGGGCGACACTAAGGGGTCCGGCTTCTCCGCCGTATGTACATCCGCTCGTATGTTCGCATGTCCATCACAATGACACTTCCTCGCATATTGGCAAGTGCCGCGTGTGTTTCTTCAAACAATCTTTAACTTTTTTTTGGAACAGTTATCAAGATCACGTGACGTTTCTTAAAATTAAAACTAGATATAAGCTAGGCTGACCATATTTAAATTAAGATTATCCTTGATTTACAATGTGTTCTTTTGAGGTACATATTGGCAGTCGAAACGTGTGTATCGAACATTCTTGAATTATTATTGCAACAGTTTTCAAGAACACGTAGCGTGTTCGTAAACATTAAAACCAAATATAAGCTAGGTTATATATATTTGATTTCAGGTTATCCTAGATTTCCAATGTGCTCTTCTGAGTCATAGTCCGTGCACCCACTCTATCAACGAAAAGATCTGTGCAACTGACGGAATAACATACGGAGACTTGTAAGTTTAATACAATGTCCAACCATTTACGAAGGTTTACTTTCAGTGCACCTCAGACACCACATTGCCGCGGCACGAGTGAAGTTGACTGTGCCGTTCAACAAATCATTCTGTAAAATTCACATACGCAAAAGGGTTTATACTGCTGTTCGTTTAAGTTAACTGGAAGAGTGATAGTCATAAACGGCTTATCATAAGTCTTCCGCAGAAAGTGAATGTTTAAAAGCAGCAAGTGGTCAGTGAAGATCCTATGAGAAAAGGTAGTGGCTGCATGTGACCCATTACTATGTCCCCCTTCATATACCTAAAACTGTGTGGAAAGAAGTGGTTAAGCTTTATATCTACATGTTAAAAGAGCCCGTCAGTTCGAAGAGATATGAATTGACTCAGCATGTACATCCTCACAGTCTGATCAAGATCTACACATGTACTCATATTACTCAATATGATTGTTAGAAGCTTATGAGACCTTGTATGGATTTCGATACGACGGAGCAGATGTACAGATTTATATGAAACTACACTTTTAATTTTATCCTTTGCCTAAATGTTTTCAAGCGTCAGAAAGCGTCTTTATGCATGAAATGGTTAAGTACATTTACTATCGTTACACACAATTGTTTGGGAAAGGGTTAAGTGAATCTTCTATTGTTACACACTATTGTTTGGGAAAGGGTTAAGTACATATTCTAGTGTTACATACAATTGTGTGGGAACAGGTTAATGATCCTTTTCGACCTCGATTAATCGCATTTTCCGACATTAAATATGTGACCTTATATGCGAGATGATTTTCAACTTTACCAATACAATTGTACAGTATGTATTATGTGCTTGAATTATGTCACCAATGTCTACATCCTATCAATACTACGATAAAGGTCTTTATAATTGAAATATTGTATCTTTGTTATGGCCTTATGTCCCACCGGGGACAAAGAGGATAATGAAAAATGAATATTATATTTTGTTGTAATGGGCTGGTGGCATCTAATAAAAAAAAACTGTGTATCTTTTAAGGAATGCCTTTGACCAATAGTTATCAATCAATTATTAAATTTCATCTGTGAATCAATTATTTAATTTCAGCTGTGAATATGAAAAGGCCAGATGCACACACCGAGCTTTGCACGTACAAAAATTGGGAGATTGCAACGCGTAAAAGACGTCATTCTAACTATATATATGTATACTTCCAGTGTCTATGTTTAGTGAACTACAAAATAAAAATATTTTTATTTGTTATCAAACTTTTTATGGCGTTACTGACCTATGCAGGAATCCGCCGATGTCCAGTGGTAAGCGTCGGGGATTTGGAACCAGGCGTCCCGTGTTCGATCCCCAGTCGCAGCGCGACGATCACGGTCGAGTGCCCTAGGGCAAGGAAGATTTCCTAGCCTAGTACTGGTTTGTATACCCAGGGATCATGAATGAGTGAACTGTCACCATGATATAACAGAAATAATGTTGAAAATGGCGTAAAACCCCAATAAAACAATACTGACCTTTGCACGTCAGGGATTAGATTGTGTTTATTGGTTCAATATCAAAATAACATTTGGCATGTAAAAATGTATCGCTTTTGGGTGATAACTATCGTGTCGGTGCCATGCATTTGAGTGATAACAAAACTTCACCAGCAATGGACTGATTATTTATTCGCATCAACTTTTCGACAGGCACTTTTTCCAACACTAGCCAGTTCTGGCTTATGCCATTCGCTTTTGTTCAATACATGGTTCCCAGAGCTACAATAATTATCTCCCCTGTTGGCCATTCTGATAGGCAAATAGAATGAGCATTAATATGGTATTTAAAAAAAGAAACATAGGAAAACACCAAAGAATTTGAGTTTGACAACAATATTTCGTTTATGATCTTAGTATATCAACTTCTTGATTTAATTATTTTTGCACATACAATTGTTTTATTTTATTATATTTGATATATATCTATACATCATATAGTAAATTTGCCAATCAAAATGGCTGCCAGGAGAGGTTTTTATTAAGTATTGACGGGTGTTATATATCATATTCCGTATACCGATTAAATATGCATTCACAAGTGTGCACTGGCTGGTTTTTAAATCACATTACAAAGAATTGGAATTTAGCGTTTGTCATTTTTACGCCATTATGGCTTAGGACGACCATTAAGAATGGCAGCTACAGTATAGCCCTTGCTTGATCCGAGAGAGCAGGCTAAATTGGTCTGAACAATTGGCGTCTATGCAGCTCTTGAACACCAGCAGGTGGACTGGTATTGGTTGTTACACCTAATATGAGCCGTCCCGCGAGAAAACCAACATTGTGGACTCTGCGTGAAGTATCGAACTGATATAATCCTAAGCATGCCGCGCAGGCTTATCCGGATGGACACTTTTCGCGTCATGTGGATTTTCTGTTTCGGGAATCATTACTCTATACCTCTATCCCCCTGAGACGGAATGTCTCGACCCGGATCAGTCTGCGCGGACTGCGCAGGCTGATCTGGGTCGATACATTACGCAGAGGCAATAATGTTGGTTTTTCTCGCGGGACGGCTCATATATTTTTTATTTCGATATAAATATAAGGTATTGGACTCATGTTATCTTTCCTGTATGTCGCGATACAACTTAAACAATTGATAGCGGTGTTAATCCCGAAAGCAAACAACAAACAAAACAGACAATTGGTACACGAAAACCTGCTTACAATGGAAAAAGTGTTTTTTTGTATGGTGCGACTCTTATTGCATTTGTAACGAAACTTGGTATCGCAATGTCCCGCATAAAAGCGTGATATGTAGTGACTCACAGTCCTGTCAACAAAACACAGGTGTCCCATATAGTTTGCGTCATGGTATCTCAGGCTACGAACATTTCAAAATGTTTAATCATTTGTCAAACCTTTTTTTTTTCTGCTCATGTCCGTGAACAGTTCGGGAATTTAATGCAACCTAGGAGCAAAGCGTGCCAGTTTGCATCCATTTAGCATAATGACAGACAGTATAGGTAACTGTCACGACGAAGTTGCACATATGTCGAGTTTTGTCACAAGCTAGACTATAATTGCATGCGAACGCGGGTACTAATATTAGTCTGTGTGACAATAGCGTGCCACTAAAGCATGCGTAAACAGTGCTTAACTTTTGCGACATTATTCATTTAGCTATTCGGGATAAATGGCGCGACGTGTCACAAATGTGTCGCGATTGAAGTGTTCACCAACTAATATGTACGCATTGTCACGTCCGTCGGTACGGTGCGAAGACCGAAATCCAAGCAAGTGTCAACGTCACATTTCACCGAACATTCGTGCCACTAGACCAAATGAACATTCACTGGCACGTTTTATAAATAAAGATTTGTACATAGATATATTACAACGTGGTTCAACGATCACGAGGCTTGTACATGTACCTTATACAATGGGATCAACCCTCAGTGTTACACAACCCAAGTCATCCCTCGGAGATAAGGAACACCGGACTGCTATATTTGAACACGAGACGTGAACAGAACTATTCTTTACTTAACATCTGTTCACGACGGACATAAATTATACAACAATGATCGCCGCAATTGTATTTGTTCTTGGCCTAACAGGTAGATATGCGCTTTTTTCTATCATAGCCAACATTATTGGTACATAGAAATGAGCCGTTTCGCGAAAAAAACAACATTGTGGAATTTGCGTTAAGTATTGTGCCGGATCAGCCTAAGCATGTCGCGCAGGCTTATCCGGATATACACATTTCGCCTCCTGTGTATTTCTATTTCAGGAATCATTTCTCTATACCTCTATCCCCCTGAGACGGAATGTGTCGGCCCGGGTCAGCCTGCGCGGACTGCGCAGGCTGATCTCGGACGATACATTACGCAGAGTCCATACTTTTGGCAATCTCGTGGAACGGCTCATATGCGCTTTATTCTAACATAACCAACATTATTGGTACATTATGTCGTTTACTCTCTATCGAAATGAACTGTTTACATATAGCTGATTGTGTAATTCGTGTATATCTCTTTCTTCGCTACATATGTGAAGCATATGTAATATAACGATTTATTTATTGGGGTTTTACGCCCCTTTCAACATTATTTCAGTTATATCACGGCGACAGTTCACTTATTCATGATCCCGTATATAACGAACATAAAAGGATGTCCAGTTTGAGTATTTGCACTCTCTGATGCCGCTCCTATAGAAGTTAACCATCGACGCTGTGAAGGAATTTTCAAATATGCATAACAGATGCGCATAAATATTTTCATTTATTAAAGAGGGTGCTATACTGTAGAGAACTGAGTTGTGCTTTCGAAGGCATTATAATGCAATCGGGTCTTAGGTGCCGGCCATATCAGACATTTAGGACAGAATTTGGGTGGAGAGTCGTAGAGAGTACATCCGGATATATCCCGCCGAGTGCCTCTGTGGCTGGGGGGACATTGAACAAGAATGACAGCCACAGTCTGATCATTGCTTGAACCGTAAGAGTCGGTACATTGGGTCTAAACGATTGGAGTCAAAGCAACTCTTGAGCTCCTGCAGGTGGGGTGATATTGGCTTCATACCTTTTATATTTTTATCTCGATGTAAATATAAGGTGTTGAACCAATATCATATTTCTTGTCCGCCGCGATATGATCGTAGTTGTTAGAAAGAGTCGGTACATTGGGTCTAAACGATTGGAGTCAAAGCAACTCTTGAGCTCCAGCAGGTGGCGTAGTATTGGTTTCATACCTTTTATATTTTTATCTCGATGTAAATATAAGATGTTGAACCAATATCATATTTCTTGTCCGCCGCGATATGATCGTAGTTGTTAGAAAGAGTGGGTACGTTGGGTCTAAACGATTGGAGTCAAAGCAACTCTTGAGCTCCAGCAGGTGGGGTAGTATTGGTTTCATACCTTTTAGATTTTTATCTCGATGTAAATATAAGGTGTTGAACCAATATCATATTTCTTGTCCGCCGCGATATGATCGTAGTTGTTAGAAAGAGTCGGTACATTGGGTCTAAACGATTGGAGTCAAAGCAACTCTTGAGCTCCAGCAGGTGGGGTAGTATTGGTTTCATACCTTTTATATTTTTATCTCGATGTAAATATAAGGTGTTGAACCAATATCATATTTCTTGTCTGCCGCGATATGATCGTAGTTGTTAGAAAGAGTCGGTACATTGGGTCTAAACCATTGGAGTCAAAGAAACTCTTGAGCTCCAGCAGGTGGCAGGTGGGGTAGTATTGGTTTCATACCTTTTATATTTTTATCTCGATGTAAATATAAGGTGTTGAACCAATATCATATTTCTTGTCCGCCTCGATATGACCATAGCTGTTAGAAAACGGCGTACAACCTCCACCCACCCACCCCCACCCACCCCCTTAACAACAAACGAGACCAAGAATGAAGATATTGAAGTATGAATGGTGTCCCGTAGAAATGGCCATTTTGGGCTAATGGGACATGTGAAAACATAGTGACAAAAGAAGAAATTGCACAAAACGTGCAATTTCTCCTTTTGCCACAATGTTTTCTACTTTTAGTCATAGGTTATCCATTCAATTATGGAGATTTTCTATGTTTTGACAAAATACGTTCAAAGTCGTCTGCTGCAGAATTGTCGTATGAGGGAAAGGGTTAAACAACGTTAAGCACACATCGAGCGTGATTAATATAAGCTGAAAGCTTGTTTCGCAATCGATGTAAAATAAATAAGTTTAAACTAAATAATTTTAACCTAAATAATTTTAAACTAAATTATTTTAAACTATAAATTTTTTAACCTAAACAAATCCCTTTGATTTTACAGCCATACACGCTCAAAATTTCAATGGCGGAGATGCCGGGTGGTACTGTACCATTATAGGAAATGAGAATTGCACACATCACGCTCCAGAGGCTAAATGCGGTACAAATGGGGTTACATACCGCAACATGTAAGTCATTGAAATGTACCGTCCTGCGAGAAAACCAACATTATGGCCTTTGCGTAATGTATCGACCCAGATCAGCATGCACAGTCCGCGTCAGAGGGATAGAGGTATAGCGTAATGATTCCTGAAACAGAAAATCCACAGGAGGCGACAAGTGTCTGACCGGGTAAGCTTGCACGGTATGATTAGGCTGATCCGGGTCGATACTTTACGCAGAGTCCATAATGTTGGTTTTCTCGCGGGACGGCTCATTTGTATATAACATTCAGTGTGTATATACCACGTGACTTGTTACGTCATATTTGCATGGTCAGACAGCAATAATTGCTCTTGATAAGAATGTAAAAACGCTGGAAACTTTTTTATTTCTCCATCCTTTTTAATGAAACATGGCGCAGTCTACGCCGCTTACACTGTCCTATCTCCGGGGTTTTACAGGAGTTTGATTGGTGGTCTAGTTTTTTCAAACACTTTGACGAACCTGTTTTCAAAATCAAGTTTTGATAATGCTCCGGCTGTCGGCGATATTAATACATTTTGAGAAAAGGTTCACCGAAGTGTTTGAAGAAACTTAACCACTAATCAAACTCCGTTGAAAAACTGGAGATAGGGCTCTGTAAGCGGCGTAGACTGCGCCATGTTTCATTAAAAATGATAAAGAAATAAAGAAAATTTATTTACCTTTATTTTTACTTCTAAACTGAAGTAAAATATTTCTGTACGCATTTGTGACGTCAAAGTCACGTGGTATACACACACTGACATTACAGAGGACACTATCATGAGAAGTACACTGGCCATTTGCGATCAATATTTCACTCATGACTTAACCAAACCCTATGTTGTGTGGACTGAAAAGAATCGACTAGCTTAGAAGATTTTTTTTAGTATCCACAACATAGGGTTTGGGTGTTGAATAAGGGTTTTGGAAAAGAGAAATCGAGGGCTTGGCGTGAAACGGTTGTAACTAAAAACCTATTTTGAAAACCCTGGTTTAGGGGCAATTTTGACCCTTTTGTAAACAATGCAAATTTAGGTGCCATTGCTCAGAACGAGCAATGGCACCTAAATTCCGATTGTTTACCAAGAAAAATTATTTAACGCTTATAAAGACTTTATGGCGAGGTGATTAACTTTGGTAAAAAAATACCAATTTTAGTTACAACCGTTTCACGCCAAACCCTCCAAATACTCCTCTTATTTACAACTCTATTACAAGAATATAATCAGGACCCTTTTGAAATAGCTGAAATATATCAGTCAATAAGAGCGTTTTCGGTTTTTGCAATCCAGTTACTCGAGTATAACATCTGGACATGAGCAGTACACGACACGAGTAACCCATTCGAACGCGTAACGCCGGTCTTGTGTTGTTTACACAATGGCGACCTTCTGTGCATCAGCCGTCGCCATTTTTTATCTCGTGTTACCCGACAAATAGTGGGGGTCGTTCTAGTCGAGTAGATTAGAGATTAAGCGCATGCGCAGTTCGCTTACTCGATACGTTCGACTTTCAATTCCAGATACTCTCATTACGCGAGTAAAGAAGTCAAAAACGCTTAATGTTTCATGCATATTGGTTCTCCGTTTCTATATCATAGGTTTGTATATGAAAGTAAAATAACATTCTAAAAGCCCTAGTTTTGGGGGGGTATTTTTTTAGAGGGGTGGCGGATGTTCTGTCCTTTCTTTTTGTTGTAAATCAGGTATAATAAAAAAGTGTTTTAACGCCGTAATATTAACTGAAAATATGTTGAAAACGTCGTTAAACACCAATAAAACAAACATAACAAGATTACAATTTTTTCAGGTGCGACCTAAGTAAAACTCACTGTAGCAACAGCACCATCAACCAGAAACACGAAGGCCCATGTTTTGCTTCTGAGTCCAACGGTCCAACTACCACGTTCAGTCCAGATCAAATTAAGCACGGCAGTGAGGTAGTTACAGATATATTACTCTTCAGAGATCTAGATAAGGAGGTGTAAACAGCTGTTTGCGCCACAATATTTCTCATTTTCCTCATTTAAACATATATTGTGGATTCTCAAAATAATCTTCTTGCACAGCATAGAGTTTTGAGGTCAAATAAGGACTTTTGAACATGAGATACTCCTCTTGTCAAGGGTACTACTTCTTATAGTGCCATTCCAGACAAAAAGGTTCATTCATTTGAAGCCGAGACGCGGTAGCCTAAGCGGTAGCGACGCGGGCTATCAATCCAGGGAGTGTGACTTCGAAGTCAAGCAGGAATCCGCTGTGGTCGAGTGGTTAGCGTCGGGGATTTCGAATCCCCAGTCGCGGCACTACGGTCATGGTGGAGTGCCCCTGGGCAAGGCACATTTTCTAGCCTAGTACTGGTTTGTTTACCCAGGGATCATGAATAATTAAATTTAATTGCGCGCTAAATGACCTTAGCTGTCGATGCGCCATAAAACAATATACATTCATTCATTCATTCATTCATTCATTCGAAGTCAAGCTTTCTTTCCGACGTTTGACAAAAGTCACTGTGACAAGCACCATGCGTCTTCCACCAATAGGCATACAGTCTATATTGAAAAGCAGCCAGTTGCTTGGAAAGATTTTTGTGTTGGGTACTGGTTTGAGAAAGCCAGTAAACACATGAGTAGGTAAACTGTTCGCCGTGATATGACTTAAAAAAAATTGAAATCGGCGTTGAACCCAAATCAATCAATCATTTATTCGTCAAAAAATGAAACGTAAATGATTTCTTAGTTACATTTGGTTAAATGTCGATATATGCTTTACAGAACATCGTGAAGACATGCCGAAACATCCCGATTTTGCGAATTTCGCTTTCGGGAACCCTTCGTCTTATTAGGCAAGTTTTAAGATGAGAAACGAAGTTGCGAATACCACATGTCCGTTCTCAAAACCGGACACGCCGAGTATAAAATTGCGCTGCCCTCTTAAGGAATTGACTACCATTAATACAATGACCTCAACATAGATAAGTGTAAGGTACGCTTTTCAAGAACACGTGGCGTTTTCGTCAAAATAGAACAAAATATGAGCCTACCCACGAGAAAACCAACATTATGGACTCTGCGTAATGTATCGGCCCAAATCAGCCTTGCGCAATCCGCGCATGCTAATCCGGGTCGACATTGTCCGTCTCAGGGGGATAAAGATTTAGAGTAATGATTCTTGAAACAGAAAAAACACAAGAGGGGAACTGTGTCGGCCCGGCGGATTAGCCTGCGTGGCATTCTTAGGCTGATCCTAAGGTCGATTCTTTCCGCAATGTTGGCTTTCTGGTGGAACGGCTCAAATGTATTTTATTTAATTTCAGATTATCCTAGAATTCATGTGCATGCGTTTGAGTCAAGGTCCATGCACGCACACTATCAACGAAAAAATCTGTGCCACTGACTTACGAACATACGAAGATTTGTAAGTTAAGAACAATATTGAACACGTTTTAAATGTTTACCTTCATGCTGCTGTCACACAGTCCCGAATTCCTTGCGATTGCCCTTGCGAGCAACACTCGCCAATTAATCGTAATGATCGGGATATAGTCGCAAGACATTCGTAAATATTCTTAATCAATCGCTAACATTCGTTTATTGTTGCAAATATTTGCAACAAGCTCCTAAAATTCGCAAGGAATGCATATCTTCACTTCTTCGCAACATACACGTAAGTATTTGTAAGCCATTGCGATGTACTTGTAGCGCTCGCAAGGCATTCCCATCCATTCGGTAGGTCTTGTCCTTACGGGTTATGCGAACATCTTGACTCGCTGTGTACTGTCCGTCGGCTGGAGAACAAGTGACGAAAAGACGCAGTCGCAAGAGCAATCGATTGGGCGATCGCTTCATTCGCAAGCACTTGCAACACTAGCAACACTCGCATGGGCAATCGCTTCAATCATAAGGTGTTCGCAAGCACGCGCAACACTCGCATGGCCAATCGCACAAGTCGTAAGAAATTATTATAATGGATTCGTATACATTCGCAATTTTCATTATTTTTCCTGACCATTCTTTTTGTTTATGACGCATACAATGTTTTCGTAATCGCAAGGATATTTGGGACTCTGTGAGAGCAGCAACATCGCGCTAAAGGTACCGCAATTCAACGGTATGCATACAGTTGACAGAGCTTTTATATACATGTTTCTTAACTATCCTATAAGAAATGTTTTTAATGTTTTTAATAGCGTTGTCCGTTTAAACACTTGCGCTGCCAAAGGCGATTTAAGGCCTTTCCATCATATGACAATTCTGCAGCAGACGACTTTGAACATATTTTGTCGAAAAAATAGAAAATCCCTATAATTGAATGGATAACCTATGACTAAAAGTGGAAAAACATTGTGGCAAAAGGAGAAATTGCTCGTTTTGAGCAATTTCTTCTTTTGTCACTATGTCTTTTAAAACGACGTCTGTTGCAGAGGCGTCACGTCTATATGGGGGGAAATAGTTAAAGGGACTGAATCCCATATGAGAAAAAAGCGAAAAAGAAAAAGAAAATTGTTAAAAATTGCTATTACCTTAATGTAATTATTTAAGGCCTTTCCATCATAAGACAATTCTGCAGCAGACGACTTTGAACATATTTTGTCAAAAAATAGAAAATCCCTATAATTGAATGGATAACCTATGACTAAAAGTGGATAAACATTGTGGCAAAAGGAGAAATTGCTCGTTTTGAGCAATTTCTTCTTTTGTCACTATGTCTTTTAAAACGACGTCTGTTGCAGAGGCGTCACGTCTATATGGGGGGAAATAGTTAAAGGGACTGAATCCCATATGAGAAAAAAGCGAACAAAAATATACACACTAATAATATTGCGGAGATTTTTCGTTATTTTGCATTGTAAAATCTACTGGGTTAGTAACCCAGTAAATCTAAAAACATCGCTGTATATTTATCACTTTATCACTACAACCGAATTGACAATCTCCTTCCCAGAGTTGTTGTTCCTTACACTCACGCATACATGAATGTAATGAGTCGATAGTGTTAGAGAATGCCGAATTGAATCCACAAATTCAAATGAGCAAGAGGAAATTCCACGGTATTTTTAAACGGGAAAACACGGAGCGGACGTTTTTTTAACTGCTTATTTCCTATGAAATAATGAAAAACAATACTTGTACGACCTTCTACAACATTTCGTTACATATATATAGACGTATTTTGGATTAATTAGAATAAGTATAAAATATAACGAGTTTGGACCATTGTGGTGTTCAGTCCCTTTAAGGCCTTTACAAACAATGCTGTCTCCCCTTAAATCTGCATTGTTTGCCCCGTATACATAAACTTTTACCAACTTTCCTGTTGTAGGAAAAAATGGAGTGGTCCACTTTTGAACATGAAAGAGTCGACTTTATGAAATTCGGCAGTTAAAGAGTTATATCTGTGTACGATTTCCTATGGTGGCCATAAAAGACTAATCAAAAGTCTTCTACATAAAGTGAATGTGGTTAGGCAGCCAGTGGCCAGAGTAGAAAGCATAATATATTTATCTGTCCCTTTCGACTTCGTATTATCGCGTTTCAAATGTTTCTGACTTAATGATTCAGCATTAATTTATATCTTTGTTTCCTTCATTGAATAAACGAGTTATTTTAGAAAATGCCTTGATTAATCAGTCAAATTATTCAATTTCAGCTGTGAATATGAAAAGGCCAGATGCACACACCATGATTTGCACGTAAAACATTTGGGCGATTGCAACGCGTAAATGACGTCATTAGAACTCTATATGTATTCTTCCAATGTCTGTTTAATGAACTACAGAATAAATATGTAGACTGAATAATCCGTGTTGATTTATTATTAGCTATTTTTCTTTTCTTTTTTTAAAACAAATGATATCATCATTTTTTATTTTTTTATTTTTATTTTTGTATTTAATCTTTAAGTGGCCTCACTGACCCATGCATGTCGAGGGTCAGATTGTGTGAAATGGTTCAATTATGAATGCACCTTGGGAATGTCAAATCTAGTAATGTACCGAAAATTGCTTTTATTTTATGACTCCTGTGTTTTAAACAAAAAATATTTTATAATGTAAATAAAGGCCTCCGGCCCAGGATACAAGATACAATTTTCCTATACAGACGAACCTGTGGTAAATATCACCTTTGAAAAACAATTCCCTGCATTATGAAACGACACTTTTAATTTTCATATTACTCATTTTTCTGTATAAATGACCCTGCAGTTTAAGACCACCTGTGAACAGTGACCAAATTGGTATTTTCCAAGGTGTGATCTTTCAACACGGGTTCCCCTTTTTTTTCATAAATGACCCTGCAATTTAAGACCACCTTTGAACAAAGACCAAATGTTTCTCTTCCCATTGGTCGTCTTTACACACAAGTTGGACTGTACAAGGTTAACATGAGTTGCGTTACTAGCTTTTTCAAGACATTTTTAACAATCAACAAGAGTTGGTTATTTTTCCGCAACGCTTTCAAGCATCAACTACAGAAGGGTCTAGTAAACAAGTGTACACTGTATTATTATACATTTGAGCCGACTGTAGAGAACAACCAACATTATGGACTCTACGTAATGTATCGACCCAGATCAGCCTGCACAGTCCGCGCAGTCTTATCCGGGCCGACACATTCCGTCTCAGGTGGGTATAGGTATAGAGTAATGATTCCTGAAACAGAAAATCAACAGAAGGCGAAACATGTCTATCCGGGTTAGCCTGCGTGGCATGCTTAGACTGATCCGGGTCGATACTTTATGCAGAGTCCGCAATGTTGTTTTCTCTCGGGACGACTCAATAAGCGATTACAATTATTCAAGAGCAATCAATGGATGTTTGCATGAATCAAATCGACAAGCCGTTTTTCCCAAATTGCACAAATGACGTGACACCAGTCGTGAATAAAGGTGCACGCAAATTGGTTGACGTCACGACACGTCCTTTGGCATGCCAATGAGGGAAGCATTCATTGCCGTTAACCTAAGGGTGTGTAGTTGGATCACTCGAACACGTCGATAATTCGAGTACTTTATGGGTCCCTTTCGACTTCGAGTTATCGAGAGTATCTTGTAGTTAGATCAATCGAACACCACGATAATTTGAAGTAATTTATAGGTTCGTGTGAGTTTGTGCAGAAATTTCAAAGTCAAAGTAGTATTAGAACATATCGAGGGATTGGCGTGAAACGGTTGTAACTAAAATTGGTACTTTTTTACCAAAGTTACTTACCTCGCCATAAAGTCTTTATAAGCGTTAAATCACTTTTCTTGGTAAACAATGACAATTTAGGGCTCGTTCTGAGCAATGGCACCTAAATTTGCATTGCTTACAAAAGGGTCAAAATTGCCCCCAAACCAGGGTTTTCAAAATAGGTTTTGAGTTACAACCGTTTCACGCCAAGCCCTCGATGTATCATGACTTAATTTTCTGGTTACTGTCATGAACAGTGTGTGTGACCTGTACACTACCTGAGTTCAACTATTTAGTGACAGCGCTGTTCAATTGTTGCGTTTCCATTTGGCTAAGTGACATGTATGTTTAGGTAATCTGCGACTCAATAAATGACTGTACGTGCCAGTGGCATATATATCATGCAAAACAGGGCATACCGTTGCTGCAACATAAGCCACCCTGACACTACGCACTCTTCACACACTCCTCACGCTCGTTCACGAATACTTGAATCATTGGCACGACGCATTGTGTGGCATGGCTGGGACAAAATTCGTGCCAGTATCAGTGTGGCTATAGTCTGCATATTCGTGACAAATGGCACGATGTGGTACTAGTTTTGTTTGACGTTGTAGTGTTGAGCAGGAAACAACCCGATGGTTTACAGGTCCGCCAGGATTCCCGGTTGTATCATACAACATTTGTACTTTTGTTTAACCCTTTCCCTCATACGACAATTCTGCAGCAGTCGACTTTGAACATATTTTGTCAAAAATTAGAAAATCTCTTTAATTGAATGGATAACCTATGACTAAAAGTGGAAAACATTGTGGCAAAAGGAGAAATTGCTCGTTTTGAGCAATTTCTTCTTTTGGTCACTATGTTTTCAAAAAGCCGTCTGCTGCAGAGGCGTCAGAAAGCGTCTATATGAGGGAAAGGGTTAAACACGGATCCTTGGTGCTCTGAAGTGTTGGGTAAGCATTACGACAGACTCGCGGGTGTAGGGATAAATGACCCAGCAGTACAAAGGAAACGCAGAAAACCCTGTTTTTTTTTAAATATTTTGTTTTATGACACTTAAAACGTTTACTTTGTATGAAAGTAGTCGAGCCCCGGTAGCTCAGTCGGTAACGACGCGGGCTGTCAAACCAGGGGTTGTGAGTTCGAATCCCGGCTCGGCCAACTTTCTTTCCGACGTTTGACAAAAGTCATTGGGACATGCGTCATTCGTCTTCCACCAATGGGCTCAGTCCATGTGGAAAACCAGCCAGTTGCTTGGGAAGATGATGTTTGGAGTACTGGTGTGAGAAAACCAGGAAACACATGAGTAGGTGAACTGGCCGCCGTGATATGACTGAGCAATTGTTAAAAACGGCGTTAAACTCCAATCAATCAATCAATCAACTGTATGAAAGTAAACATCATTATCCAGTTACTAGTATATAACGTTATATTAAGACCTTCCATCTTATCGTAATAGTTGTTCTCAAAATGCAGACACGAACATTTTCACACGATGTTTGCCATTCTTAATCTGTTAATACGGAATTGAAGCAATCAGGTTTAAATTACAAATGAGCTGTTTATGAAAATCAAGAGTGTGGAGCCTGATTTAAAAACCATCGGACTGGTTTAATACCTTGAAAGATCCGGAGCAACTGACAATTGTCCCAGCTTGTGTATGGACACAATTCGAACCTATCCATTGGTAAAGGTATGAGTTGGCGTTTGTGAACAGTAGATCACATAGTATAGATCCATCTTTTCATAAAAAATCTCGTATGACGATAAAGATCTACCCTGTTCATATATGAGGCGTTCTACGTGAAAACCAACATTATGGCCTATGCGTAATTTATCGACCCAGATCAGCATGCGCAGTCCGCGCAGGCTAATCCGGGCCGTCATATTTCGTAATGATTCCTGAAACAGAAAATTCACAGAAAGCGAAAAGTGTCTGTCCAGATTAGACTGTACGACATGTTTAGGCTGATCCGGGTCGATACATTACGCAGAGTCCACAATGTTGGTTTTCGCGTGGGGTCGATCATATTACTAACAACAACATATAAAAAAGCGTCTGTCAAGTTGTGTAGATTGTGATTAAACAGAGTAGACGCACATGTTGATCTGGATCTACACTGCTCACATAAGTCAACGTGCTCCTTATCAACTGAGTGGTGATGTGCTTTGAATGCCGTCATCGTGAGCGGAGGGTCTTGGTTCGATCAGGAGTCGGGTTATACCAAACACTTTCAAAGTGATATGAGTTTGATTTCCTCCCAGACCGCCTCGGTGGTGTAGTGGTAGATCTTCCGCCTCGTCGCTAAGATTCCCCGGCCGGGTCATAGCAAATAATTTAAAAATTGAAGTAATGGCTTTCCCTCCTTAGCGTTCAGGGTTGCGGGATTAGCATTACGACCGACCGGCTCGTGTCTGGCTAAATGGACCAGGGGCCGTATTCATAAAGAATCTAAGAAAATTTCTAAGTAATAAATCTAAGATGAAAGTTTTTCCTTAGGTAAGAAAAATACCTAAATTCTTATTCATAAAGAATCTAAGTAATTTCTTAGCGAAGATTTATTTTCTCTTAGAAAAATACCTAAGTAAAATAATTTCGCCTAAGAAATTTTCTTAATTGTCATAGACGGATTTCCCGGTGTCTCCACGGCTATTTATAGTAACATTTCTGGGTTTCCCGGTCGATTATAGTAACGGTGCGGAAGTAAAAAAATTACCATTCACACAGACGACACTGCTCAAAATGGCGTCCACTACTGCCAATGAGAAGAAAGGCCGACAGTCAAATTTCAGCACACAGGATTGCCTCTACCTTGCCCACTTGATGGCTGAGCAAAGTGGTGTTGGTGATTTGAAATATCACCAACTGTTCAAACACCGATTCACAAACGGTATAGAGTCTAATATTGTTTACATTTATGAAATTTGTATTGTTATTGTAAAATTGAAAACTGAAACTGAAAGTAAAAACAGTCTACATTGATGTAATTCATCGAAAGTATTCTTTTAAAATATACCTTTAAAATATACACCCTAATTATCATAAGATTTCACATGTGAGAAGCTTTTGTTTTCATATGCAAAGTGAAAACAAAAGCTTCTCACATGTGAAATCTTATGATAATTAGGGTGTATATTTTAAAGGTATATTTTAAAAGAATACTTTCGATGAATTACATCAATGTAGACTGTAGTGCAACAAAAAATGATGGTCTTATTTGACAGTTTTACGTAATTCAGTTAATAAGGCTAAACAAAAAAAAATCTTTGATCCCATTAACATCTCCAAATAAAACAGGGTAGGTAGGTAGCCAAATCCGACTAAAATACCAATTGTGCTGCATTCATCTAAATGTTTAAGTTTTGTCAAAAAAAGGGTAGGGTCGGGAGTGAAAAATAGTTTCGGTCGGGTTAGTGGAAGCAAAGATTTGTTTTTGTTACGCCTAACTGTTAACGTCATCTTTCGCTTGTATCAAGTGGTAAAACTCGAAGGCCTAGCTTGTGACCCCCAAAATATGTAACTGACTTTATCGTCAAATAAGTCACTGCTAGTTCCGACCAAGATGTCCCGGGTTCGATACACGGTCGGGGAACATTCTTGTGGCTTCTTACATGGACACTAAGTACTGGTGAGTTTGACCCAGGAAGCAGACTCTAGATTGACCCTGTAGACTGTCAGCTTTTGTTGCAATCGAGCTAAATTAAATTGGTATAAACTACTGTAAGTGGTAACATTCAATTTTCCCCATTGTTATTGTGGTTGTTTCACAAATGCCAAACGATCATTTTATAGAAGTCAGGAAAATTTATTACTATGGTACAATATGTGTTAGACCATATACAATTAAATCACCGAGTGTCAGAAAGATATCACTCACACTTATTACAAAGTTTTAGTGCTCCATATTGCTAGCTGAATTGATTATTTACATGCAAATATTGCATTTTTGTTTTTTCACAAGACATTGTTTTTACAGGAATAACAAACCAAACAAAGAAGGAAGCCTGGCAGGCATTGGAGGTCAAGTTCAATGCCTCCAGTGCAGAGCCCAGAACGGCCACTTCCTTAGAAAAGAAGTGGGACAACCTGGTCGTGAAACATAGGGGCATATACGGTGACCATGTAAGATCCATGGCCCTCACTGGTGAGAGTTGAATGTTCACTTAGTAAATGTGGTGGTTTATAGAATTCCTATTTGAGACACAGTTGATAGCTCACATTTTGCAAACTGTTTAAAAACAATTAAGTGTTGTATGAAGAAATATATGGTAACAAGGAAGAGGAAATAAAACATGTTTTAAATGACATGTATGCAGATATTATTTATGCGCACAAGGTATTTTTCATGTATTGTAAACATGGTAAAATACAGTTACTTCATTGAATAGCCACATGATAGAAAACACTTGTCTATAACTTAAATAACTTTTTTTAATATATATATATATATACAATACCTTAGAATAAAATATTGTTTTACAGGTAGTGCGCCAGTAGCAACAAAATATAGCGTCATAAATTTCGGCATTTATTAAAAATATTGTTTAAAGAGAATAAATCTCGATAAGTGAAATGTTATAAGTGCCTTGATGCTAATTTTGTTTAAAATCAAAAGGTTATTGATAGGGACTATTTTTTACAGTGGAAGTATGCATTAGAACTTCGGGGTGAACTTCGGTCACCTTTTATATGAGGGCGAAGAAAGATGGATTTAAAGATTGAAAACAATCTTTGTATGATGTTATGTGATAAACAGAATCTTACATTCGTGTTTATTTGATATTGTGTTTATGAAACTCGTCGACTGAAACGAATATGACGCTCGGCAGAGCCTCGCATCATATTATTTCAGTCGACTCGTTTCATAAAAACAATATCAAATAAGCACTCATGTAAGATCCTCTATTTAAAGTGGCGTATAACACCAAACGATCAAAACTATGTCCTGCTGATCGCTCAGGATTACAGCGAAAGACATTAACGTGAGCCACCTTTGTCAGACTTACATATAATACTATAACGACGTTAACACATAATTCAAACACACTTGCATGTAGGTGTGGATTCCGGTTGAGCATAGTGTCCACCCAATGTGGCAGGCAGTGGTAAGGCGTCGACCTCTTGTACAAAAGGTCCCAGGCTCGAAACCATTGATGAGCGGGATCTGGCTTTGGGATTTTTCCACTCTAACGGCGCGAGGCGATTACGAGCTATCCCACCTGAATCTGCATTGTTTGCAAAAGCCTTTAATTGCCTTTAACAGCGAAATACGATAACATAAGTTACAAAAGGGATTGCAAGTAAGTGAATATGTTATTAAAGTGACATGTGTATAACATATAATAAAACATAGTACACAATTCGTTGGGAAAAAAGACCTGGCCCCATCGGCCTATATGTCACTATCAATAAAGGTCTATGTACGTAAATTCATGTATTCAGTGTGTGGTTCATGTAGTCTCTATACAAATGTAAACATATATATAGTATTATATGGATGGTATGGTTCGAACAGGCCGAAGCTACAGCTTGTACACGTTGTAGTAATGGCTTCCCCGACAGAAACAATCAATATTTCAGATTTGCCATGAATTTTTAACTTTTCCAGCGCCAAAGGCTATATTGAGGTTTTTGCAAACAATACAGATTCATGTAAGTCAGCTCGTAACGAGCTGTCTCACCTGAAATCATCATTGTTTACCTTTTAGCTATGAACATATTCCAAAACTCTTATTACAAGAGGAATGGTGACGCCTGATTTTGAACATGGAAGAGTCTACTTTAAGTAATCCGGCGCTGAAAGAGTTAAAGAGTTATTATGTACTTTTGAATGAAACGTGCTTTAGCATATACTGATTCTACTGTTGCATTTATAATAGAACGATAATTGCACGTAAAAATAAACAAAAATGTCGAGTTCAAAACATGGTAAATTGGTTACTCAATTGCACCGTTTCCCACTCACAACAAACACACAGGCAAACTTCTCTACGAATGAAAGTATGGTCATTTAATAGAGTTAAAATGTTGTAAATGGGGGGAATACATGTACAAGCAAGTTCTCCTTTTGTAACTATGTTTTCAAACGTCGGAATGTGTCTGCATGTGGGATAGGTGAACATACGCCATATAATGGTGAGTATACTTAACAAAGTTTGTCAATAGAAACTTGAAATTGAAATGTGGCGAAGTGAGTTATAAGCGATTTCTCTTTTTGTCATACTGTTTTCAAAACGTCGTCCGCTGCAGACGCGTCAAAATGCGTCTGAAAGTGGGAAAGGTGACCATACGACACATAAGTGTTCGTAGACTAAACAATGTTTGTCATTAGAAACTTGAAATTAAAATGTGAGTTCATGAGCAATTTCTACATTTGTTATAATGATTCAAAAGTCTTCCGCTGCAGATTCGTGACAATGCTTCTGCAAGTGTGAAAGGTGAACATACGACACATGAGTGTTCGTAGACTAAAACAATGTTTGTCAATAGAAACTTGAAGCTGAAATGTGTCAAAGTGGGTTCTAAAATTCCTCCATTTGTAATAATGTTTTCTAAAGGTCGTCCGTTGCAGACGCGTCGAAATGATCATACGCCACATAAAGTTTCGAAGACTATAAAATGCGGTCTGTAGAAACTAGAAACAGATAAACATAATTCAGCCGTCTTGCGAGAAATAAACATCATGGCCTCTGCGTAATGTATCGACGCAGATCAGCCTGCGCAATTCGCGCAGACTGATCCGGGCCGACACATTCCGTCTCAGGGGTGATAGAGGTATAGAGTAATGATTCCTGAAACAGAAAATTCATAGGAGGTGTAAAGTTTCTATCCGGGTAAGCCTGCGCGGCATGGTTAAGCTGATATGGTTCGATACTTTACGCTGAGTCCACAATGTTGGTTTTCTCACGGCACGGCTCATATTAACAGCAGGTCGTTCTGTGTGCAAACAAATCGTGACTTGACAGCACGACCTGTGTCAACTGTCCTAGATGTTATAGATATTCATTACATGAAATTACAGATAAATCTGAGATAAGACCGACACAATAAGAGAACTTCAAGGAAGGGCACCACTGAAATGATGAGATTTATTTGTTTAATTGTGCTAATAGGTATGTTGTTATGAAATTACTCATTTGTTGTGTAGATCCTTTTACAAGATAATTTAGAATAACTCCTTAAATTAACTTTTTCAACGTCAATATGGGGAGATTTGCGAATTAAACAGATTCAGCTAGTAAATGTACCTTGGACAAGGGCACTCAACCATGACCGTCGTGCCGCGTCTTGGGATCTTACCCGGGACGCCCGGCTTCAAATCCCCGACGCTAACCACTTGACCACGGCGGATTCCTTTACAGTCTCACTAAAACCTTTACTGTCCATATAATAGTATATACTTGATTCATAGATGCATCATATGGTAGCCATAGTAATGTTACGCCAAATTACCTATTTAAAGTATGACAACACAATTCGACAGACGAAACTCATGTTGTTTTACGCGAATATGTATGAGCCGTGTCGTGAGAAAACCAACATTGTGGACTCTGCGTAAAATATCGACCCGGATCAACATAAGCATGCCGCGCAGGCTAAACCGGACAGACGCTTTTTGCCTCCTGTGGATTTTCAGTTTCAGGAATCATAAGTCTATACCTATATCCCCCTGAGACGGAATGTGTCGGCCCGGATTAGCCTGCGCGGATTGCGCAGGCTGATCTGGGTCGATACATTACTCAGAGTCAATTATAACAGTTTGCTCGTGGAATGGCTCCTATGTATACCTTTCCCACTTACAGACGCATTCTGACGCATCTGAAGCAGATGCCTTTTAGAACCATTGTGGCAATGAGCAATTTTACCTTTTGCCACAATGATTACAACTCTATTCAATAATAATACTTTCACTGATAGCGATTATCCATACTTGTATATATATGTTAACAAAATCCTCTGCTACATAGTTGTTATATGTGGGAAAGGGTTATTGTTAACCCTCCGAAGTTAAGGTTCGGGTAATTAGTTTCTTCAAACATTCATTCATTTTCCATGAATTGTGTTCGTTTAAATTTCAGTTAAATCGCCGGATAGTACTTTGAAATTAAAGCTGCTGAACTCCGGACGGAGATAAAAAAATTGAAATGTTGAAAGTTCTGCAAATATTGCTAATAATGAAAACGAAGAAAGCAATAAGTAGTTCAAAACTATTCTGGCAGTATAAAATTCAATTGAAAGTCATGAAAATGTACACAATGCGCGACTTACGGGGTAAAACTACCCAGTAAAAAATCAAGCATAAACGATCAATATTTAGATGTTTATTGCACTGGAAAGTGAAATTATTGCTCAAATTTTATTCCAAAATTATGATTCTAATATTTCAAAACATTTTTTAAATAGTTTTAAAACTGTGACTATATTATCAACACTCTGGAGTTCAGCATTTTTAAATCTATTAACTCGAACACAATACAAAAACATTATCAATACTGGTAAACACATTTGGTCGGGTATTGAAATCCAAATACAAAATACTGTCATACAATGTAATTGATTGTCTATTCGATCTTTCGGGCGGCTGTCCAAATTCATTATTACAAGCTTAATTTGGTTTCAACCAATACCGGATCATTTATCGTTGTTTTGATAAATATTCCAGTGTTCAGGGGCATAGCTCCCTTTAGGCACTGTAGGCACGTGCCTACACATTTTTTTTCAAAATGCCCCCAAACTGCAGCTGCGGCGATAGACATCTGCGTAATGTATCGACCAGATCAGCCTGCGCTGTCCGCGGAGACTGATCCGGCCGACATATTCCGTCTTAGGGGGATAGAAGTACAGAGTAGTGATTCCTGAAACAGAAAACCCACAGGAGACGAAAAGTGTCTATCCGGGTAGGCCTGTGTGGCATTCGTAGGCTGATCCGGAGCGATACTTTACGCAGAGTCCACAATGTTGATTTTCTCACGAGACGGCCTACACATTGATTATTGCAAAGCTACGCCCCTGGTGTTTACTTAATTTATACAAGCTGGCTACTTAACATAACCGACCTCTGACACAAGTTTGCTTGTATTAAATCTTTCAGCGACGAATTGTTTAAAGTAGCCTCTTCCATGTACAATAGCGGGCGTCTCCATTTCCACTATAACAAGAGTGTCGGCATATTTTAATACTTATAAAAGGATATTATTGCATAAAGTCTGTGTTTTACGCCCGCTTAAGGGATACAGAAACATTGCAAAAACTGGGCGCAAACGGCGAGCAAACGTGTATAAAGAAAGCGATTCTCGCGCGTACGTGCCGTTTCAGACCAGTTAGATGTTTTACATATGCATTACCCGGGCACCGTTAGTAAACAAAACATGGACGCTGCATCTCCCCTAGAATAGGAGCAAATTGTTGGGTTAACAATAACATCAGCTTCTTTAACTCGATAATCGGTAACATGCAATAGACTCACAGTTAAAGAGCACAAGCATACTGCGACGATGGTTCTCTCTTGTCTCTACTCTCACGACACCGAACGAATAATGAAACAACTATCGAGTTGTCGCGATTTTTAGCCAATCAGCGATCAGGTAATAGGAAACCATTTCTTTTTGTGTCGATATATTTAGTTTTGACGTGTCTGTGTTTTCCGCGGAAATGGTACCCTTTACGGCAACTCAAATATTTAGAAAACGAAGAGACGGATCAAAAATCGGGACGATCATTCGATGTAGCAACTGATGGGCTACACAACGCACACCGAGTGGTTTCTAAATTCGAAAAACTGTAGGAGGAGATAGTTTTCGCAGGAAAATCGCTTTTCGCCCGTTTCCATAGCAACGGTGGTTTCTATGGCGACCATACTACAAAAGGAACAGAGAGCCTAGACCATTCATCCCTACCAAGTTTGGTCGAAATCCGTTGAATAGTTTTGGCGCTACGCTTGCCACAAACAAACAAACATTTTACAAACAAACGGACAGAAACGAAGACCGACTTTAAGGGTCTCTAGAAGAGAGAACCAATAAAATAAATCCGTTGAATAGTTTTGGCGCTACGCTTGCTACAAACAAACAAACAAACATTTTACAAACAAACGGACAGAAACGAAGACCGACTTTAAGGGTCTCTAGAAGAGAGTACCAATAAATTAATCCAAAACCATTTATTTAATTCGACCCGTGTCGAGTCAGCGATGGCAACCTTGATGTAGGACCGGTTCGTGGATATGTAAAACATAACTTGTTTACTTTATGACGTCACATGTGTCAATCGTTATCGGGTCATGTTCATCGGCGGTTATCGTACAACTGAACGTTACAGCGGAATATATGTTGGATGTTTGCTCTTATTTTATGCAATAATAGCGAAAATGCACATTTTCTCGGGCGTGAACATCTGCGGACGCCCTTAAAATGTAGTTATGCCCTCGTGCTTCGCACTCGGGCATAAACACATTTTCCGGGCGTCCGCAGATATTCACGCCCTCGAAGATGTGTATTATCCCCATAAAAATGCTGATTTCAGGTAAGACACCTCGTTACAAGCTGACTCACCTGAATCTGTATCGTTTGTAAATATCTCAATATTGCCATCATATCACGGTGGTCTGCGCATGCGCTTCCCGCATCAGAGCTCCACACAACATGCTTATAAAGCATTTGAAGGCTGCTTCAGAACAAGTTTGGTTGTACATATACAACGACATTTACATCTCGGTTGTATTTTCAATTAACGTCCTTTGTCTTTACAGCGGTCGCTTTTGCGGAGAAGCCCGAATATGGAACCGCACATTGTCAGAATGTATTGGCGACTGACTGCAGTGGTTACGCCGATGAACCAGTCTGTGCCTTTGACGGAAAAGCTCACGTCACTTATATGAATAGGTATTGTATAGAGTCTAGTTGAACGCATTAGCTCTTTCTCAAATACGGACAATCTCGGACAATCTCTGATGCCTCTACTGCAGACGACTTTTGAAAACACAGTGGCAAAATGAGAAATTGATAATCATGGGCAATTTCCCAGTTTGCCACCATGTTTCCAAATTCTATCCAATAGTTCAACATTCATTCATAGAGATTCTCCATACTTTATTCTACATATGTTTAAAGTTGGCTGCTGCAAAATTGCTGTATGTGGGACAGGTTTAAGGTCTTAGCTATAACACTTAGATTGACCTACACATTTCACATTTACACGTAGGAAAGTTATAAGTCGACGTGTCTAGTTTGAGCCGTCCCGCGAGAAAACCAACATTATGCCTCTGTGTAATGCATCGACCCAGATCAGCCTGCGCAGTCCGCGCAGCCTGATCCGGGCCGACACATTCCGCCTCAGGAGAATAGAGGTATAAAGTACTAATTCCTGAAACAGAAAATACACAGGAGGCGACAAATGTCTATCCGGGTAAGCCTGCGCGGCATGCTACGGCTGATCCGGGTCGATACTTGATGCACAATGTTGGTTTTCTCGCGGGACGGCTCAGTTGTGCCAACGATAAATAAAAATATCTGATTAGCAGGGATCTGCGAGAACCAACCGTAAGGCATTTATGACCAGTGTAGATTCAGATCAGTAAGCTCATCCAAGTATTCTGATTTGACTCTTTATCATTCGCCAATCAGTCGAAGAAAGTTTCAAGAATGTTCCGTAAAGCAATTCAAATATGTCAATTCGAATCGTTTAGCATATGCATTAAGAAGTAAATATCGTAGTGGTCACGTGGGTGGTTATCACAGCGGTACCCAACAAACTAATGACAGTATGCATTTGTCAAAATATTGAGTGTTTTAACAATGCAAACAACAGTGGAAGATACTGGTTCAGAGGTAGAGCGTCGGCCTTTCGTACCAAAGGTCCCGGGTTCGTGTCCCGTGATGAGCGGCGATTTTGTCACATGTATACGGCGCGAGCACTGATTAAGTCTCCAGGAAGCAGAGATCGAGCGTGATTAATATAAGCTGAAAGCAATCGATGTAATATAGAATAAGTTTAATTCTATCAGTATGTGTTACCGCGTTTCCTGGACCGATAATAAGATATATCGGTATATTTCTGTCTAGTCATACATTCATTAATGTTTATTGTCTTGATATTAAAGATCTACCTTGTGTGACAAGGAATGAACACTTTAACTACAGTCAAACTTGTGTTAGCGGTCGCCTCTGGTATGAAACCAAATTGTAGTAAACAGCCATTTGAAGATTGACCAAAACAACATTTTCTTCTTTATTCGGCTCTTATTAAGCAGAAACCTGTGTTCGACAGCGATATATATTAATAAATTATTTTTATCACATGACAATGCTTTTATCCGATCTAATATACCCATTACGTATTTTTTTTATATTTCATACGTGCAATATAACATGACCGAATCACTATATTTATTTTCATTCGCAAATGTTTACAAAATGACTGAGAACGTGTATCCGGTAAACACAAACGTCACGATAGATGGACGAGGTAAAGTGACCACTATCGGTTATAAAACTATTTGTTTGTGTGATTAGTTATCAGTTTACTAAGTATTACATGTTGGGATTATTTTCTGACAGCGTAATTCCGAGTGGCTTTTTGTGTTTCGTCATGTGATAAACAAAATCTGACATTCGTTTATTGAAAACATAGTGACAAAAGAAGAAATTGCACAAAACGTGCAATTTCTTCTTTTGCCACAATGTTTTCCACTTTAAGTCATAGGTTATCCATTCAATTATAGAGATTTTCCATTTTTTGTCTAAATATGTTCAAAGTCGTCTGCTGCAGAATAGTCGTATGAGGGAAAGGGTTAAACTCGTCCAAGAAAGTTGTTATTAAGAACAACCAGAAGCTCGTTTAATAACAAATGTCATTAAAACTTTGTATGAAATGACAACTCATGTCAGACCCTATATGTAGTGACCTTAATTCAGTTTTAATTATACCAATATGTCCAAAACAACATTGACAATGGAAACCATGCAAAGAATTCAGACAGTAATTTCTCAAGCGACACATCTGTTTCTACATTATTGCTGATATTGTCTCTTTCAGTTGTCTTTTTGCACACGGAATCTGCAGTCATCATGGCCACAGTTTACATGCCGAATACGAGGGACCATGTGTGACTACAACAACAGCAGCTCCTTAATAATTACATGTTTGAAATAACACCTGTTTTGAAATAAAGTTCTAAACACAATTATTATTGTCACTTTCTTCGTCCTCCTATTCTTCTTCTTCTTTCTCTTTCTTTTCTTCTTTTTCTTCTTCTATTTCTTCTTCTTCTTTCTCTTTCTTTTCTTCTTTTTCTTCTTCTATTTCTTCTTCTTCTTCCTCTTATTCTTCTTTTCTTCTTCTTCTTCTTCTTCTTCTTCTTCTTCTTCTTCTTCTTCTTCTTCTTCTTCTTCTTCTTCTTCTTCTTCTTCTTCTTCTTCTTCTTCTTCTTCTTCTTCTTCTTCCTCTTCTTCTTCTTCTTCTTCATTTTCTTCCTCTTCTTCTTCTTCTTCTTCTTCTTCTTCTTCTTCTTCTTCTTCTTCTTCTTCTTCTTCTTCTTCTTCTTCTTCTTCTTCTTCTTCTTCTTTCCTCTTCTTCTTCTTCTTCTTTCCTCTTCTTCTTCTTCTTCTTCCTCTTTTCTTCTTCTTTTTCTTCTTTTTCTTCTCTTTTTCTTCTACTTCTTCCTCTTCTTCTTCTAGCTTCTATTGCGATTTGAAGCAATTCCACGAAATGTTGCAGTAGCCATAAATAAGACATCTCATGCGAAAAGGTAAATATTGGCATTGAGGAATGCTTACGGTCATCTTCTCTATCTCGAATGTTTCAAGCAAAACTGTTGTAACTACATCTTGAACAATATGGATAGAAACTTTTCGCCTCCTGTGGATTTTCTGTTTCAGGAATCATTACTCTATACCCCTGAGATGGAATATGTCGGCCCGGATCAGTCTGCTGATCTAGGTCGATACATTACGAAGAGGCCACATTGTTGGTTTTCTCGCGGGACGGTTCAATTATGTGGATTTTGATCAGATTGTGCGGATGCCCACATTTATATGAATCTATATAATTAACGAATGTCAACTTGTACCTCTTCCAATGGACGATTGATTGATTGGGGTTCAACACCATTTTCAAAAAAGATTCAGTCATATTGCGGCGGCCAGTTCAGCTACTCTTTGTCTATGTCTTTCCTAACTTTCTCACACCGGTAATCCACACAACAATATTTCCAAGCAACTGGTCGATTTTCCGCACAGACTATTAGCCCATTGGTTGAAGACGAATTACACTTTTCACAATGAGTTTTGTCAAACGACGGAAAGAATGATGGCCGAGCTGGGGTTCGAACTCACAACCCCTGTATTGATAGCCCATGTCGCTACCGACTGAGCTATCGTGGCTCGGCTCCAATGGACGGACTCAAGAATTGTTTTCTGCGATTAAACTATCTTTATATTTATATTTATATTTGGGCTCTCATCAGGTCAGTAATGGCTTTCCCTCATAGGCGTTCATGATTGTCGGCAAAGCGGTACGAATGACTCGATGCTGTCAGTAGTACTGGAAATTTACCCAGGAAACACCGTGATGTGAATGCAAAATTATTAGTTTAAACTAAATTTATTTTACAACGATTGCGAAACAAGCGCACAGCTTATGTTAATCACGTTCGATGTCTTCCTCCTGGTGTCTTAACACATACTTGCGCCGGGACATTTGGACCTTTGGTACGAGAGGCCAAAGCTCTATCAGAGCCCAAATATCTTCCACAATGAACGTCTGCCGAAGTGTTGAAAGTGGCTTAAAATACCATGCATCAAAACAAAACCGCCCTTTAGGTAACACACCATGAATGTTCGGCCTCAGGTTGATTTATTTTATTCTGCAGTATTTTCAAAACTTGCATCATAACGAGCTGTCTCTCCTGAAATCTGCATTGTTTGCCACTTAGACATTTTAAAAAAGTTACCAAATATTATATATTGGACCTGATATGGACTGGTCCAATTTTCAACATGGAAGAGTCGACTTTGAAAAAAGTAGGCAGTGAAAGAGTTAAACATTTGTCCATCAAACAAAAGAAGGTAAGACACTGGCTCACACTCATAATAGCCGGTTATTTTTTACCATGAATGTTCAGCCTCAGGTTGAGATTAGTCTGCAGTGTTTTTGATACTTGCATCAAGACGCCTAAAAGAAGAGTGAACCAGACAGCAGTGTTAGATGTTCTCATTTAATAGTACTAGATAGAGCTTTTAAAACTTCCAATTGTAAATGAAGACAACGAAGCCTCGTCCACCATTACATTATGTGCGCGATGTTGAATATGACGTCACTTCCTATTGGGACGGTGTATTATTGTCACAGTTGGCCGCTCCGAGTACTTTACTGGACTCGTCGACAACACCGGTGTTAACGTCAACGCAGAAACACGTTCCTGAAATTTTTAAATAAAAAAGTAATTATATTCAACTCTGTCTCACGTAGTGACAAAGGGAAACATTCTCCTGCCACAATGTTTTCAACTCTATTCAATTAGATTTTACTTTCCTTAACTGATATTTGTCGTATTCAGCCAAGATATTTTCAAATTGTCTGCTGCAGATTTGTTGTACGTGGGAAACAGTTAAAATGAGAGGGTGCTTCAGGATACCAAATCTAAGCGTAATTATAACAAATGTGGAAAAAAATAGCTCCCTGGTTGATTGATGGATCATTTGGTGTTTTACTCAGCTTTCAACCTTTTTTTCAATTATATCACGGCGTTTCCTGTTTAAGTTACAAGTACTACTTGACCTTTTATCCTATCACCAGTCAGTCAGTCATACAGATAACCCCGCAACCCAGAGCGCCAATGAGGTCAGTCAGCAATTACTACCATTTTTTAAATTATTTTATTGACCGGCGAAGGATCAATCCCGCGACCTCCCACATTCGAGGCAGACGCTCTATCACTACACCAGCGAGGTGGTGCTTGCCTGGGTAACCATGGTAAAGGATAACAATATAAACGGTTCTACAGAGAAGTTATTGAAACCTTTTATAACTAAATTGCGAACAGTGCAGAACCAGTTGAGGCTGCAAAAATGCCTTTAGGTTGTTCTCTACCGATCAACATTAATCTGGACCTTTTTGTTTTATCCTACACCAATGTTTAGTGTTTACTTTTATGTATGTATGAAGTAAACCCAACGATATAAAGGTTTATTTTTCGTTGTTATGAAGGTGCTTGGAGGTGGGGGTACATCCTTCTAATAACATTTATCGCTCGCTATGTGATTGACTCCTCTTGACTAAAATCAAGTAGCAGACGGCTTCAACTATTTTCCTGTCAAAGGCCAATAACGGCTTTAACAAAAAATGCAGATTCAGGTGAGACAGCTCATGACGAGCTGTCTCACCTGAATCTGCATTGTTTGCCAGTTAGACAATAAATCTTTACCAAATGTCCTGTTTAACGAAAAATGGAGTGGTTCAATTTTCAAAAAGGAAGAGTCGACTTTGGTAAATTCGGCAGTGAAAGAGTTAAACATATGTCCATCAAACAAAACCATAAGACAAAGGTTTACACCCATGATAGCCGGTAATAGTTTACCTGTGTTATCGCATTGTTGGGGCACGTACAGTCCTTGTGCGTCACATTTTGCGAACCACTGTCCTCGATAAACAACCATAGAGATCATTGCCTGCATTCGTCTCTGTTGACAGAGAGTTCTCTCTGTTGAACGGGCTGCAAGAATAGATATATTGCAAGTAAACAACAGTATAGTCAAGCTGTTTGTTTGTATGGCGTTTGACGCCGTTTTCAACAATGTTTCAGTTATATCTAAGCATTTCCTTGGTAAGTTACCTATAATAATAGACACATTATCCTGACGGCGGCGAGTCAGAGTCGTAATGATAACCGCTCAATCCTGAGCGCAATTGATGGAGAGCTTTTACTACCATTTTAAACTACTTTGGTATGACCCGTTCGTGGGATCGAACCCGTGACCTTTCCCGCATCCTAGACGGACGTTCTACCACGTCCGCGATGAGAAATATTCCATATCCACTCAAAACAAACACATTTTCTTTATATTGTATGCTAATTGATAACGAAATAATGGAACTATTTAGTGTCTTCGTACCTGTTCACATGCGGACGAATCTGTGTGAACGCCTATTCAAACACAGTTTGTTCGCTATATTGAAAAGTTTTAACGAGAACAAATATGGAACACATCTATTGGATATATTACAGTATCTCATCATCTAGCATAAAATAAAATAACTTTTTTCCCACAGAAGACTATATAGATTCAGAATACACATCGCGTCAAGTAAAAGTTTAAACGCTTCCCTAATGTAGACCATGTATACTTATTCGTAGATAACTTATAAAGGCACTAGTAGAAAAGAAGAAAATATGCTCAAAGCGAGAAAGTATATATGTTGTCCACAAGGCTTTCTTTTGTGTTTCCAAAATATACATGTCGAAGCTTTTCGGTTGTTATATATAACATCAGGGTCAAATTCCACTAACTTTACTTAGCACTAAGTAATACTTAAATACTTATGTTCACAAAACTAGTAAACTTGCTGACCAACAATATTTGTTAAAAAATGAAATTATCTGGCCTTTTAATTAAGAGAGCAAAATGATATAATACGCTTTTAAGTATTTTAAAAGTCTTAATTAGCATTAATTATCGTTGGTATAATTAGGTCAAGGTGATTTCAAAGCTCACGACTCTGAGAATATTACATCAGGTTTACCTGGTTTCGAATTGTTGTCTTCTCTGCATAATCCTGTTCCTATCATCATGTTGCTACCACCGTCTTCACAGACAAGACCTTTGTCGCACGTGCCCACTGGACGACGCCCTCTGATTGGTCGAGTCTGACACACTTCTCCCTCAATCTGATTTAAGTATACAGTAAGTAAGGTCATATAGGCTTCAACGCGTTCTGCAATGCTCATTCTCGCCATATTTAATGTTTTTCATAAAAGACAATCCACGAAGAATACATTCCTACCAAATACGACAACTACCATGCCGTGCACGAGGAACACGAGCACATAGGCTATGTTCGCACCTACCGTTCCGCATGGATGATTTTCTACATGAATACGTGTTTTCTTTCTGTAAATCGATAGATTAGTGTGTACATTACAAAATTAACCAAACCTTAGATTTATTGATTAAATAAGTCGCATAATATCATATTGTATATGGTGGCCAAAAAAGAAAAATTCGTCGAAGGGTATATATATATGAATGTATTAGTATTGAATAGAGTTGAAAAAAGTATAGTAATAAGGGGAAGTTAATCATGAGCTATTTCTGCATTTGAAAAAAAAAATCGTGTAATGCAGATGCTCCAAAAAGCGTGTGTATGTGGTAAAAGGGGGTTAAAGAACATATTATATTTTTCAATAGGCAATAATTCAAAAGTTACCCTGGTTCAAGTGCTCACCATTTCAACCCAGAGAAATCCAGAAGTTCAATTTTGTTTGTAACTTGTTGCTTACAGACCGAAGTAGTGGATTAATTAAAAGAATGAATAAAATTTACGCTGTTTCCAGGGTAAGTTCCCAGTACTACTGGTCTATTTATCCTCCTTTTTTATCATTTCACAAAATGCAGAAGCAATTTGACGCACATGCACCAGGCGACTAAAGCCACCCTGACACTGGCACGAATTTTGTCTCCACAATGTCACGCCGTCGTGGCAAGGCTTGTCATTTCGGTACTACGCAGCGGAGTGTGAAGCCGTGTTTGCGACATGTTTGCGCACTGTACACGAATAAGTTACGCACTGCGCGGCCAAAAAAATTGGCCGCATTAGCACACGTTGACACGCAATGGCACTACTTGTTTACGCATAGGTTAAATATTGTTTGCGCATTGTTCACGTCTACCGTACCGCATTGTCCCACATTGTCCCGCAGTGTCACGCACGACACGCATAGTTCCCGCTGTCTTCTTGCATCGCAACGCATTGCCCCGACGACTTCGCGCATGCGTAAAGTCATAGTGACAATTTTTGGTCACGCTTTGTCCCTCTTGGCGGCACACTATATGTATAGCGTGTATTTTTACACCTAACTTCATTCCTCGACCCGCTGTGAACGATTGCACCCATTGACACTCACTGTCGGCAGTGTTCGCGCAATGTTCGCGCAGTGTTCACGCATGGTTCACGCGAGTGGCACGCACATAGTACAACTTGATGCGTGCCAAGTTTTTGAAAATTTCAAAATTCTCTCTACGACATGGCATGCAACCCCGCACCCTTCACAAACTCCTCACGCTCGTTCACGAAGACTTTAATCATTGGCACGACGCATTGCGTGGCATTGCGGGGACAACATTCGTGCCAGTGTCAGGGTGGCTTTAGGAACAAAATATGGCTAATGGTCTAATTTCGCAGAATGAATATTCTTTTTATTTTTTATTTGCTCAAATGTCTTCAAGTATAGTATCATTCTAACAGATCTTTCATCGTTTTGCCTCAATATCTGCTGCTATCCGCTTCAATTGTGTATGTTTGTCGCAGAAGCTTAATATTGTTTGTAACTAATGCAACTCACCTTGGCACAAACATCAAAGCAACCGCATAATCCTCCTTTCTCATTGATACCCCCTTTGCAGTTTAAATCTGGTTTCGTTAGATGGTCGCAGATGCCATGGAAACACACCATAGCATTAGAAAACGCCAGGAAAGACGCTAGGGAAACGATAAACAGCATGTTTTCTCGGCGTTGAAACGTGTCTATAGTTCGACAAAGTTTTCTAAACGACGGGGTTCCTTTATCTTTAGGGTTTAATCCTTTCCCACATACAACAAATCTGCAGCAGACGACTTTGAAGACATTTAGTCAAAACTATGGACATGCTCTTTAAAATGTTGAATAAATTTGAAGACATTGTGATCAAAGGAGAAATTGCACTCGTTTTAAGCCATTTCTCCTTTGGTCACAATGTTTTCAAGAAGTCGTCTGCTGCAGAGGCGTCAGAAAGCGTCTATATGTCGGAAAGGGTTAAGGTTATATTTGGAAAACAAAGTGCCTTCTATAGTGATAAGGTAATCTTTAAAAGCAGATTATTTGGTTCAGTGGTCTGCCAAAATCAACCGTTAAACATTTGCGGCCAATGCAGACCCAGATCAATCAGTGCATCCGCGCAGACTGATCTGGCTCTTGACTGTTCGTCAACTAGTCATAGATGATTTCACGAATCTTAAAATAGTTTGCATTGGGTCCTTAGCATGGTTGTGCAGGCAGCTCCTTTCCCACACACGTTATAATTACGTTAACCCTTTCTTATATACAAGAAATCTGCAGCAGACGACTTTAATACAATCTAGTTAAACATAGAGAATATCTCTATATACGGAGGTTAAATTAAAACATTGTGGCAAAAGGAGACATTTCTCGTTTAGAGCATTGTTTTTTTCTTTTTTCACAATGTTTTCAAAAGACGTCTGCTGCATATGCGTTGGAAAGCGTCTATATGTGGGAAAGGGTTAATGTATGTTTTCGTAGATCGTCTCTAATTAACAGGATGCAGCGAAAATTGTATTATCATCTGAAAAGGTACAAGTTGGCATTTCTGACCAATGTAGGTTCAGATAAGTCTGTGCATCTGCTCCCTCTTATCGCAATCTATACATGGTGACCCAAGGCTCGAACATGTTTATGCGAGTGATATGTGAACAGTGTAGATCTGGCTCAAAAACGTGTACCGCCTCGTTGATGTAGTGGTAGGGTGTCCGCCTCGGCTGCGTGAGGTCGCGGGTTTGATCCCCTGTCATACCAAAGACTTCTAAATGGTAGTAATGGCTGCCCTTCTTGGCGCTCAGGGAGTCGGGGTTAGCAATACGACTGACTGGCTGGTGTCATAAAAAATGAACCATATGAACTAGTACTTTACCTAGGCAATGCATTGGTAGCTGAAGAGGAGAGACATGGTCTCATTCACTTTACTGCAACTCTCCCTCTCTTGTGAGTACTGTCCTCTCCTTCTCCTTCAGTCCTCCCTTCTTTATTAATTAGATTGACACGTTTGTGATAAACTAACTGTTTGTTAAGTTGTTACCTTCTGTGAAGAGTGCGACTGGATAATCTGATGAATGATGCGATGAGCCGGCTTGTATAACCTGCGAGCCACAGTGGGTGGTCGCCCAGACGCCGGCCTGTCCCCGGTCAATTTCACCGCCGATCTGAGTACCTCGATTTCCCTGACCGGCCAAGTTCCGAGGCCAAGTTCCGAGACCAAGCTCGACCAGGTCTTTGGTCGGAGGTCTACACAACCGTAGGGGACCTCTGCCAGACCTTAAGTCGCCCATACTAGATCAACTCAAGACCCTGCCAGACTACTTCAAGACCACTTGGCGACACACATCCCGACTTCTACTCGACCTAACTCGACCTTTCCGACCCCTTCCCGATGTCTACCCGATCAACACGACCAACCCGACTTTTATTTGACCTCTACCCGATTTATACCCGACCATGTACGATCGGGCACGGTCGCTAGGTGTAACATTGTAGTATTTCGTTCGGTATTCAGTTGACCAAAGACTATCGAAGAAACAACATCATGGTAGTTATTAATCAGCAACATATGTGACTAGATGTCTTCCCGATGAACTAGACCTTGTACACGAGTATACACGAGTTTACAATTAGCAAAAAGATGTGATTAGATGTCTTTCCGATGAACTAGACCTTGTACACGAGTATACACGTGTTTACCAGAGCGCTACATAATGTATTTCAGACCGCTACCAGACCGCCTGGCTTCTCGAGTGCTACACGGATTATTTTGACATGTCAAACAAATCCGTGTAGAAACCCAACCGCTACCGACCAAAGTAGGGCAGGACCCCCCTGCAGACCGGGGGAGATCCTTTCACGACTGCATGATCGAGTTTGATCGAGGTACTCAGATCGGCGGTGAGAACGCCCCATCAATGTCTGCCCGATTTCCGGCCGGGCTCTGAGCGGCGAATTTGGCCCGGCGCTCGCCCAAAATGTGTGATGATCGGCCGGACATCGGCCAGGCATCAACCGATTAATTTGCGATCAGTTTGCGATGAGGTTTAAAGTCCGAGTTTAAAGTAACTCGATGCCCGCGAGGAGTCCCGAAGGGTGTCGGCCGAAAATGCCTAGGAATCCGCCGCAAACTTCTCGCAAACCTATCGACAGGTAATTGCGACTGGGGTTTAAGTGATACTAGGAAGGCTACATTCATTATTCATAAATATGCTTTTGAAAACGATATAAATCTGCAGCAAAACCCCGGTAAATCTGCCACTGCATTTGTCACGCGACATCTTTGTACTTTTCCGCCCCACTGCGAATGTTAATAAGCTTCCATATTTGACCTCTCGGCGTTATACTTTCTAAAGCATTTGTTAAACTTATATTGCTTATATTGGAGTACTCACGCTGTTCCAACAACATTATAATGATGGTTTTTAGCGAGATCTTAACCTTTTAAATGCAAACTTGTTAAATCCATGATGAACTATTTTTCTCGCGCAGTCTCACCCTAAAATGGGTTGTTGGGTGTTGGCTGCCAACTCCGAAAAAATGGTTTTACTACTATGACCAGGAGCTAAAGCCCAAGGCCAAAAAAAGATAAAAATTCTGAAGTTATATATATATAGATAAAGTGTGACAGCGTGTGGCCATCGTACGCCAGCGCTCGCAAGCGCATGAGGAATGAGTTAGTAACGCAATCGACGACTTAGTGGGAGTAGCCGGTTGGTAACGATCGTCTTGCGCTTTCGGTACGAGAGTAACGTCCCTCCAGCGTTTGCCAGCGTGTGGAAATTGTAGGACAAATTAGTTTTGCCTCAGCGAGTGACAGCGTGTTCCATCGTGAAAGTAACGAGCTCAGCTTGTTGCTAACGCTAGACTAGCGTTGGTCAGCGTTTGCCAGCGTGTTGCCGAAATTCAAACACGTGATTCAAGCGTTGGCCTAACACGTTTTGTTGTGACAGACCCATTAAACATTGAGTTTGGAATAATACAAAAACAACATTGGGAAATACTATGAAATGGGTCAAACATATCTAGACCGACCTAGATCAGATCTCGATCGGCTAGTACGGCCCAGGTTTTCCGTCAAGTTAAGATAATATGTCAATCCTCGGGTGTGAAACCACGACAATCCATCTCTTTGAATTACCGTTATTTGGCGTCCCAGGAATGACAACTAAACTAGGCTATATATATATAAAAGTGTTGTCCTCTCCTCTATAATATCAGGAACATAATACACGGGAGATAACTATTGCAATAATTTAAGAAGAATGTATAGGAAGGTCAAATTATCCCTCTTTCCGAGGATTGACAAAAGTCAAGGCGACATGCGTCATTCGTCTTCCACCAATGGGCTAAGTCTATGTGGAAAAGCAGCCAGTTGCTTGGGAAGATTGTTGTATGGAGTACTGGTGTGAGAAAACCAGAAAATGCATGAGTAGGTGAACTGGCCGCCGTGATATAACTGAGAAATTGTTGAAAACGGCGTTAAACCCCAATCAATCAATCAAATTATCCCCCGTTTGTATAGTGATTATATTTAGTTTATTAGTGTTTCTGAGGACAGTCAATTTTCTATCAAACGTATGATTTTCGTTGTGCTCAACATATTGGAATAGTAGCAGCCTCTCTGTTATGTTACACTATCTTAAAATGGCTCTCTTTGTATTAGCTACATGTTGTTTTTAAAATGAGATATTGTAAAGTTATAATTGACTAAATTTCTCTATGAAACGGTAGTTGCAACCTTCGTGGAATGTTAAACGTTAGTAAGAAGTGTAAAATTAATTGATTTGAGTGAGGGAAACGGTCTCTTTGTTCGGCAGGCTCCGTGACAAAAACAAAAATGTGTCCGGACCCCTCCGAAGTTTATTTTTAGGATGTCTGGCTCTATTTTTTAGGTCGTATGTCTGTGAAATGTAAATATGACCTAATTATGATTGGATAGCGGTCGTTGTCATTTTATCAAATAATTCATATATTATTGCACGTATTGGAGAAAAGAGAGTTATATAACTGCGTGGGCCACGTCACGCAAAACCCGTCATCCGGGCCAAGTACAGTTTGCATCATTTTATAGTCGGACATATAACTGTTCTGTAGATACTTCAAGTAAACCTTATCCACCTGTACAACGGTACAGCCTGATATGAATCTTCCCAGGTTCCCACATCCCTATGGTTGGTTTACACGTGAGTGTAGGACAAAACCCCCACGGTGAGGAGTGATGATTCTATGGGGACTGGGCGGCATGGTATTATTATTATTTTTTTTTTTTTTTTTTTTTTTCTCTTACTGTTTTTTCTTTATTTCAATATAGTTTTTCTTTTTCTTTTCATAAGTTCTCTTTTCATTTTTTTTTTTTCAATCCGGTAAACATATACATATATACAGCCGCACTGGAGAGAACTGTAACTAATGTTGTTATAACTTGTAGTTCAATCCATTTGCATATGTTATATATTTTGTTATCATTTAATGTTCATTTGTATATATTGATATTATGTAACATACGTAATAAAATATGTTTAATTAAATATTATAGAACAATCTTTTTTTCCCTCGATGATAGCAAATCAAAACGAATGAAATAAGTTAAATATTAAACGTGAACCCGTAGATAGGGAAAAGGTGCGAATTTGCATTTATAAACAGTGACGGTTCAGATAAGCCGCGTACATATGCCCCGTCTTATCAGAATCTACACAAGTTGACATCATCTTCTAAGAAGCTCATGTAAGAAATATGTGAACAGTGCAGATATGGATCTACATGCAATATAACTAATTGTCTAATCAAGGAGGGGGTATCGTGCCAATTCTCACACTGTTTTCAATGGGGAACTTTTTTTGACATAGACACATAAGGAAATATGCTTCTAGGTAGTAAACATCAAAAGTGTGCTCTAAACAAACGGATTTTATTTTATATTTTTGTTATTTAAATCTTCATTCAGGTGCGGACAGCCGACCTGCAATCCTTTTGATGGGAATTACTTAATCTCTAATATATTAGCCGTCCCGCGAGAAAACCAACATTGTGGACTCGTAAAGTATCGACCCGGATCAGCCTAAGCATGCCGCGCAGGCTAACCCGGACAGACACTTTCCACCTCATGTGTATTTTCTGTTTCAGGAATAATTACTCTATACCCCTATCCCCCTAAGACGGAATGTGTCGGCCCGGATTAGCCTGCGCGGACTGCGCAGGCTGATCTGGTCGATACATTACGCAGAGTCCATAATGTTGGTTTTCTCGCGGGAAGGCTCATATAGGCTTTACTTGTCAACCAGGGAGTAGGTTCTCTTTATTTATATATATATCATACAGAAGTTTATATCTTTCATGTGGGTTTGAATAATGCGAACGAGTATGCGATAGGTTTTGACAGAATGGTGGACTTCTCAAAACACATATTGGTACAAATATTTCACAATGTGTCTGACATTTAACTGGTTAAATCACGGACGTAGATACGATCTTATCTACGCCCGTGGTTAAATTGAGTATTATATTATATGAAGTGTTATCATTCTACTGTAAATATGCTAACTGTATGACACGTAGTGTTAATGGGTAACATTACAGGTCGTCAAACATTTACAATGTAAAGGTGATATTTAACTGTGTAATGGGAGAAAGTTTGTATTGTATATTTCAGGACCGGGATAACTTACTGACTTGAGCCAGGCTTTGCATATCTACTGTATCTGATGTGAATAAACTTGCAATACCTGAGTACCATTATCATTGGAAGGAATATATTCAGTATATATCATAATATCAAGAAGCCGTACATCTGATTTGTTTTATCCCCGGAAGAAAGTCGTAACAGATACATGTATACGGAATATTACGTTGCAGGGGATATACAGTGGTTCGTATTGTACACGTACGCCAAGTAGCGTGGACAAATCGATATCTTAAGAGACCGAAGGTCGAGTAAGATATGGATTTTCCCACGCTACGAGTCGTGAATGTATCGCTCCTGTGACGTAAATTTCCTTTTATTATATACCTGCAATATATTAAGAATGAAAAACGTAATAAATCATTAGATTCAATTTATTTTTAATGAAGAGTATTAATGGCGGATAAATATTACTACAATACTTAGGCCACGCCACATAGAATGTTTTATAATACGCCATTCATACTCGTTATTTCACGTTTAAAAAATTGCAATTTCAATAAAATTAAAATAAAGCAGCACTTAGAAGCATTAGGCTCCTTTAAAAGTATAGACCTCAGCGCGGCCGAGGTCGATCGAGTGGCAGTACGGAGGCGATCGAGCGTTTAGGTGAAGAAATTGTAAAGACTTTGGTTCTTTATCCTTATTATTTCCTACGGCCTGAGTGGTTAATTACAACGCATCAGAACGACAAACCATTGGTTATTCGCCAATAAACCAAGGTTTTTGATAGTTTCATTTCGATTCTAACATGACCCGACACCTTAACAAAGGGAAATAAATGCACTATTTAGCAAACCAGTTTACCCACCAGTTTGCTGTTCCATCAATTGTGACTACCCACTGCATTATACGCATAACTGCAGAAAAAAACGACAAAGAGGGGTAGACTCAGCAACAAGACAATGTAATTTTATTTAATTTATTATTTAGTACTACACAAGTTAACAATATATATATAGAATGAGTGTAGTGGAGCAGAATTATTCTATTCTGTTCTACGGAACGAATGTCTACAGGGCTATTGTGTCACAATGTGTCCGAAAATTCAGCGATTTGAGGACAAAGAAATTTTGCTGAAATTCCCCACACTTATAGAACTCAATGTGATCTAGGTCTGGGCGTGTTCGTTATATCTGGGAAAAATCTAGTTTCAGAGATTTTTGAGGTTAAAACCTGAAAAATCGACATTTTCACAACATATTTCTGTAGATCTCGCACCAGCAAATAACGGAATCAGCTAGAAACCTGAAATTCAACCTAAAACTTGTCCGAGATCCAGTGCAAACAACGGTGTGTTTAGATTTCTCATGTATACATTTAGTTTGGATTCTTGGAGAAAGCTTTTAATAGGGGTTCTTAACTTAAATTTTTTCTGTGGGCGTGACTAAGAAAGTGACGTCACGTGAGCGGTTTGACGTCATAACGTTACAGTGGTGCAGAGGTAGAGCGTCGGCCTCTCGTATCAAAGGTCCCTGGTTCGCGTCCCGTGATGAGCGGGTCCTGTCTTTGAGATTTTTCCACACAAAACGGCACGAGTACTGGTTAAGTCTCCAGGAAGCAGACATCGAGCATGATTAATCCAAGCTGAAAGCTTGTTTCGCAATCAATGTAAAATAAATAAAAATAAAATAAATTAAATATCGAGTCAGCCATTGCAGACGACGTAGTATACACCACTCTCTATTACATAGGCGCTCTACATTCACTCGCGCTCTACATGTATGGTGAGTGTAAGGAACGACAACTCTGCGAAGGAGATTGAGTATACACATGTATGTTTCTTTACATCACGTGACGCTGAATGACAGGCTTATACGCGGGGGGATAACTGGAATAGCCAATGTGAAAAATAGTGCATTTCCATTGGTTATTGGCAAGGAAAACAACGTCATGTTAGAATAAGAAATAAACTATAAACAACCGTGGGTTATTGGCGAATAACCAATGGTTTGGAGTTCTGATGCGCAGGAATTAACCACGAAGGCCTACGGCCTGAGTGGTTAATTACAACGCATCAGAACGACAAACCATTGGTTATTCGCCAATAAACCAAGGTTTTTGATAGTTTCATTTCGATTCTAACATGACCCGACACCTTAACAAAGGGAAATAAATGCACTATTTAGCAAACCAGTTTTACCCACCAGTTTACTGTTCCATCAATTGTGACTACCCACTGCATTATACGCATAACTGCAGAAAAAAACGACAAAGAGGCGTAGACTTAGTCTGGAGTTCCTTCCCCTTATTACTATGAAATTATTACTACGACGGGAACCAGACTAGGGTAGACAATGTAATTTTATTTAATTAATTATTTAGTTTTCATTGTACTACACAAGTTAACAATATGTATAGAATGAGTGTAGTGGAGCAGAATTATTCTATTCTGTTCTACGGAACGAATGTGTACAGGGCTATTGTGTCACAATGTGTCCGAAAATTCAGCGATTTGAGGACAAAGAAATTTCGCTGAAATTCCCCACACTTATAGAACTCAATGTGATCTAGGTCTGGGCGTGTTCGTTATATCTGGGCAAAATCTAGTTTCAGAGATTTTTTAGGTTAAAACCTGAAAAATCGACATTTTCTCAACATATTTCTGTAGATCTCGCACCAGCAAATAACGGAATCAGCTAGAAAGCTGAAATTCAACCTAAAACTTGTCCGAGATCCAGTGCAAACAACGGTGTGTTTAGATTTCTCATACATTTAGTTTGGATTCTTGGAGAAAGCTTTTAATAGGGGTTCTTAACTTAAATTTTTTCTGTGGGCGTGACTAGGAAAGTGACGTCACGTGAGCGGTTTGACGTCATAATGTTACAGTGGTGCAGAGGTAGAGCGTCGGCCTCTCGTATCAAAGGTCCCTGGTTCGCGTCCCGTGATGAGCGGGTCCTGTTTTTGAGATTTTTCCACACAAAACGGCACGAGTACTGGTTAAGTCTCCAGGAAGCAGACATCGAGCATGATTAATCCAAGCTAAAAGCTTGTTTCGCAATCGATGTAAAATAAATAAAAATAAAATAAATAAAATATCGAGTCAGCCATTGCAGACGACGTAGTATACACATGTATGGTTCTTTACATCACGTGACGCTGAATGACAGGCTTATACGCGGGGGGATAACTGTAATAGCCAATGTGAAAAGTAGTGCATTTCCATTGGTTATTGACGAATAATCAACGGTTATTTTCTTCGCTCTCTATAGGCAAGGAAAACAACGTCATGTTAGAATTAACCTTTTCCCACATACAACGACTCTGCAACACACGACTTTGGAAACACATAGGCAAGCATTTCTTTGACTGATTTGATAGATTTGAAAACATTGCGGCAAAATAATTAATTGCTCATTAAGAGCAATAGTCCAGGTTTCTGTACTCGGAATGCAATTTTATATCTTGACTGTTCGTAAAAAGTAACCGTCGATATGTTGAGACTACATAATCAATTTCTCCTTTTGCCAAAATAATTTCAAAATTTCTCTGATGCACTTTTTGTGTACGAGTTAGCTAGTGAAGTAACTAACGGGCGCACGGGAGAGAACAACCAAGGGAGATAACAACGGGGTTTTCCCAATTTATATTCATGGGATTTCCCCCAAAAAACCGTGACGGACTGACTATCTGCGATTTTTAGGGAAACAATTATCTTATTGCCTTTCGTTCTACAGGTAACATTACTTTTATTTATAAATTGAAGTATAATCGTATATATTTTACCAGAACATGTTTATGTATATTTTAACTTTACTACTTGGACAATTATCAACTTAATTCTTCTTCCGAGTCGGTGACTGTATCTGCGTGACTTTTTTACACAGTCGTGAACTTATGTCTCTTCCCGCCCTAGTCCTTGTACTGTTTAGTTGTTCTCTATTTATTGGAGATCTAGAACGAGTTCTCACATCGTTAAATCGTCCTCTGTACGGAGATAGTGAACGCCTGCGCATCGGTGTTCGATTTTTCTGTTGTTGAACCGTTGAAGATTTCAGATTTTTTTTTTATAATGTTGTCTTTGGTTGACTATAACGCCCGACATGGTCCTTGAAAACTGGTAGGAAATATTCCATGAGTCAGGAATACCTGTCATCATATTCAGTGGTATCCATGGCTGGAAAGCCGAAACTCAGTGACTTATCACTTATACAATAATGTCATGAAATTAATACTTATTTACTTGTAGCCCTGCAAATATACCATCTGATTCACTTCTATGTTATTGAACACTTAAGATTATAATGGAAATAACAATATTAAAAAATAAACCTAGCTCAACTGATACAATTATATGCACTGTAAAGTTAACAATTTTTTTTTTGATTTTTTTTACTGCCTTATATAAATAGAATTAAATATTTGGTGAGCAAAAATTAAGGTAATGCCCTGCTCTATTTATTCAGATTTGATTTGTTAACATTGAACAGAACTCCACCCTCTTCCCAAGAATTTACTAAGATTTAGCATTAGCTAAGCCATCCCTTCTGAACTAGTATTCATATATATGTTATTGCATTAAACATTCTGAATCCAGACATCCCACTGTGATGTAAACACTGCTAAGGTCACTTCCACTATCTGTAGTCAGTCTCCAAGTGATTTATGTAAAACTACATTAATTAATTGAATTCCAGTTAATTAATGGAGTTCCAGTTATTTAATGGATTTCTGGGGTTATGTTGTTTATTTCATTGATGAGCCCATTACAGAGCCTATAAAACAGAGCTCTGGAAAACCCTTACCTGTTATGAAAATTATAAGACTTGATGAAACAATGATAAGAAGCTACTTTGCATATTGACAAGTAAATTACTTTCAGAATGGCTTAATAAATTTACACAAGATTGTAACATAAATCAGAATAGTATTGCTAGATATAAGTACAAACTCAGACACTATTATAAGTGATCTCCTAACAATGATAAGGGACCTAGTAACAGGCAGAAGTCCAAATTCTAAAGACAGTTGTAAATGAATTATAAGAAAGGGATACATTTATAACACAAAGGGGGAGAAATTAATACAATAAAAAAACATTCACCAAGAAACTATAATCAACAGATCTACAAACACCTCAACATTTGGGCAAATAATAAATAATAACTTAACCCTTTCCCTCATAGAGACGCTTTCTGACGCCTCTGCAGCAGACAGCGTTTTGAAATCATAGTGACAAAAGAAGAAATTGCTCCAAACGAACAATTTCTGAGTTTTGCCACAATGTTTTCCACTTTTAGTCATATGTTATCAATCCAATTTGTCGTATGAGGAAAACTGATAATTCAATACTGAATCTACTAATAAATAGTATGCATACTTGGGATCAAAAACAACAAATGAAAACGTTCAATTCACAATTAAAAGGTAATTGAAGGGACCCGTATCGAGGGTAAACAAAACAAAAAGTGAACGAAAACCGTAAAAACGATCCTGACAGTTAAATCTATGGAGTAACTGAAGGGGTATAAGCAAACGTAAGAAATGAAAATCACCTGTTAAATTCTATGATCGACTTGGTACCAACGCATATATTGTCCGGAATGTAACAAGTCTCATTTATTTCACGGCCAAGAATTTTTTATTATTCGCTCTTTCTGCGCATGCGCAGTACGGTAAATATGAATCTTTTCACGGTCTGAACAAATTCACGATACACAGTCTGTAAACCGGTGACCTTGACCTTCTAACTCAATCGCGTGTGTTTCAAACGGTGAAGGTATCTCCTAGATTTTGACTGAAATTTTATCGGAGAACAAGATCTTCTTATCCTTGGCACTCGTCTGTCAGATAACGGAGGTTGGACAGGATGGTTCAAGTGTTCAGGAGAAAGTTTTTGACTTAATCTAGATTTAACAATAAGTTTTGATTTCATTATTTCATGTCAAGTTGATTAAAATTGTTCGACATGACGTCAGGGTTTGGACTGAATAGAGTTGAATGAACCAATGTCAAGCAGACAACTTATATATCCCTTTTCCTCATACAACAAATCTGCAGCAGACAACTTTTAAACCTTTCCCTTTCAAATTCAGACATACATCAAATCTGCAGCAGACAGCTTTTAACCCTTTTATGACATACAACCCATCTGCAGCAGACAATTTTTGACCCTTTCCGACATACAACCAATCTGCAGCAGACAACTTTTGACCCTTTCCGACATACAACCAATCTGCAGCAGACAACTTTTGACCCTTTCCGACATACAACCAATCTGCAGCAGACAACTTTTGACCCTTTCCGACATACAACCAATCTGCAGCAGACAACTTTTGACCCTTTCCGACATACAACCAATCTGCAGCAGACAACTTTTAAACCTTTTCCTTTCAGACAATTACAACAAATGCAGCAGATTAATTTTTATCCTTTCCCATATATAACAAATCTGCAGCAGATGACTTTTAACCCTTTCCCATATACAACAAATCTGCAGCAGACAACTTTATACCCTTTTCGACATACAACCAATCTGCAGCAGACAACTTGTTACACTTTCCCACATACAACGCATCAGCAGCAGAAAACCTTAAATCCTTTCAGACATACACTCCATCTCCAGCAGACAACTTTCAAAAACATCTTGGCAAATATACCTGAAATTTCTATAAATGAACTTATAGTTACTGAAGAGACTCAAAAACAATGTGGAAAACACAAGAATTACTCTGCACACGTAATTTCTCCTTTTGTTATCTCATTCTTAAAAATTGTCTACTTCTGAAGCTTTTAACCCTTTCCCTCATATAAACGCTTTCTGACGCCTCTGCAGCAGACAGCTTTTTGAAAACATAGTGACAAAAGGAGAAATTGCACAAAACGTGCAATTTCTCCTTTTGCCACAATGTTTTCCACTTTTCGTCATAGGTTATCCATTCAATTAAAGAGATGTTCGATGTTTTGACAAAATGCGTTTGAAGTCGTCTGCTGCAGAATTGTCGTATGAGGGAAAGGGTTAATGCATGGAACAGAGTTTTACAATAATCCTTTCCCACATGCAGAAACATTTTCATGCCTTTGCATCAGAAAACTTAAAACAAAAATTGGAAAAGGAGATATTGTTCATAATGTGCTATTTGCCATTTTGCCACAATGTTTTCAAATCTATTCAGTAATTATCTTTTCATTAAAATTTTCCATATATTTGTCTGTGTGTTTTTGAAAGTCAGCTGCTGCAGATTTATTATATGAAGAAGAGTAAAGCTTTGCTGTGAATTTTAAGTGTTTTTACCGGTGGCAAAGGATGTTGGGGGTGGTCGGGCTATACAAGTTTCACCATGTCTATGTGTCTGTGGAAAAAAAAGTTTCCGTACTCGCTGTCTCTTTCATATATGAAGCCAGGGCGATAATACTTCAGTTCACATAAATAATGTAATGACAATAAAATGAGGAATATCACTATTCATTATTAAGTCAAAGGTCAAGGTCAATGTGAGGTCATCATCCAATGGGACAGTTCTAGTTTTGATGGAAATCCTTCATTCATTCATATCAATGGTAATACTAATTGTAGTTCTATAGAGTTTCTGCAGGACTTCAAGGCTTATTTCTTTCATTTCAGACTTCCACAACTGATTTGTCAAATTAAAACTTACAATATGGAGGCAGAGGAAGATGAAGAAGGTGAAAAGTGTGAATATTTCTACCGACTGATTGATCTGGTGTTTGACCTGGGAACTGAGGTGCTTCAGAAATTGTTTAAAAAAGACATACCTCAAGGTCAGACAGTTGAAGACTTTTTAAACAGTAAGGCAAATGTATTAAAAATCCTCAAGAAGCGAAGGGTCTTTAACCAAATCCAAATAGGAATACTCGATGCAACACCACCAGATGTGTCATGCTTTGATATAAATATGTTGTACATTCTTATTAGTTATTTTACTTATATACAGCCACCCATTGGAGGATGGATGCAATCATCTCCATTGCCGTCAGATAGATCACCAGGAGCTATGCTTATGAGTTTTAGAGTCCTCATAAATGAAATTGCACATTTGTCGAAAAGCAAGATGATGAAATCTGTCTTTAAGATGTTTTGGAGAAGGACTGAAAACATTCTAGTCAACCTTGCTGCTGAGATCAGTGAAACTGAAAAGGATTATGTTGAAGAGAAGATAGAAGAAATTAAAACTAAACAGCTAGTTGAAGATCCGGGTTCACCCAATACCACAATCATAGGACAGCTACAAGAGGAAATAAACCTGTTGAAGCAAAAGGTAGGAAACAATATCTGTTGATTTTGATTCAAAATTGTTTGATTTATTGTTGTTTTAAAACCACTTTCAACAGAATTTTTGTAATTATCATGACAGCAAATTTACCTCTCCTAGTTTAACTGTTTTTTTTGGATCAGTTCTTTATTCGCTATTATTCTTTTAACCATTTCCCTCATACAGAAAAACAGTCGGGGGTTTTGTGTTACACTTGACGTCATTTAACCTTACCTCATAACTCAAAAACAGTTTTGAATAAAACTTGGTACATATTATGTTCCTTAAGTAACAAAAAGCATGTCTTTACCAAGTCACATATCTCTGATTTGAATAACTATTCAGTAATGCCTGTAGTTTGCTTGTGGCGCTCTTGTTACACCTCTGCTGCAGACTACTTTTGAAAACAATGTGGCAAATTGTTAAGGCATATATGAGTTCAAAGTCGCCTTCTGCAGATTTGTTGCAAATGTTGAAGAGGAGTGGCATTGATTGCATTGGCTTCAAACTCACGACCCTGTATTGCCATTCTATGTCAGTTCTGCTAGCTATCAGTAACTAGTCTATATTTAGTACTTGGGAAAACCTGATTGATACTGTAACAGTCTTGTTTTCTCTCAAAATGTTCCGATCAACATCAGCTTTTAAATGCTTATACATGTCAACTTCATATTGCAGAAGGTAGTTTTTAAGTGATATGTTGGTATGACTCACTTTTGGATTGCTTGCTGTTTAATCCTTTCCCGCATAAAATGGATCTGCAGCAGACGACATTTTAAACATGTAATTAAAAAATACAGAAAATGTCTATAAATGAAAGAATGATTATTTAATAAATTTGACAATATTGCGTCGAAAGGAGAAATTGCTTGTTTATGAACTATGTCTACTGCAGAGGCGTCAGAAAGCTCCTATATGTGGGAAAGGGAGAACTATAAATTCAGCTGTGAAATACAGCTAAATCAGGCTTATGATATGGTATAAGGTCAGGCCACTCAACTTGTCACATTCGCCTAGGGTTTAAATCAAGTTACAATCACCTTCCCTTAGAGTTTATATCAAGTTACCCTCTCATCTCCTAGGGTTTAAATCAAATAACCCTCACATTCCCCTAGGGTTTATATCAAGTAACCCTCACATCCCCTTATGGTTTAAATCAAGTAACCCTCACATCCCCTAGGGTTTATATCAAGTAACCGTCACATTCACCTAAAGGTTTAAATCAAGTTACAATCACCTTCCCTTAGGGGTTAAATCAAGTAACTGTCACATCTCCCTTAGGGTTTAAATCAAGTAACCCTTACATCCCCTTAGGGTTTACATGCCAATTTGCAAGAGCTGTTTTATGTTTTAGAAAAGTTTGAGACATACACTTTTTAGCTCATCTGAACACAAATGTGAGCTGTCTTATATCAAGTTACTCTCTCATCTCCTTAGGGTTTATATCAAGTTACCCTCTCATCTCCTAGGGTTTAAATCAAGTAACTGTCACATCTCCTAGGGTTTAAATCAAGTAACTGTCACATCTCCTAGGGTTTATATTAAGTAACCCACACATCCCCTTATGGTTTAAATTAAGTAACCCTCACATCCCCTAGGGTTTATATCAAGTAACCGTCAAGTCCGCCTAGGGTTTAAATCAAGTTACAGTCTCCTTCCCTTAGGGTTTATATCAAGTTACCCTCTCATCTCCTAGGGTTTAAATCAAGTTACAGTCACCTTCCCTTAGGGTTTATATCAAGTTACCCTCTCATCTCCTTAGGGTTTATATCAAGTAACCATCACATCCCCTTAGGGGTTAAATCAAGTAACTGTCACATCTCCCTTAGGGTTTAAATCAAGTAGCCCTCACATCTCCTTAGGGTTTATATCAAGTAACCATCACATCCCCTTAGGGGTTAAATCAAGTAACCCTTACATCCCCTTAGGGTTTACATGCCAATTTGCAAGAGCTGTTTTACGTTTTAGAAAAGCGTGAGACATACACATTTGAGCTCATCTGAACCCAAAGGTGAGCTTTTGTGATCACCCTGCATTATGTTTTGTCATCAATCAACATTTTATTGTAATATCTCCCCTTAGACCACTTTGCCAATTATAACCACACTCATGGAAATTTCTTAGGTGGCAAAAAGTGTTCACAGTATTAAATTATATGTAGAACTGGTTTCTGCGGATTTAGAAAGGGGGTGATATAGGTAAACCAATACAAACATTACACATGGCCTTATTACTTTGTAGATACACATGGCCATCTGGTGACATCAGAAAAAAAATAATATGACACAAATTTAATTATCCTTTTGCTTTGAAAGCCCTCTCTTGATCCCAAGATAATTTAATAAAATTTTCCTTATGTCACCCTCTATAGAAACTATTCAAGGCATATTTATTTGTCGAAAGACATGGCTGCCATGCGGCGCAAGAAAAGGTTAAAATGATAACAAAGAAATATCCCAGATACTGCTTGTCTGATCTTCTAGTAGTCATACAAGGTGACCGATACATGGCCACATGGCCCTCTTGTCTAGGGACAAACATGTGGTCAGGGACACACTTTTCTAGGTTCTAATAAACACTTGTTAGGGGATGCTATGACAACATTTCTTCTCCCCTTAGACTTACTTTATTCAGATGAGCGATACAGGGCCACATAACCTTCTTGTTTAAGGAAAAGCATATGGTTGGGTCAAACTTTCCTAGTTTCTAATAATGACTTGTTAGAGGATGCTATGACAAAATGTCTTCTCCGCTTAGACTCAGTCAAAGTTCTCAAATCAGATGAGCGATACAGGGCCACTTAAGCACCTTGTTTATGGACAACCATGTGTTTGGGGCACATTTTTAGCTCTCCTGAGCTTTGCTCAAGGTGAGTTATTGTGATCGCTTTTGTCCGTTGTGCGTCGTCCGACGTCCGTCGTGCGTCAACTTCTTCTCATCAGTAACCAGTGGGTCAATTGGGATGAAACTTCACAGAAAGCACCCTCTCAATGACCTCACCAGATTTCCTTCAAATTTTTGGGATCCATGCAGAATTCTGGTTTCCATGGCAACGAAATGAAAAAAACTTCAAAATTCTTCTCCCAAACTGGGTGGCAGATTTTAAAATAATTTTGTAGAAATGTTCCTTGGATGACCCTCTATCAGATTCCTGCAAGCCATGTTGATTTGTCGAAAAGCATGGCCCCCAGGGGAGCCGGGGCTATTTTGCCTTATATGGCTATACTGAAAGCTTAAAAAATCTTCTTCTCCGAAAGTGTCAGGCCGATTTTCAAATAATTTTGTAGAAATGTTCCTAGGGTGACCCTCTATCAGATTCCTTCAAGCCAAGTTGATTGGTCGGAAACTATGGCCGCCAGGGGGCGGGGCTTATATAGCTAAAGTGAAAACAAAAATGATCAGTTGAGCGATCCAGGGCCATCATGGCCCTCTTGTTTATCTAAGCTGTTTGAGACTCTGTCATGTGTTTTGCATTAGAAATCTCCTTGCATAAATCAGGTGAGCGATCTAGGGCCATCATGGCCCTCATGTTTAGCAAATTCTTCTTTTCCTGCAGTGTTTTATACGGTTGTATGTTTAATATCGTCTCTATCAGGGAAAGAGTTCATTAGTAGATGTTGCAGAGTATTTTGTGATTTCTTTGAAAGCTTCAGTGTGTGGTCATTGCAAACACAATGAGTCCTATCACATGTTTTTCACAAATCAACATGGCAAAAATTAAAAAAAATCCACATTTTAATCAGTCCTGGCAAAATGTAATGAGTCTAGGACTGAGGATGCACAGCAATATGAAACACTGGTAGTAATTACATTAAAAAAGCCTATACCCAAAATGATATGTCGAAAGTTGTCTGCTTTGAAACCTTCTATGTAAAATATGTAACCTTTATATAGAGCTTTAGAAACATCTAAAATGGTGCAGATTTCCTCAGATTTTATCAAAGATGATGACTTATCATATCGTGTGAATGGTTAACAGTTTAAATTTTCTATAATAAGACAATTGTAAACAATACTAGCTTTGAAAATTGTATAACATTGGCTAATCCATGATTAAAACTCTTCTCTTGGTAATTTAAGCCTTTCTCTCTGTGTAACTCTGAAAAGGGTCTATTCTGGTGCTTTCTAATCATAGATTTTAATGATTTGGAAAAGAATTATAACCTCAAAAAGTAAAGAATGCATTTCTATCCATATTTAAAAAAAAACAATGTTGATTTTTATTCGACTTGGCTCACATTATTACCTATGTAACTTGTAAATGTATATACCTGTATATATCCTATATTGATTCAATAAATTATTTGTAATTATTATTAAGTTGGCTAGGTATAAAACATCATGAACATAAACATCTTTTTATTTATTAATCCATCAAATTCAAATAGAAATATAGTGAAATATATCAATTGTTTGTTTAATATTGTACAGGAATTCAGACTCTTAATTGAGATTAAGAAACTTTTGAATGAAATTGAAATTATACTTTTCTTCAGATGCATTCCTATATAGCTTACACTGTTTTATAATGAGAAATAACGAAATAAAAATACCTCAATGACAATCATTTACCACAAATATTCAATTGTAATGACTTCATTCCTTTGAATGAAGATGGATTCCCACTCAGTCATTTCAGATTAAGTTCTAGCTACCTTTTTAGCTCACCAGAGCATTTTGTCTGTCGTTCGTCGTCCGTCGTCAACATTTGCTTGTTAACACTCTAGATTACATTTTGCATCCAATATTCATGAAAGTTTATCAGAACATATATCTCCATCAAATCTAGGCCAAGTTCGAAACTGGGCCATGTCGGGTCAAAAACTAGGTCACTCTGTCAATTTTAATGAAAATCTTGTTAACACTTTGGAAGCCTCATTTTTGGATTGAGTATGTTGAAACTTTGTCAGAATTTTTGTAATATTTTTGTAATATTTAGGCCAAGTTTGAGTATGGGTTATGTAAAGTCAAAAACTAGGTAACTAGGCTAAATTTAAGAAAAATCTTGTTAACACACTGGAAGCCGCATTTTACACTTGAACATGTCAAAAACTAGGTCACTAGGACAAATTTAAGGAAAATCTTCTTAACACAAGTTGGAAGCTGCATTTTACATTTGATCATGTTGAAACTTTGTCAGAAAGTTTGTCTTAACCCTTTCCCTCATACAACAATTCTGTAGCAGACGACTTTGAACGTATTTTGTCAAAACATAGAGATTTTCTATAATTGAAGGGATAACCTATGACTATAAGTGGGAAACATTGTGGCAAAAGGAGAAATTGCACATTTTGTGCAATTTCTTCTTTTGTCACTATGTTTTCAAAAAGCCGTCTGCTGCAGAGGCGTCAGAAAGCATCTATATGAGGGAAAGGGTTAATGATATCTAGGCCAAGTTTGAATATGGGTCATATCCGGTCAAAAACTAGGTCACTAGCCCAAATTTAAGGAAAATCTTGTTAACACTCTGGAAGCCACATTTCTGGCTTGAGCATGTTGAAAATATGTAGGAATGTTTGTGTTAATGATATCTAGGCTAAGTTTGAATATGGGTCATATCCTGTCAAAAACAAGGTCACTAGGCCAAATTTAAGGAAAATCTTGTTAACACTCTGGAAGCCATTTTTGGCTTGAGCATGTTGAAACTTTGTCAGAATGTTTGTCTTAGTAATATCTAGGCCAAGTTCAAATATAGGCCTTGTCGATTCAAAAACTAGGTCACTAGGCCAAATTGAAGAACAAACTTGTTAACACTCTGGAAGCCGCAATTTTGGCTTGAGCATGTTGAAACTTGGTCAGAATATTTGTCTTGATGATATCTAGGGTAAGTTCGAATATGGGTCAGGTCAGGCCAACAACTAGGTCACTCGGCCAAATTGTAGAACAATCTAGTTAACACTATAGAGATAACATTTTTGACTTCAGAAGCTTGATATTTTATCAGAAAGTTTGTCTTGATGATATTGCTATTTGCGCTGAAAGAGATAAGTCTTAAATAGCCCTTTCTCAGGTGAGCGATTCCAGGGCCTCATGGTCCTCTTGTTCTAGTTTCTAGAAATAACTTTTCAAACACAAAATGATGCAAGCTTTACTCTTGATGAGTCCATCTTTAAGGGCTGTATCTCGTTTATTATATTGTATTCACATAATAATTATAAAAATGTTGGATCAGAAAAGAATGTCAGGAGATGTAGATATGCTGAAAGACCTTGACAATATTATGAAAAAGTTTGATGATATAAGCAGAAAGGTATTTGACCACTTACAGACACATTTTGATGTGTTTGCAGCAGACAACTTTTGAAAACATTGTGGTAATATAAGCAATTTCTCCTTTTGTTGCAATGTTTTCATCACTATTTGATAATTATACTTTCATTAACTTTTGTAGAGATATTCCCTATATTTGCTAAGGTGATACGAAAGTCTTCTGCTGCAGATTTATTGTAATATGTTGGGAAGGGTTAATATTCAGATCATAACAAAATACTGTGTATATTATATATAACACTTTAGGCTCTTATTGACACTATGGTTTGGCATCATTCAAAGTATTATTGACATATTAAAATAACGCGGCTACATTTTTAGTTTTTTTGCAAGTATATTATTAATTGATGTCCATTTGAAATAATGGTGGACAGTAAAGACTTATTGAGAATTGGAAGTATTTTAGGAAAATGAGAAATGCCTCAAATAGTACGATTTCTATTTTTTTCCACATTCTGTTTTAAAATGTGTGTATTGCATAATGTGTCCGGAGTCATCTGTATCAAGGAAAGAGTTACAACAAAGTGCCATTGTCGGAATACCCTTTCAGGTAAAAAAAACCAAGACAAAACAACCTATAATATTAAAGTGGATTTGAGCTTAAGTATAAAAACAACAAGTTACTGGTACATGTATGTAGATAAGTAATATCTAAGTTACTGTATGATATATTTTTGGCTACCTTATCCAAAAGCTTTCTCTCCGTCATCCGTCTGTCTTTTTGTTAACTTAAAGCTTCAAATTACATCTCCTACTAAACCGCAGAAAAAGTTTTTGGGTGACCCTTTTCAGAATTTTTTCAAACAAAATTTATTATTTAAAAAATATGGGTGCCATGTGGCATCAGAAAAGGGCCAACTGACCAAACTAAAATACCATTCTTAAAAAAGTACCTTTCTGATTTCAAGATGTTCCTTCAGTGACCCTCTACTGAATTTGATTAAGTCATATGAATTGGTTGAAAAACATAGTCACCAGACAGCATTAGAAAAGTGATAACACTGTTATTATCTTGTCTGCTTTGGCAAACAAACACATGGCGATCAGTTCTCTCTCTCTGTGTGTGTCACATTTTCACTTACTCACTTCTTGGCATGTGACACATTTATTCCTTTTAAGTTTTAAACCTCTTGTATAGTCTTTGAATACCTTTCAGTTATTGCCTAAGTCAATGAAGAATATTTATTTTATTTTTCAACAGGTAGGCCAACAAAGTGACATTTCAGTAGATGTTGACACACTGAACACACTTAAAAATGTGGAAACCAAGCTGCAAGGACTCAAATCTGACAAGTTTGATGACGTAACCAGAAAGGTAATTAAATTAAGGTATTGGATCTGTAATGGTCAATATCACAATGTTGCCTAAATTCGTTTCCCTTGCTATCATCATCCATTGAGACATGTATTTCTTAAGTTTTAGAAGATTTTACCATCTGTAATTGAAATTATTTATTTATTTTTTTGTTGTTCAATGCCTCAAACCTTAAATGAATATGCTTTGCTCAGATTATACTATATGACTAAATAGCACTACAGTAATGTATCATTTTAATGTTGACTTTCATGTTCATCAATTTGTATCATTGTTGAGGGCCACAGGGAAGATTAGTGTAACTAACTGTGTTACCCTCATTAAATAAAGTATTATTATTATTATTATTATTATTATTAATGTAATTACCTTTTTTTTTACATGCTTGCACTACCAAGATATATACTTTTAAAAAGTTTGTGTTTTCACGTCGGTATCGATCGCCTATGGGCGCCGCCAGCTTTGCTTATAATCAACTTCCTGTGACGTCGGTTACACCCTTCCGATTATCACTATATGGATTACTAAATTTTCAGATCGCTATCTTATCTTAGGTATAGGTCAAAAATGGCCGAAAGCGTAAAAGGCCAGTCCAAAAAGGCCAATTATAGGTCCAGAAAGAAAGGCCAATTTCCAAAAATGTCTGGTCCAAAAAGGCCGATTATGAGGAAGGACCACTTTTTGAAGTTTAATGGTGTAAATATTGTATACATGTATGTTTGTTTTAGATTATTAATTCAGCATAGTGGGGCGGTAAATGTATCCGTGTTATAATTGATTACAGTTTGCTTTGAATGTTTATTTAAACTTCCTTAATTAGATAATTTGAGAAGTTTGAGAATGTAATTGCCGTTAATTTATTGCATTAGATAATAGAGAAGTTTGAGAACGTAATTGCCGTTAATTTAATTTATTAGTAAAAAAAGCCCACCATTGGATAAAATAATTCTTATTAAGTAACAACTGCGTTAGATTTGATCTCGTGCTGTTTGACTTTGATGTATACTTTAAACTGCATTAATAGTTTGAGAGTGTATTAAAATTTTCTTATAATTATGGAGTACGAATTAGACAAGATTATCGCATATAATTTTGAACCAGAGTATTCAGACATCGAACTTTTGGAAATGGAATGGAATAATGTGTATCAAGAATTGGAGATCACACTAGTCCCGATTTCTAAGGAGGATTTTTGTTCATGCTATAACTGCATCGTAATGCCACTACCAGAGGAAAATGTTTAACAACTTTGTTCATCAACTCGAACACCCACATGAAGTTATTATGTTCATAGATAGGCTTTACTGTCCACTCTCCAGTTAGTTTTGAAAATGCCTGCCTATAGATCTTTTCTCCACATAATTCTTTTCGCTGTTGTCGATTCAGGAAATGAACATGGTCCATTTCAGCCAGTGCTGTCCTTGTTTTCGTTTGATCATCATCAAATTCCTGACGTTTTGGGCAGTACTTCAACATAAGGCTGTGAAAGACGTAACAGTATTGCAGTAATTAATTATATAGGAAAAGCTAAAGCGAATGTTCTCAAACGAACTGACGTCTTTTGACTGCTGTAACATTTTACGCCTTGCATGATGGTCAATTAATTATTTTATTACCCCTAATTAGTTGACATGCTGTTTATTACCCCTAGTCGGCTGCTGCTTCTTATCAGCGCATCAAAGCCTCGGCGGTGCTTTGTTGGTAGATCATAAGTAGTGTCTGATCGCTACCGGAAATATGATTGGGTTTTATGACCTTTAATTGGTGTTCAATAAACAACGGTACAATGTTTGTAATTTTCGATTAATCTGTGAATTACGCCTTTTGTCAGAACGTTTACAACTTTTTAGATCACCTAGAGCCGAAGGCTCAAGGTGAGCTATTCTGATCACTTTTTGTCCGTCGTCCGTCGTCCGTCCGTCCGTCCGTCCGTCCGGCGTTAACTTTTAGCTTTAAACATCATCTCCTCCCAAACTCCAAGGACAATTTCCGTGAAACATCACAGGACTGTTCCTCTGGTTGGCCTCTTTCAAAGTTGTTCAAAGATTTAAATTCCATTGAGAACTTTGGTTGCTGCGGCATCAGAAAGGGGGCAAAATGTCCGAACTTTAAAAATCTTCTCCTCAGAATCTGCCTGTCAGATTCAAATATAATTTGGTAGAAATGTTCCTTGGGTGACCCTCTATGAAAATTGTTCAAGCCATACTGATTGGTCGAAAAACATGGCAGTCAGGCGGCATCAGAAAAGGGGCAAAATGACAAAATTTGAAAATTCCATTTTTATGAAAGTGCTTGTCTGGTTTTAAGAAAATATAATACGAATCTTACTTTAATGATCCTCTATTTAATTTGTTTAAGCCGTTTTGATGGGTTACACAATCATAGCAACCAGGCGTCATCACAAAAGGGGTAAATTGAACTTTTAGCTACAAATGACAACCAACTCCTACCATTCCAATAGACCAATTTCCACAAAACATCACAGGAATGTTCCTTTGGTGGTCCTCTTTCAAATTTGTTCAAAGAATAAAAATCCATTGAGAACTTTGGTTGCTGCGGCATCAGAAAGGGGACAAAATGTCCAAACTTTAAAAATCTTCTCCTCCGAATCTGCCTGTCAGATTCAAATATAATTTGGTAGAAATGTTCCTTGGGTGACCCTCTATAAAAATTGTTCAAGCCATACTGATTGGTCGAAAAACATGGCAGTCAGGCGGCATCAGAAAAGGGGCAAAATGACAAAATTTGAAAATTCCATTTTTATGAAAGTGTTTGTCTGATTTAAAGAAAATATAATACGAATCTTACTTTAATGATCCTCTATTTAATTTGTTTAAGCCGTTTTGATTGGTTACACAATCATAGCAACCAGGCGTCATCACAAAAGGGGTAAATTGAACTTTTAGCTACAATTGACAACCAACACCTACCATTCCAATAGACCAATTTCCACAAAACATCACAAGAATGATCCTTCGGTGGTCCTATTTCAAATTTGTTCAAAGATTTAAATTCCATTGAGAACTTTGGTTGCTGCGGCATCAGAAAGGGGACAAAATGTCCAAACTTTAAAAATCTTCTCCTCAGAATCTGCCTGTCAGATTCAAATATAATTTGGTAGAAATGTTCCTTGGGTGACCCTCTATAAAAATTGTTCAAGCCATACTGATTGGTCGAAAAAACATGGCAGTCAGGCGGCATCAGAAAAGGGGCAAAATGACAAAATTTGAAAATTCCATTTTTATGAAAGTGTTTGTCTGATTTTAAGAAAATATAATACAAATCTTACTGTAATGATCCTCTATTTAATTTGTTTAAGCCGTTTTGATTGGTTACACAATCATATCAACCAGGCGTCATCACAAAAGGGGTAAATTGAACTTTTAGCTACAAATGACAACCAACTCCTACCATTCCAATTGACCAATTTCCACAAAACATCCCAGGAATGTTCCTTTGGTGGTCTTCTTTCAAAATTGTTCAAAGATTTAATTTCCTTTGAGAACTTTGGTTGCTGCGGCATCAGAAAGTGAGAAAAATACCCAAATTTTAAAATCCTTTTCCTCCATAATCTGCTTGTGCGATTGCAAGATAATTTGGTAGAAATGTTCCTTAAGTGACAATCTAAATAAACTGTTGAAGCCATATTGAGTTCGTTGAAAAACAGGGCAGCAAGGTGGCATCAGAAAAGGTGCAAAATGACAAAAACTTTATAATTCCATTCTTATTAAAGTTCTTGTTAGATTTCAAGATATAAATGGCCTTTACTAATAAGCTGTTTCTTGAGAAGTGTCCACTCCTTGCAGTTTCATTTGCACTCCTTGATCAAATTTTCCCAGATATTTGCAGTTAAATATTTGCTACTAATTTACTATCAATTAGGTGATCGATTTAGGGCCATTTTGGCCCTCTTGTTATTTATACATGTATTCGCTGTCATAGAGATTGTAGTGTTGTGTGGAATGCCAGTGTAAAAAAGCCTTTATAGGCATGGCCGAAAAATGTTTTTGCTTTTGAGCGGTACAGTGAGCCTCTGCAAACGCATCCTGACGAAAAACCGACCATACAAATATGCAATTTGATCTTATTTGCAATTCACAATATGAACACCGAATTGCGATTTGTGTGTGACGTATCTCATTTGTGTAAAATCTCCTAATCTATGCTGTACTCATCTTCATAAACTTTCCCGTGTCTTGTATTTGGAGGTAATGAATTGTGGTAAAATACATTCAACTAAAAACAAATAACGATTTTTGAAATTGGACGATTTCATTTGGAATTAAATGGGATATTTAAGCAGGTTTAAAAAAAATTCTTCAATATATTATACAAGTTTTACAACAAAAATCCTTTTGGAAATTTGGTCGCTTTTCCACATACACCAAATCTGCAGCAGATGACTTATATAGAAAATCTCTTTACCGTCTGCTGCAGAGTATGTAGGGAAGGGATCGAATTATGTCTGCTCAAAAGACTCACCGACAGATCCTATGACAGTAGCATCCGACCACTACCGGATATTTGATTGTTTCTATGACCTTTGATTGTTGTACAAAAAACAGCGGTTCATTATGTCTAACGAGCTGTGAAATCATAACAAACAACTGTCAAATATATAAACAAATGACATTACTTGCATAAATAAATGTTAACACACATATATTTGATTGGCTGATATATATTACACGAGTCAAGTTCGTGTTTTCTATCCCCCTACTATGGTTGGATACTATTTACTATAAAACTTTATATAGATCTAGTAACAATATGATGTATTGCTTGGAATTCCATTTTGAATAATTGAAGTTTAGGTTTGTAAACATCCAGGGTTAATTTTCTTACGAAAAAGTCTATTTTGTATTCCCTTTATAGTACTGCAGTCGTCCATTAGCTAACTCTACTTTTATGTTTTGTTTGGGACATAGTGTGTAAATGACGTCATGATTCTTTTTAGAAAGTCTCGAGACATTGCGATATGTAAACAATGGCCGCGGTCATGCACCGATCAGCACAAATAGTCATCTTTAAATAGTAATATCTTGATTATTAGTTGTAATTGTTAATGAATTGCATAGTAAATAAATGTTCTTTAAGTCGATATTTTTCAATTCAAAGCGAGTTGTCATCAGCCAAGCGTATTCCTTTAAGAAGGCAAAACATGTACAACAACTAAACACAATAAAATTGCTTTAATTTTCATACATGTCTTAACAATGATGTATAAAGGGCACTTTTACTTCAAAAGAACATTGCTGATTAAAATAAACACCAATGAAAATAAGATAAAAAACGAAAAAAACTCTTAAATATCAACCTACCCCCCTTCTGAAACCTGCTTTTTTTAAGAAAAAGGTTTCTGCAACTTTGTAATTTAAAAGTCATCTAGCATCATTACTATGGAACCCTTACCCACCCCAAAACAATGCCCCTTTATAAAAAAAAAAATCACAAAAAATCCCAACCTGTTCTATTGTATGGGTATCATCAACATACCCCCACTTAAAATGTATATCAAAGTATAATGCATTATTAAAATAAGTAGTTACATGAAAAGGTGTCTATATGTGGGAAAATTGACAAATCTGTAGAACATATCCATGTATTTCAACCTATTTTGACCCTTACAGAATGTTGCATCTTATTTCAATGAAAAGGCATGAAAATTATGTCATTTTGACCCTCAGAATTAATTTGGTCAAAGGTACCCGGCCGAATCTACACATCTTGCAGAACGGATAGTTGGACAACAACACATTAAATTCCTCTAAAGTTCGTCCTTCCTTCTAACTGTCATTTTCACGGTATTATCAAAATGTCGAAAACATATGTCACACTTCGTTTTTGTGCATGCGTTTGCTTCACAAACATTAACCACACAAAGGTTATAATGATAACAACATTAAATCCATTTTTCTTGTCCGGTATATGCATATTTCACTTTTTTTTGGCAAATCTACTTCACCGATAAATATTATTTTTCCATCGTCGGCCATGTTTGTTTACGATGTGACGTCACGGCATGTGGGGAAAAACCTTTTTGTACTATATTAACCTACTACGGACAATTTTCCGACTGACGGAAATACGTATCGGAAGGTTACGAGTGATCACGGTAAAAGGCGAATTTTACCGTGGCATTACAGATCGGATACCTTAAATTGTTGTCACCCCCCAGCTGGGTGGGGGTGGGGGTAGAAATAGCCCAGCTGTTGCACTACAGTGTGGTTGAAATCCACCACTGTGCCTGCTCGTTTGCCGTGAGCTGCAACCCGTGTTGCCTGATGATGGGATCCTGGTAGTTGAGTAGGCTCAGAGTATGGCAATTTTAAATTCCGAGTCTACAATACACTGCTTTGGCCTTGAGTTGGGTTAAACGGGAGGTCGGGAAGGCTCGCCCTGATCAATCGGCTGGTCATGTTTAGCCCTGATACCCTTTATTAAGTTACAGTTTCTTTTTCGTTATATTAACTTTTTACGAAATATGTTATTTCATAAATATTTGTACCCTTTTACATTTGAGACGAGGTGTATCAGAAGGCAGTGGCTTCAGGGTCAATCAGTTAAAATAGATGTTTGATTGACGATCATTCACTTTCTTATGGTAGTCAATGCTTGGTCGGATACCACATTAAATATCAGTTGCTCAATTTAGTCTGCTAGACGAGTATGCCGGTGGTGTAACTTTGGCGTAGACCGAGATGGATATCCCCGGAATACGTTCCCTTGTTGGGCTCCGTGGCGGGTGAAAGACAACACCAATGAAACTATCAAAACTAAACATGGCCAACCAAAGAAATGCCAAGCGTTACCGATCTGATGATTCAGATTCCGGTGATGAAAATCACCAGTCAAGTTCTACTTTTCCTCGATTCGTATTAATCAAATCGACAGATGAAAATAAAATTATAACAAAGCTCTCTCCTTTCGTAATTGAGAAGCAACTTTCAAGTTTTATTGGTACACCTACTTTAGGTAGAACGCGCCTCTAAAAAAATATTCGAATTTCCTCACGAAATTTTGCATCACCATAATACAGCATATGCCCAATAACATTCTGTTCTTACTTTTTCCGTATCTAAAACAGTTTTTAAACTACGAGACCTCAAAGTATACCACTGACGTCACTTTTTAGACGTCTCTCAAATGTCCTTCGTTAAAACAACAACAACTGATAGTTTGGTCAGTTTTAGGTTGATAGCTGCGAAATTATATTACAATTTGTATCTTAAGAATACCTTCACGTACATGTAATTTTCTTCTTTGTGACGTACGTTTAAAAAGAATAACGCGTCTATAACGTCACTTTTCAGGAGCGAAATGCCGTCGCGTTACGCGTAAAAAAAAGGCGCCTTTCTTTCATTTAAAAAAAATCTGTACATTTAATTTTTGATTTTTTTTAAACTATTCATTTATAATTTTATTTCAAATCGTTTGATATCAAGACAAGTATACCTTACCGAGTTCGTTTTTTCACAATATCAATTTATCTTACCCCTACTGTAGTGCATAACGGAGCGTTAAAAGCATTAAAACGACAGGTTTGCCTCAATTTAAACAACACTTTACTGAACACATCAGGATAACGGATTAATCATAAAAAACTTCTTTAATTTGCACGATATTTAGTTCAGTGCCTGAAGATGTGCTAAATAAGAATGTTTTTTAAAAGTGTCAATACATTGCGAAATTGTCACCAGAAAAAAGAAAATACTTTCAAAGGATACCATTTTAATTGTCAATGTTCTTCATTTTCCAGCATTAATATAATTTATTGAAATAATATTTAGAAAGGATCGGATGAAAAACGCAACATTATGTGAGTTATTATTTCAAATAGTTAGAATAGCATTTGAAGCCATTATAGACCCATATATTATTATTTGTCTATCAATATTAAAATCTGAATGATTGGAATATAATATATTATTAAATTTTACTGCCGACTGAATAACATAACTGCAACAAGGACCATTGTATCAGCTTACACATAATGTATACCTAAAATACACCTTTTAAACGTCATAACTGAATAGGTAAAGGGGTGAGATAAACTGATATTGTGCAAAAACGAACTCGGTAAGGTATATTTGTCTTGATATCAAACCATTTGTAATAAGATTATAAATAAAAAGAATTAACAAAATCAAAAATTAAATGTACAGATTTTTTTTAAATGAAAGAAAGGCGCCTTTTTTTACGTGTAACGCGACGGTATTTCGCTCCTGAAAAGTGACGTTATAGACGCGTTATTCTTTTTAAACGTACGTCACAAAGAAGAAAATTACATGTACGTGAAGTTATTCTTAAGATACAAATCGTGATACAATTTCTCAGCTATCAACCTAAAATTGACCAAACTATCAGCTGTTGTTGTTATAACGAGGGACATTTGGGAGACGTCCAAAAAGTGACGTCAGTGGTATACTTTGAGGTCTCGTAGTTTAAAAACTGTTTTAGATACGGAAAATGTAAGAACAGAATGTTATTGGGCATATGCTATATTATGGTGATGCAAAATTTCGTGAGGAAATTCGAATATTTTTTTAGAGGCGCGTTCTACCTTAAAAGACGGTTCTCTACTTGTTTAAATATCCACTAAACCAATCTATTAATCTATTGAAACGAGACGTATTTTTTAAGGTCCCTGTCAAAATATATGCTCATCCTTTTCTGAATTCATCGAAGGGTGTCATAAGATGCAGGGATCTTGAAAATTGCAAAACTGATGTTAAGGTCAAGGTGTTACAGATGTCAAAAGAATGAAATTTTACAGAGATGGTGTTGAGAAATTTTCCAACACTTATATTTTAACTTTTGACCAGCCAATTGTGCCAAAAGAGATAAAAAATGTTTACCAAATAGCCAAGGTTGATTGCTAAGTACCCAATCCCTTGCGCTAGTATCATTGCCAAACGTTTGGACATCATGAAGATAAATGTAACGGCATTCCAGTATACATGTGGTAAATGTTCTCTTGTTGGTGTCGATCATCAAATCTCTGCCTGTACCAATTCAATCAAATGTGCAAATTGTGGTCTTAATCACGCTACAAGTTCAAAGGAATGTTCCTTTTGGCTTACACAGAAAGAAATTCTAAGTGTTAAGTATAAGCAGAATGTTAGTTTTGTGGAGGCCAAAAGGATTGTTGCCCAGCAACAGAACACTCAAGTGAGCTTTCAAGGAGACAACAGTTTTGCCAATAAAACAAGACCAACTGTTGTCACTCCTGTTAACAGACCACCGCCACAGTCTAAGGAATGTACGACATGCCAACTCCTTTTGAAGGTTTTATCTGAAAAATTTCCTGACATCAGTCTACAATTAAAAGCAATTAATTATGTCAGATGAACAGCCCTCTACTTCTTCCCATTCATCTTTACCATCAATTTAAAAGGCCACCTCTTCCAAACAAAATGAATCTTCTTCAAAACAGAATGATTCTTCTTCAAAACAAAATGAAACTTCTTCAAAACAAAATGAATCTAATTTAAAACAAAAATATCTTCTTCAAAACCTTCAAAATTAAATGAATCTTCTTCAAAACAAAATGAACCTTCTTCAAAACAAAATGAAACTTCTTCAAAAATAAATAAATCTTCTACCATTAAAGACATTTCAAAACATACGAGTAAATCACCTGATACCAATAAAACTTCAATTATTTCACTTAAACCAAACCAACAAAACAAACCTAGGTCGAAATCAATCTCAACACCTGATGCTGAAGGCTTTGAGAAACAAAGACCTAGAAAAATTAAAGTTCAATTAGATAATACTAGTGACTCTACACTTAAAATTAAAAACCGTTATGAGAAATTGGATGACATATGGAGACACAGGAAACTGAGTCTCCTAGTCTATGGTCGGATCCGAAAGATGACTGGAATCATAATATTGATTCCTGGCAGACTTCGGTAGCTGAAACCAAAATGTGTGAACCTGTATTCCAAGGCGATTCAAAATGAATTCCATAATCCAGTGGAACTGTTGTAGATTTAAAGCCAATTTTGAGGAATTTTCCCTTCTAGTTAATGAAAAGAAACCAGTAGCTATATGCTTACAAGAAACATTTTTAAAAGATAATGATAGTCTCTCTCTCTTAAATATCATTCATGTTATCATAAAACATCTGGTGCAATTAAGTGCTCGAGCTTGTGGTGGGGTAGCAATAGTTGTTAACAACTCTGTTCCCCATAGCTTAGTCTCACTTACTACAACTCTGCATGCAGGCAACTGCGGTAAGAATTTCATTGAGCAAAACAATTACCTTATGTTCTTTTTATCTTCCACCAAGTCAGCCTCTTGATACAGACAAATTCGTTGAACTTGTCAATCAGCTTCAAACACCTTTTATGATAGTTGGTGACTTCAATTCACACAATACGTTGTGGGGATGTAGAGTCACCAATAAAAAAGGCCAACTATTAGAAGATTTTATTTTTAAACATGACCTTTGTATTTTGAATAATTAATCTCACAACTATCTGCATCCTGCTACTGGTTCTTACTCATCTCTTGATCTTTCTATTTGTAGTCCTGATATATTTGTTGACTTTAAGTGGAAGGTGGAAGACGACCTTCATGGAAGTGATCATTTCCCTATAATTATCACTGAAACTGGGCCATCTGTCCAGGGGCGTCCGAGACGATGGAAGCTCCACAAAGCGAACTGGAATTTATTCCAGATGCGATGTGAACATTCCATTAATCTGGATGCTTTCTTGGAATGTGATGACCCTATACACAACTATTGACTACTTTAATGTATCAGGCTGCTAAAGAGGCAATTCCCTAAAGGCTCCAAGGCAGTTTAACCTGAGGCCAACCCATCAAAATCATGTATACTTCAAAATAGCTAGAGCAAAAGCTCGTAAAACAATTAAGCACAGTAACATATAAACGTGCTTCTTGGAGACAGTATGTATCTAGATTAAATACTAGATCATCTGTCAAAAAGACATGGGACACAATACGGAAAATAAAAGGAAGGAGCAGTTCGCTTAGTGTGAATCATCTGAACACGTCAGACGGTGTCACTACCTCAAAAAAGGATATTGCCAACACGTTGGCAGATTCCTTTGCACAAAACTCAGCCTCTTCAAACTATTCTCCAAAGTTTCAAAAATTTCAAAAGCAGAAGGAGAAAAGGAAAATTAACTTCAAATCGAAAAATGAAGAGGCTTACAATAAAGCTTTTACATTAAAAGAATTAAAATCGGCTCTCAAGAAGTGCCATGATACAGCTGCGGGTTCGGATGATATACAGTTATCAACTGATTAAACATTTACCTTTCCGGTCTCTTTCTTGTTTACTTGACGTCTATAATCAGGTTTGGCAAACGGGGAATCTCCCGAGATCTTGGAAAGAGGCAATCGTTATTCCAATTCCCAAGCCTGGTAAAGATACAACTAATCCTGGGAGTTAGCATCCTATAGCCTTAACTAGCTGTATATGTAAAACCATGGAAAGAATGGTAAACAACAGACTTGTTTGGTTTCTCGAAAAGAACAAACTTATTACTACTTTTCAGTCTGGTTTTCATTGATCCGTTTTGAAACTTTTATCAGAGAAGCATTCATTAAAAAGGAGCACATTGTCTCCGTCTTCTTTGACTTGGAAAGTGCATATGACACTACCTGGAAATATGGTATTATGAATGACCTCTATGATTTTGGCATAAGAGGTCGCCTTGCTTATTTCATTTCTGCTTTTTTAAATGAATGTCAGTTCAAAGTTTGTGTTGGTGATACTTTGTCTGATCCACATGAACAGGAAATGGGTGTTCCCCAGGGATGCATTCTTTCTGTTACACTTTTTAGTGTGAAGATTAATAACATTATCAAATCTGTTAACCCTGGAGTTGAATGTTTTCTATATGTTGATGATTTCTGTATTTGCTACAGATCAAAACATATGCATACAATTGAAAGACAATTGCAACAAGTTTTGAATAATTTGCACAAATAGTCAAACGAAAATGACTTAGAATTCTCCAAAAGCAAGACCAAATGTATGCACTTTTGTCAACTTCGTAAACACCACCTAAATCCAGATTTAACACTAGATGGCACTCGTATTGAAGTTGTGCCTGAATTTAAATTTCTTAGTCTATTGTTTGACCCAAAACTGACTTTTGTTCTTCATATTAAATATCTTAGAAATAAATGCCAGAAAGCATTAAATCTTTTACGCGTTTTATCCCACATGGATTGAGGTGCTGACCGTAAAGTCCTCTTGAGACTTTACAGGTCATTATACGATCTATATTAGACTACGCATGTATTGTTAATGGCTCAGCACGAAAGTCGTACATTGCAACACTTGATGCCATTCACCATCAGGGTTTACGGCTAGCCTTGGGCGCTTTTTGAACCTCGCCCGTCAAAAGTCTCGACGTAGAAGCCAATGAACCATCGTTAAGTTTACGCCGAAAAAAACTAGCTATGTAGTATTTCTTAAAACTTAAGTGTAATCCTTCAAATCCCACTCATAGAGTTGTTTTCAACCCTTTATACAAGGAATTATTTTTAAAGAAGGAACGGGTAATACCACCTTTTGGTATCCGTTACGGCCCAGAAGTCGCAAAGCTTGATATTGATTGACGATATTGCGAAGCAAGAGATTTCAGATGCTCCACCTTGGACTCTAAGTAGTTCATCATTCATTTATGATCTTGCGACCGATAAAAAGGCCTGCACAGATCCTATTGTTTTTAAATCCAAGTATATAGAAATTAAGAATACATATTAAAACTTTGAGCGTATTTATACGGATGGTTCTAAGGATGGCAAAAGGGCAGCTGCTGCCGCAGTTCCTGATGGCGATGTAACAACATTTCGACTACCAGATAATTCTTCTATTTTTTCCGCCGAGTTAAAGGCAATAGATTTAGCTTTGGACTTTATTAAATCAGAAGGTTATTGGTGGTATATTATATTTACTGACTCGTCTGCTATGCAGGCACTTCAGAATGAGAAAATTAAAAATCCTCTTGTTGTTAATCTCCTGTCTAAACTATCATATATAATATGTGCTACATCGAATGTAGTATTTTGCTGGATCCCCAGTCATATGGGCATTCCCTGTAATGAACAAGCTGACTTGGCAGCATAATCTGCTCTTTCACACGATATCTTGCCATTTAAAATACCTTATTCCAATTTTAAACCTTTAATAAACGTTTTACTATATGATGATTGGCAAAGTGATTGGAATGAGCAAGTGAATAATAAACTCCATTCAATAAAGCCAGTACTTGGTGAGTGGCTGCAAGCTTCCTTTCGCCGAGAAGAAGTTGTTTTTGCTCGTTTACGCATTGGACACACATATTGTTAACTCATGCATACTTACTGAAAGGTGAGGAAGCACCTCAATGTATTCCATGTTATACACAACTTTCAGTACAGCACATTCTTCTGGAATGTGCTGATTTCGCCCCAATACGTGATAGATTTTTCAAGGCTCAAAGTATATCTCAGCTCTTTTGAGTCTGTCAAACCTGAACTTTTATTTGATTTCCTAAGGGAAATTAATATTTTAATAAGACATGATTATTTCTTAAATCGTGCTTTTGCAGATCCATTACTTTTACTGATCCTGTTCCACATTTTCTCAGATATTGTTTATCTTTATGTTTAGTATTACGTAGTAATGTTTGGCTTGTTTGCCTAAATCCTTTTTTACATTTGGCTTACATGTTGTTTTATATTAAATGTTAAGTATGGCATACATCATGTTTGATTGTTTTGTCTAATAAACTGGTTATTTATGTTTCAATTTTAATTATTTCATCATTTACAGTAAGTAAATTATTAAGCGCCCAAAATTACCTTAGTTGTCGACGTGCCTTAAAACACCATTCATTCATTCATTAAATTATTGTCAAGCCAATATTACCCTGTTTTCACTTACATTGATTGATTGGGAGCTTAACTCTGTTTTTCAACTGTATCTCATATATATCATGACAGCCGGTTTACTGAAGTGTTTGTCCTGGTTACTTCACACCGGTTAGACACACTACATTCTTCCCAGGCAACTAGTCACAATGACTATTGTCAATCATCGGAAAGATTGAATGACCCTGTACGACTTAAGAAAGGCATAGACAAGTGGTGAATGTAAAAATGCTTTTGACTCATCTGCTTTGAAAACAAAGTCACCAGACGGCATCAGAAAAGTGATCTTGTCTGCATTGGTGGGAAGAGTTCTAAAGATCATTCTTAAAAAAGGCATGGAAAGCTGTTGACTGTAACAATATTGTTGACTTGTCTGCCTTGTCAGGGAGACATATGGCAATCAATTCTCTCCCTGTCTGTGTGTCACATTTTCACTTACTCACTTTTTGGCATGTGACACATTTATTCCTCTCACCCTCTTGTATAGTCTTTGTATACCTTTCAGTTATTGCCTAACTCAGTGAATAATGTTTTGATTTCTTTTACAACAGGTGGAACAACAAAGTGACAAAGTAGATATTGACCAAATGAAACACAGTAAGATATAATATGTATTTTAGTAGGGCTTCTCAAGGATAACCAACATTAATGTTATTCGTGTACGTCTGGCAAAAGACTTGCTAAGGACCAAAATGGATACTGCTTTAAACAAGTTCTTTGAAACTTTCTATGACTAATTGGTGCACAATGCAGAGCAAGAACAGCTTGGGTAAAAGTGCTGTCTGATCTGGTCCTACACTGCTGGCAAATACTCTGATTGTTTTTTGCAGAGAGCCGCTCTTTTGATGCATTTTGTACATCTCGTGTATTGGATTTATACTGTTTTGAGCACTTGTTTGGGTATCCTATGTCGGTCTTCAGCCAATCCTTTGGATAAAATTTATTCTCGAACTTTCGCTTAAACTTCACAACAATGTCCTTGCGTGAATTCCTATCACAGGTGCAGCTTGCAGAAATTAATTCGTCCTAGAACCCTGATTGCTATGTCGTCAAAAAAAGTATTAAGAACAATCGGTAAGGACTGGCTTGATTCTGAAAACATTGCAGAACATTGTTCTGTTCATATCCCTGAACATAAATATTGCCCAAGCTGTTGTGATTCATCACAAATTATGGCATCGATGGTGGGGGCTGATGTTTATCTAACTTGAGCACAATATATGCCCCTAAACATCAACAATTGCTTTAAGGTGCTGAATGAACTCCAGATTATAGATAGTTTAGTCAAAATTTTAAAACTATTCAAAAGTCGTCTTGAAATAATTATTAGAATAATAATTCTGATATAAATTTAAATTAATAATTTCACTTTAAATACATATCCAGTTATTGATCATTTATGCATCATTTTTACTGGGGAAACATACCCAGTAAGCCAAATTTTGTACAGTTTTAGCTCACCTGAGCACGAAGTGCGAGATGAGCTATTGTAATTGCTTTCGTCCGTCATCGTCGTCCGTCCGTCGTTTACTTTTAGCTTTAAACATCATCCAATCCTAAACCATAGGACCAATGTCAACCAAACTTCACAGGAATGTTCCTTTAGTGGTCTTCTTTCAAAATTGAACAGAAATTTTAATTCAGTTGAGAACTTTTGTTGCTGCGACATCAGAAATGGGGCAAAATGTCCAAACTTTAAAAATCTTCTCCTCTGAATCTGCTTGTAAGCTTCCTATATAATTTGGTAGAAATGTTCCTTGGGTAACCCTCTACAAAAATTGTTCAAGCCATACCGTTTGGTCAAAAAACATGTCAGTCAGGCAGCATCAGAGAAGGGGCAAAGTGAAAAAATTGAAAATTCCATTTTAATGAAAGTGCTTTTCTGATTTTACGAAAATTGAATAAGAATCTTTCTTCAGTGATCCTCTACTTAATTTGTTCAAGCCGTATTAATTAGTTACATAATCATAGCAACCAGGCATCATCACAAAAGGGGTAAATTAAACTTTGAGCTACAAATGACAACTCCTACCATTCCACTTGACAAATTTCAACCAAACTTCACAGGTATGTTCCTTTGGTGGTCGTCTTTCAAATTTATTCAAAAATATAAATTCCATTGAGAAATTTGGTTGCTGCAGCATCAGAAAGGGTGCCAAATGTCCAAATTTTAACAATCTTCTCCTCTGAATCTGCTTGTCAGATTCCAATATAATTTGATAGAAATGTTCCTAGGGTGACCTTCTGCAAAAGTTGATCAAGTCGTACTGATTGGTTGAAAAGCAGTGTCCACTCCTTGCAGTTTCATTTGGACTCCTTATCAAATTTTCCCAGATATTTGTAGTTAAATATTTGCTGCTAATTTACTATCACTCAGGTCATCGATCTAGGGCCATCTTGGCCCTTTTGTTACTTTGAAATTCTTGTTAAAGTTTTACGTGCAACTACATTAAGAGACCATATCTTTGTAACTACATGATGCATTGTATTGAAACTTTATACAAGCCTTTTCAACCATCACACATACGTAAACAATCAAGTATGATAACTCGATCCAGTTTATTATGCAAATTATGGCCCTTTTTTTTACCTAGAAATGTGGTTAAAAATTTGCATGCAACTACATATTAATTAATTCCTTGGGTGACCTTCTGCAAAAGTTGATCAAGTCGTACTGATTGGTTGAAAAACACGTCAGTCAGGCGGCATCAGGAAGGGCGCAAAATTACAAAACTTTATAATTTCATTCTTATGCAAGTTCTTGTTAGATTTCAAGATACAAATGGCCTTTACTGATAAGCTATTTCTTTAACAGTGTCCACTCCTTGCAGTTTCATTTGCACTCCTTATCAAATTTTCCCAGATATTTGTAGCTAATTTTTGCTGCTAATTTACTATCACTCAGGTCATCGATCTAGGGCCATCTTGGTCCTTTTGTTACTTTGAAATTCTTGTTAAAGTTTTACGTGCAACTACATTAAGAGACCATATATCTTTGTAACTACATGATGCATTGTATTGAAACTTTATACAACCCTTTCCAACCATCACACATGCGTAAACAATCAAGTATGATAACTTGATCTAGTATATTATGCAAATTATGGCCCTTTTTTTACCTAGAAATGTGTTTAAAAATGTGCATGCAACTACATTAATAGTCCATATCTCAGTATTTACTTGATGCATTGCCTTAAAACTTTATACATCCCTTTCCAGCCATCACATCTATGTATACAATTAAGTAAGATAACTCTATCCTGCATATAATGCAAATTATCACCCTTTCAGAAATTCTGGTTTATGTTTTGCATGCAACTTCATTAGAGTCCATATCTCAGTAACTAATAAGTGGTGGAATAGTCGAGTGCGCTGTTCTCCGATGGCTCTTGTTTTTCTTTTAATTGCAAACATACTTAATTTAAAGTTATAATTGGGTTAAAAAAGTTTTGTGATTTATAAAAAGGAATCTCTTTTGGGACAAGGAGAAATTGTAAATACATATTGTTTTCAAAAGTAATGTCAAAATGGTTTTATCAATGAAAATATTGACCCTTTGCCATCATATACATCGAATTTGCAGCAGACTACATGAACATCTTGGCAAAAATATAGAAAATCTCTATACATGAGAGTTTATTCATCTCATTATATGCAATTTCTCTTTTTACTATAATGATTTCAAATGTCATCTGCTGTTAAAACATCCAAATGTGTATGCAAAATGGAAAGGGTTAATATTTAAACGGTGAGAGACGGGTGAAGTATTATATTTCTTACTATAAGCTAGCTCTTACATAGATGTCTTTGACAACATTGGAAACGATGGGATTACATAGTACCTGCAAATTTATTACAAAGGTATAACACTTTTTCCTGATGTGCAATGTAAACAAAAACATTCAACATTACACCATCTTTTTTAACCCAGATACCAATTTACCCCCTGAAATTTTACGTATGGACAGAAGGTCGGTGGATCTGTATTTAAAGGCTCTTGGTGAGGGGAAAACAGAAGTTCACAATATTCGTGTAATGGTTGTCGGGCATTTCGACGTTGGTAAGTCTACTCTCACAAAAAGGCTGCTGGGAGAAGAAGTCAATATCAGTGACCACAATAGTACAGAGGGTATAGATGTTCATGTCAAAATATGTCGGGTTGATGTGGAAACAGGTTTATGGGAGGTCAAATCTAAAGGTCAGTTTTATATCCACTTGTATAAAGTTTATTACTTTGTTTGATGGTTAATCCAATAACAAATACAATTCCAATTTTTTTGGCACTGCAAAAACCAAACATTAGTGAAGGTCCAGATCAGACAGCGCATCAAATATGACTTTGTCCTGTTTGCCAATTATTCATAAAAGGTTTGAAGAAACTTTTGTTAAACAGTATCCATTTGGGTCCTTGGCATGGATGCACAAGCAAATATATGCTATACATGTATGTGTAATAACTACAGATTACATTGAAAACAAGTGGCAAAAATTATTTGAAAATCGCAACAAATGAATGTACATGTATATGTCTTATTTCTAAAAACAATTCTTATGCGTGCGTTTGTGCACATTTTATCCTTCCGAGTCGACTTGCTTCACTTTTTATATTTATTTATTTATTTTTTGGAGTTTTACGCCGCTTTCAACATTATTTCAGTTATATCACGGCGACAGTTCACTTTAATAATCCATGATCCCTGGGTAAACAAACCAGTACTAGGCTAGAAAATGTGCCTTGCCCAAGGGCACTCCACCATGACTGTAGTGCCTTCACTTTTTATAGACGAAATTAGCATCCGAGTCTGTGTCAGATATTGATGTTTTACATACTATACGAATGACAGTCTCTTGTATTTCATTTCATGAAAGGCCATGTGCTTTTTATTTGTAATATTATTTTAACAATACATGTAAATATATATGATTGTACATGGATGAGACTTAAATAAAAATAAATATGTATAATTATTGAAAAGAGTTGAAAACTTGAGCAATTTCTCCTTTTGCCACATTGTTTTCAAATGTTGCAAGCTACAGAGGCGTTGGAAAGGGGTTAATAGTATCAATGATGTAAAAGGTTGAATAAATCTGATTTTAATTTTAGGTCTTCACAAGGATGATTCCTCCGCCCTCCTCTCTAAAGTTGTACAACAATTTTGTTTCACAAGCAGTAATCATGACTCGCTAAAGACTTCAGATATAAGTGGACTGCAAACTTCAGATACTGGCAGTAGTTTGGATGTGGACCCGTTTAGCTACGCTGGAAATCTCTGCGCAAACCCAGGTTTAAACATCTTTAGCCTTTATGGATTAAAAGTTTAGTTTTCAGAGCTCTGGATAAGGGGCGTTTTGCATGTTTTAAAATCCTTATATGATCCTTTAACCCTATGTTGTGTGTACCCAAAGAATCATCTCATTAAGATTGGATACCCACATCAAAGTGCTTTTAGCTCATCTGAGCACGAAGTGCTCAAGGTGAATTATTGTGATCGCCTTTTGTCCCTTGTCCGTCAACATCTTATCTTCTGTAACCAGTGGGTCAATTGGGATAAAACTTCACAAAAAGCATCCTCTCAATGTCTTCACTAGAATTTCTTCAATTTTTTTTTTTTGCAGATCCATGTAGAATTCTGGTTTCAATAGCAACCACAAGAAAACATCTTAAAAATTATTATTCTCCCAAACTAGTTGGCCGATTTTTAAAAAATGTTGATGAAATGTTCATTGGGTGACCCGTTATCAGATTCCTTCAAGTCAAGATGATTGGTCAAAAAACATGGCAACCAGAGGGCGGGGCTTTTTTGCCTTATATGGCTATACTGGAAACTTAAAAAATCTTCTCCTCCAAAAGTGTAATGCCGATTTTCAAATAATTTTGTAGAAATGTTCCTTGGGTGACCCTCTATCAGATTCCTTCAAGCCATGTTGATTGGTCAAAAAACATGGCCGTCAGGGGTGGGGCCTTTTTGCTTTATATGGCTATAGTGGAAACTTTAGAAATCTTCTCCCCCGAAATTTCTGGTCAATTTTCTAATAAATTTGTAGAAATGTACCTTGGATGACCCTCTTAGAGATTCCTTCCAGCCATGGTTATTGGTAAAATAACCATGATCGCCAGGAGGCGGGGCGAATTTAATTACCTTGAATATTCAGGTGAGCGATCCATGGCAATCATGGTTCCACTTGTTTTGAATATTGAAGAGAGACATTGTGGGGGAAAAAGCTTTATACTCATCCTTATCTGGACCTCCAAGTTTTATATAACTGATAAGAGCAATGTCTTCTTTGTCATCTTTTTATACTCTCACTTACAAAAGGTTGAAAGCCAGTCGAGCTTATGTCATGGCGAATTGTTGTGCGTGCGTGCATGCGTGCGTTAACTTTTCCCTTTAACAACTTGTTCTCCCTAACCGCTTGGCCAATTTCGTTGAAACTTCATAGGAAGCATCCTCTCAATGTCCTCTCTTAAATTCCTTCAAATTTTTTTTATTTTTTCAAAATTCCGGTTTCCATGGCAACCAAAAGAAAAAAATAGTGAAAACTTAAAAAATCTTCTTCTCCGAAAGTGTCAGGCCGATTTTCAAATAATTTAGTAGAAATGTTCATTGGGTGACCTTCTATCAGATTCCTGCAAGCCATCTTGATTGGACAAAAAACATGGCCGCCAGAGGGCGGGGCTATTTTGCCTTATATGACCATAGTGAAAACTTAAAAATTCTTCTACTCCGAAAGTGTTCAGCAGATTTTCAAATAAATTTGTAGAAATGTTTCTTGGGTGAACCTCTATCAGATTCATTCAAGCCATGTTGATTGGTAAAAAAACATGGCCGCCAGAGGGTGGGGCTATTTTACCTTATATGGCTAAAGAGAAAACTTAAAAAATCTTCTCCTCCGAAAGTGTCTGGCTGATATTCAAATAATTTTGTAGAAATATTTCTAGGCTGACCCTCTATCAGATTCCTTCAAGCCATGTTGATTGGTTGAAAAACATGGCCGCCAGGGGGCGGGGCTATTTTGCCTTATATGGCTATAGTGAAAACTTAAAATATCCTCTCCTCCGAAAGTGTCAGGCCGATTTTCAAATAATTTTGCAGAAACATTCCTTGGGTGACACTCTACAAGATTCCTTTAAGCCATGGTGGTTGGTAAAAAACATGGCCACCAGGGTGCAGGCTGAGATTTGATTTTTGCATTATGGCCGTGGAGCGATACTAGCCCTTTTGTGCCTCTTGTTGAAGGGTGGTGTGGAGGGAAGAATAATAAAGGAATCACCATGTCAGTTAGTTAGTCAGTCACCTTTATTTGGGGGCTTTTTAGCTCACCTGTGCACGAAGTGCTCAGGGTGAGTTATTGTGATCGCCCTATGTCCGTTGTCCGTCGTCCGTCGTCCGTCAACATTTTCTCCTCTGTAACCGGTGGGTCAACTGGGATGAAACTTCACAGAAAGCATCCTCTCAATGTCCTCACCAGAATTCCTTAAAATTTTTGGGATCCATGCAGAATTCTGGTTTCCATGGCAACGAAATGAAAAAAACTTCAAAATTCTTAAAAAATCTTCTCCTCCAAAAGTGTCAGCCCGATTTTCAAATAATTTTGTAGAAATATTCCTTGGGTGACCCTTTATCAGATTCCTTCAAGCCATGTTGATTGGTTGAAAAACATGGCCGCCAGGGGGCGGGGCTATTTTGCCTTTTATGGTTATATAGTGAAAACTTAAAAAATCTTCAACATCTTCTCCTCAGTAACCAGTGGGTCAATTGGGATGAAACTTCACAGAAAGCATCCTCTCAATGACCTCACCAGAATTTCTTCAAATTATTGGGATCCATGCAGAATTCTGGTTTCCATGGCAACGAAACGAAAAAAAAATCAAAATTCTTCTCCTCCCAAATTGGTTGGCAGATTTTGAACTTATTTTGTAGAAATGTTCCTTAGGTGACTCTCTATCAGATTCCTTGAAGCCATGTTGATTGGTCGAAAAACATGGCCGCCAGGGGGGGCGGGGCTTTTTTGCCTTATACAGCTATAGTGAAAACTTAAAAAATCTTCTCCTCCAAAAGTGTCAGGCTGATTTTCAAATAATTTTGTAGAAATGTTCCTTGGATGACCCTCTATCAGATTCCTTAAAGCCATGTTGATTGGTCAAAAATTATGGCCGCCAGGGGGGGCGGGGCTATTTTGCCTTATATAGCTATAGTGCAAACTTAAAAAATCTTCTTCTCCAAAAGTGTCAGGCCGATTTTCAAATAATTTTGTAGAAATGTTCCTTGGATGACCCTCTATCAGATTCCTTCAAGCCATGTTGATTGGTCAAAAAACATGGCCACAAGGGGTCGGGGCTATTTTGCCTTTTATGGCTATAGTGAAAACTTAAAAAATCTTCTCCTCCAAAAGTGTCAGGCCGATTTTCAAATAATTTTGTAGAAATGTTCCTAGGGTGACCCTCTATCAGATTCCTTCAAGCCAAGTCGATTGGTCGGAAACTATGTCCGCCAGATGGCGGGGCTTATATAGCTAAAGTGAAAAAAAAAATCAGGTGAGCGATTCCAGGGCCATCATGGCCCTCTTGTTTTCAGCAACTGCTGGGCGGATGACAAAACAATTTTATATTAAGCTTCTATACCAAAATGAGATGTGAATATTCATATGGCATTCCAGTAAAACGTTTTTGTAACAAATTTATGGCCCCCTTGATTATTTCAAAAGTTGTTTGATACAGATGCGTCTAAATGTGTGTATATGTGGGAAAAGAAGAAGACAGTTGAAAACATTGTAACAAAGAGAGAATTTGCTCAAAACAAGCAATTTCTTCTTTTGCCACAATTTCAACTCTTGTCAACAGTTATACATTTTTTTGTAGAGATTTTCCATATTTCCAAAGTCGTTTGCTGCAGAACAGATCTATGTTAGAATGGGTCAAATTAGATTTGATGGATGCCATTTTGTGACAGTCTGCCTTTCTTACTTTCAGATGCAAAGTGTGAAGGACACGAAAAAGCTGAAAAAGCAGGAACCAGTATGAATGCAAGTCGACCCTCACAAATAGATACAGTAGGCATGGATGAATTAAAGGTATTATTGCTGCAGGAACTGTGCATGGATAGTTTTTTGTACTGACTGCCTTTGATAGGTAACATGTTAGGTAAACTTCTCCATCTTTTGTGAAGCTGTGATATCTTAGTCGGTAACAACCTGGGCTATCAATCATGTGGGTCTCGAGTTTGAACCATGGCTAGGCCATTCATTCTTTCCCATGATTTACAAGAGACATTGTGACAAGCGTCATTTGTCTTCCGCCAATAAGCTAAAAAGTCTATGTTGTTACGGTAGCCAATTACTTGGGAAGAAGGTTGTGTGAAGTACTAGCCAAGAAAGCAAGAAAACACTTGTTAGGTGCGCTAGCCACTGTGATATACCATTGAAAACATTAACCCTTTCCCACATATATACGCTTTCTGACGCCTCTGCAGCAGACGAATTTTGAAACACTGTGACAAAAGGAGAAATTGCTCAAAACAAGCAAGTTCTCCTTTTGCTACAGAATTTTCTACTTTACTCAATTATTATACCATTATTTATCACGATTTTTCATTTCGTCTGCTGCAGATTTTTCTCTATGTGCGAAAAGGGTTAAACTTCAACCAATAAAATATGTCTATCCTTTACAGACCCATTGGCAGGTGACACATATGTCTTTCATAGTTAAAAATCCTTTCCTATCTGACCAATCATATCATTATATGAGTTTGGTAAAATGTTTTGTCAGGTCTAACTATCTATGTTTGCATAAATATCTTGAGTTGGTGAATCTCATTATATCTGACATATTAAGTCGTTTTGACGAGCATCTTTTATCCTTCACGTGCCAACTAAAAATGTATATCGAAGGTAGCCGATTACCTGGCGGGAAACTTGTGTGGAGTAATGAAAAAAGTCCTAGAAATAGGAAACACAGATAAATAAACTGGCTAATGACTGAAATTCATTTAAAAAGGGGTAAAAATTCAAATCAATCAATCTAGAGAAAATAGATGTTAACTATCATAGGCATTTTTATGAATCTGCTGCTGACTTTCTCAATATGAGAATTTCTCCATTTGCGGCAATATGTTTTCAACTCATTTAAATAATTATTTTGTCAAATATTCTGTTAAATATAGAGATTGTCAATAATTTCTGCTGCATTTTTACAAAGTCATCTGCTTCAACTTGTTGTATGCAGGAAAGGGTTAACCATTATCCACATAAGAAATTTTATGCAGCCTACGACATCTAGGCAAATCGAGATTGTTTGATTGATTGATTATTTGGTGTTTTGTCTTGCTTACAGCAATTTTTAGCTCCACTGGCTGAAAGCCAGTCAAGCTTATATCATGGTGAATTCTCTGTTGTGCGTGCGTGCGTCAACATTTTGCTTCTAACGACTTCCCCTCAGTAACAACATGGCCAATTTGGTTGAAACTTCAGAAGCATATGCTCAATGTCCTCTCCAAAATTCCTTCAATTTGTTGATCTATCCAAAGTTCTGGTTTCCATGGCAACCGAAAAAAAATCTTCTCCTCCAAAAGGGTGGATTTTCAAATACTTTTGTAGAAATGTTCCTTGGGTGACCCTCTATCAGATTCCTTCAAGCAATGTTGATTGGTCAAAAAACATGGTCTCCAGGGGGCGGGACTATTTTACCTTTTTACCTTATATGGCTATAGTGAAAACTTAAAACATCTTCCTCTCTGAAAGTGTCAGGCCGATTTTCAAATAATTTCTGGCTGCCAGGAGGCGGGGCTGTTAGCCTTAAATTAGCCGTAGTGAAAACTCTACGTGATTCCTTCAAGCCGTTGTGATTGGTAAAGAAAACATGGCCACCAGGGGGCGGGCCTGTTTGGAGATTAATTTTTGCCTAATTGCAGTGCAGCGCGATACTGGCCCTCTTATTCATTTACATCACAGCTTTAATTTCCTTAGTAAGTTACCACTACTACTGGTCCAATCATTCTGACACCAGCCAGTCAGTCGTAATGCTTACCCTGCAACCCTGAGAACCAATGAGGGCAGCAATTACTTTTTAAAGTCTTTGGTAAGGCAAAGCTTGGGAAAATCTGTATAAATAAAAGTATTATTTTTGAATGGATTTAAAAACATATTGAAAAAGTGAAAACTTGCTCAAAATCTTCAGTTAAAACATTGTGACAAAAGGAAAAATTACTCATCCTAAGGAAATTCATCTTTTGTCCACTGTATTGTCAACGGTTATCTGCTTTAGATATGTCAAAATGCGTCTGCAGGTGGGAAAGAGTAAATTCATCTTTCAGTTACTAGTACAAAGAGATGACAGTGAAGATTTAAGCGATTTAAACAAATATGCGGACCTCTCGATCTGGGACTTTGCAGGACAATATGCATTCTACGGCACCCATCAGATATTTCTCTCACCTCGGTCTGTGTACTTACTGGTGATTGACCTCTCTAAAACTATTGACAGCCTCGTATGTGATGACACCTGCTCTAAGGACACTGACGGGGAAAATAGAATGAAAATTTCGGGTATGTCTAGTTCTAGATAAGGGACATAGCAAGAATAGTTATCAAATAGAGTTATAAAGATTGTGGTAAAAGGAAATTGCTCATTAAAAGATCTAGACAAATATACGGAAAATCTCTATAGATGATTGTATAATTGTTTAACAGAGTGGAAAACATTGTTACAAAGGAGAATTTGCTCATTTCGCCTTTTGCCACAAGGTATTCAAAAGGTGTCTGCTGCAGAGACATCAGAGAATGTCTGTATGACGGAAAGGGTTAAAGAAAACGGAGATTTGACTCCTTCAAATTAATCAATTTTATTCAATTTATGATGACTTTACCTCAACCTGGTAGTAAGCATCTTAAAACACATTTATTTTTGCTGTAATACATGACCTATTTATGATTATTTATAATGCAATGAGAAAGAAAACACTGTTTATATCCTGTTTTACTTGTATTTCATTGTATGTTTCTGGGCTGGAAGCTTAATACAATGAAATATTTTAATTTGAATTTTGAATTTTGAAATGACTTAACCCTTTCCCTCATATAGACGCTTTCTGACGCCTCTGCAGCAGACGGCTTTTTGAAAACATAGTAACAAAAGAAGAAATTGCACAAAACGTGCAATTTCTCCTTTTGTCACAATGTTTTCCACTTTTAGTCATACGTTATCCATTCAATTATAGAGATTTTCCATTATTTGACAAAATATGTTCAAAGTCGTCTGCTGCAGAATTGTCGCATGAGGTAAAGGGTTAACTCACATTATTTTACTCCTGCCGTAATTCACAACTTTAAATCTTGCAGTCTAATCATGGTCTTCATTGGGTGCTACTCATGTATCAAAAACAACTGAATTGATTTCGACAAACTTTTTAAAAAACCGATAGTGGTGATACAAGTCACATTAATTCAGATGAATAAGGTTAACATAGTGTCTATGTCATTGCTTTAACCCTTTAGCACATATAGATGCATTCTGACGTATTTTGAAAACATTGTGACAAAAGAACAAATTGCTCATGCTGAGCAATTTCTCCTTTCGCCATAATGTTTTCATTTCACTTAATAGTTTTACTTTATTTGACAGAGAATTTCGATATTTTAGCCTAGATGTTTTCAAAGTCGTCTGCTGCAAATTTGTTGTATGTTGGAAAGGGTTAATTTGAGTTGTATTGCTTTGAAATATAGAATTGATCTAAATACATAACTTGAGTGAATTTGGAATGGTTATTGGTAAGTGAATAAGGAACAAGATTATTTTTTACGAAAATTGCTCCTCGTTTAATTAATTACTGGTTTCCATGATCCTCTCAGTTTTGTACGGCAGACACACAAGCCAATTATAACACATCACTGAGTTTTTGACACTAGATGGGTTCAAAACTATTTTTGGTCGCTTTGGAGCTTTACATCGCTTTCAACAATTTTTCATTTATATCACAGCGTTACTGTGTAAGTCACTACTTACTACTGGTCTATTTATCCTAACACCAGCCAGTCAGTCGTAAAGCTAACCTTGCAAAAACTGAGCGCCTAGGAGCCATTTTTAAAGTATTTGGTATGACCCTAGTTTTCCATAATATGTATCAAGTTGAGCAGGAATCGCTGCATTTGAAATATATGTTGCAGGATAACAATTTGGAAGAATTTTGTCAACAAACGGCTGCCTTCAATTTTAGTATTGATGGACAAATTTGATACTTTGATCATTCTAAGTAATTTATTCTGTCAAATAATTAGCATAATTTTGAATTTTTGCAATCATGAGATCTAGGTGCATCACTTTTTTGTATTTCTGTATCTCTGTCTTCAACAGACTTTGTTGAGTTCTGGCTTCAGTCCATCCATTTCTACACGGAGGAACCGGGTATGGTCATATTGGTGGGTACACACGCAGACAAACTGGCACAGGTAATAGGTTTAACACTTTCCCCACATGCAGAGGCTTACTGTCGCCTCTGCAGCAGACGACTTTTGAAAACATTTTGGCAGAAGGAGAAATAGCTCATAATTTCTCCTTTTGCCACTATGTTTTCAACTATTTGCAATAAATAAACTTTCCCTGATAGAAATTCTCCCAAATTTGTCCTGGATGTTTTCAAAGTTGTCTTCACCATATTTGTGTTTGATTGATCTCATCGTGTTGCATATATGCAGATCTTTGAAAACTCAGGCAAGCCCGTAGATCTGCGCTCTCTTGGCGGAGCCTACACAGTCTGCATACAAATGTAGATGTACCTTTTATCTATTATAGATAATACGTACAATATTGACATTGGTTGAGCAATTTATACCTTTTGCCACTATGTTTTCAAAAGTGGTCTGCTGCAGAGGCATCAAAAAGCATATGTATAGTAGAAAAGGGTCTATTATAGGAATTAACATGTCAATCTTTCTATTCCGCTTTTGTGTCCTGGCTATAACTTTACAACCCTTAGACATTGGAAGCTCATACTTGGATACTTGGACTAAAGATTGCTCTTGATCTTGACTCAAGGTTATTGTTTCAAGGTCAAAGTCACGAGGACGTGAAAAAGGAGCAACCAGGGGTATAGTCTCTCTCTTTATAATAGCTCTAGTTTATTGTTTGTTGTTTTTCCAGAAAGATCGAAAGGAGAATGTGAATAGATTTTTCGAAGGACTACGATCACATCATCTATGTGATAAACCATATTTTGTCTGTCTTTCCGAGTATGAATTCGACATTGACAACAGCAAAGTCGACCCAAACTTGAAAGATTTAAAGGAGGCCATTTTTAACGTAGCAAAGTCAAACACAAGCACAAGCCATTGGGGAGAGCTTAAACCTGCTAAATGGCTGACTTTGGAGCGACGACTACATGAGATGAGACAGAAGGCAGTAAAGGTATGCTATTTGACACAGAAACTTTTTGATGCCTCTGCATAAGGTGACTTTTGCCACAATCTTTTCAATTCTATTCAATAATTACATTCTCATTCATAGAGACTTTCCATATTCGTTTGTCAAATTATTTTCAAAGTCATCTCCTGCAGTTTTGTGGTACTTGGGAAAGGATTCAGTTAATTAATCCTTTCCCTGATGCAAAAGAGTTTTATAGATTCTACAGCAGGTGTCTATAGGAGCATTAACATCGATATTTTGACCAATCTGTTCTTTTCCAAGAACGTTTTCAATTCTTCAACAAATTATATTTTGAATTGATCAGATAATAATACAGCGTATCAGAATATGATTAATCATTCTTAATGTCTCTATCCTGTCTGTACTAATCACATTTAAACCTTCCCCACCTACAGATGTATCTTGATGCATTTGCAGCAGACGACTATTTAACACATAGTGACAAAAGGAGAAATTGCTAATGATGAGCAATTTTCCTTTTGTTTCTGTGATTTCAACTCAATTCCTTTAATTACTTCCTCAATTATAGAGATTTTCCATTTTTTCACCTGCATGTTTTAAAAGCGCTGGTTGCAGATTTGTTGTATGTGGGTGTTAATGTCAACTACTACTCAATATATCCCGGTGTAGTGGTTGAAGTCTCTGTCTAGGGTTCAGAGACCAGGGTGCGATCACAAGCAGAGACATGTATACCAAAGCCTTAACCCTTTCTCACTTATAGACGCATTTTGATGCATTTGCAGCAGACGACTTTTGAAAACATTGTGACAAAAGGAGAAATTGCTCAAAACGAGCCATTTCTCCTTTTGCCAGAATATTTTCAACATTTTTCAGTAATTATGTCTGCTCCATACATGGGGGTGACATATTGTTTTTGCCCGTTCCGTCCTTCCGTCTGTCACACTTGTTTCCGCTCAATAACAGAAGAACGCTTGGGCGTAGGAACTTCATACTTGGTATGCAGATTAGTTATGACCAGTAGCTGACCCCTATTGATTTTGATGTCAGAAGGTAAAGGTCAAGGTCATGGTGACCTTGTGAGGTAAACAGTGGTTTCCGCTCAATAACTGAAGAGCGCTTAGGCCGAGAAATTCCATACTTGGTCACAGTGACAATGAGCTGAAAAATTGTATTTGCTTAATGGCTTTGGCCATGGAAGTTAATACTTAGGGTGCAGGTTGGTCACCACCAGCAGATGACCCCTATTGATTTTGAGGTCACTAGGTCAAAGTTCAAGGTCATGGTAACCTTCGGCTGAAAAATGGTTTCCGCTCAATAACTAAAGAATGCTTATGTCGAGGAACTTCATACCTGGTGTGCAGGTTGGTCCTAACCCTTAGATGAACCTTATTTATTTTGTTTTATTTTGAGGTCACAAGGTCAAAGGTCAGGGTCACGGTAACTTTCAGCTTAAAAATGCTCAAGAACGCTTATGCCCAGGGACTTCATACTTGTTGTGCAGAGTGGTCCTAACCTGTAGATGACCCCTATTGATTTTGATGTCAATAGGTCAAAAGGTCAAAGTCACGGTGACCTTGAGCTGGAAAATGGTTTCCGCTCAATAACTAAAGAATGCTTGGGCCCAGGAACTTAATATTTGGTGTGCAGGTTGGTCACTACCAGCAAATGACCCCTATTGATTTTGAGGTCAGTAGGTCAAAGGTCAAGGTTATGGTAAAATGGTTTCCGCTCAATAACTAAAGAATGATTATGTCGAGGAACTTTATACTTGGTTTCGCAGGTTGGTCCTAACCAGTAGATGACCCCTATTGATTTTGACTCCATCATTTCTTTTCTTCCCTTACAACCAAAAAATTGTTTGATTTTGAGGTCACAAGGCCAAAGGTTAATGTCACAGTAACATTCACCTTAAAAAATTTTTTTTAATCAATTACTCATACTTTGTGTGCAGGTTTGTCCTAATAAGTAAATGACCCCTATTGATTTTGTTTGATTTAGAGACTCAATAACTCAAGAACGCTTATGGCCTGGAACTTTATACTTGGTGTGCAGGTTGGTCCTAACCTGTAGATGACCCCTATTGATTTTGGCTCCATCATTTCGTTTCTTCCCTTACAACCAAACAAATGGGGACACAAGCGCTTTTTCAAAAAAGCAATCTCTAGTTATACCTACATTTATAGAGCTTTTCCGTGCTTTTCCCAAAATACTTTCAAAGTTGTCTGCTGCAGATTTGTTGTATGTGGGAAAGGGTTAAAAATAGAAGCATCTCCTAGTGACACTAAGGGTTTGTGGGGATAGCATTGCGACTGATGCATCTATGTCAGGATAAATAGGACTGGTAATTTACCCAGGAAACACCTTGATGCATGTATAAATAGAAACTGTTGACAGCAGAATAAAACATTATTTAAAATAAAAAAACTGCTCAATCAGTTTAGAAACGAGATTAAATGGTTACAAAATTAATTCAGGTTAATGTAAGATTTGATGCTTTAAAAATTTGAACCCTTTCCCACATACAACGTTTTTGCAGCAGACAACTTTGATAACATTTGGACATAAATGTAAAAATGTCTGTAAATGAAAATATAATTACTTACTCAAGTTGAAAACATTTTGGCAAAAGGAGTAATTGCTCGTCTGCTGCAGAGGCATCAGAAAGCGTCTATATGTTGGAAAAGGTTAATGATCTGACCTTGATCTTCATGGTGAACTGACTACGCAGATGAGCAGGCTTATCTGGATCTCATTGGTCATGACATGTGCCTCCTGCGTTGACCAGGTGACACTTAGGGATCACATCTCTGCATTCTGTCTGTCTCTGAGTGATATATCAACAAGAGACGCATGTGATTCTTCAAACACTCATGTCTAAAATGGTATTTAATGCTTTCGTTCCTTGACGCTCAGGATTCAAGGGTAAGCATGATGTCTGACGCCCTTGTGTCAGGATCTATGGACCAGAGGCACTGGTAACCTACAAACGAGTTGCTACAAATCAGTGAATTAACAGAAATCAGCATTACACGATACAAGCAAACAAACAAATACAACACTCATGTTATTGTTTTTTTTGTTTTCAGATAATTGAAAGAGACAAGTTGGAAGAAGAAAATAGGCGCTTAAGTGTTCCCCTGACAGGAGATGAGTTGGATTTATTTTTGAAATTTCAGCATGCATGTGGCTTACTGCTCTACTTCAGGTAGGTCTTATCATTAATGTGAACAGACGGACAGACGATGACAACGGACAATGAATGATCACAATAGCTAGCTCACTATGTGCCTAGGTCAGAGTTCCCATTCAGGCATATATGTGTGTAAACCACGGAAAAATCCCAGATAATCACTCTCAAATTTTGAACTGTGAAAGTGAAAACATATACAGAAAATAAGAAAGAAATAATTTACATCCCTAAACTTTTATAATTTTTTTCTTTCAGATGGTAAACTCATAATTTGATCTGTTTAATTGAGAGAGAATGAAATCAAACCAGGATATCTCACAAGACTGGAGCTCTATCTCCGAGCCAATGTCACCAATTTTTGTTTTGACATAACTATGGTAGTGACAAATGAATACCGTTGAAAACTGCGTTCAACTCCAATCAATCATTGATAATCAAGAAAAGGTGGAAAATATAATAAGTCAATGAGAAATATTCATGCTGAAAGTTTGTTTTGCTTTTCACAAACTGTTTTCAATATTCATACTTGTTGATGTTTCAAAGGTGTCTGTATAAGTAAAAGAGATAATATTGTCTGCTGAAATGTTGTTGAAAGTGACACATAACCCTTTCCCTATAACAACAAATCAGCAGTAGACGATTTTGAAAACTATTAAAAATCCCTATACGGTAAAGTTTATTTATTGAAAGTATTGAAACATAATTGAACAGAGATTAAAACATTGGCAAAAGGAGAAATTGCGCATTATGAGTAATTTCTCATTTTGCTTCAATGTTTTTAAGAACCGTCCGTTGAAGATTCTTCACAAAGCGACTTCATGACAGAAAGGGTTAACTCAATCATGTATGTCAAGATTGTACTTCTTACGTAATATGTTTGGTGATTTCTGAACACGTGATTGACATCTGACTAAAAGTATTCTTGTTGCAACAGCATACTGTGAAGCCTCAGACGGGTCACACACAGAGCTCTGGATTTGTATTTGTGATATGTTTGAAAGAGTTAATTATGGTTTACCCAACCAGGAATTGTATTGCTTTGAAATATAGAATTTGATAATCAAACCCTATGTTGTGGGTACTTAAAAGAATCATTTCTCTGAGACAATTCTTTTGAGTACCAACAAGATAAGGTTTGATAGTCATGAGAGAAAAATAGCTGGGAAAAGATGAGTTTACTCCTTCCTATCTAGTCCTCTGTGAGTGTTTATACACATACTGTCTCGCAAATTCCTTCACTGTAATGAATGCACACACTCTGACTTGGAGGAACCATGCATGTAACGTCTGACTAAAATGTTTTGCATCTGTACATATTTAACCCTCTTTTTTCCACATATAACAAATCTGCAGCAGACAACTTTGAAATCATCAAGGCAAAAATATAGGAAATATCTAAAAATGAAAGAATAAATATTTAATAGAGTTCAGTATGAGCAATTTCTTCTATTGCATCAATGTTTGAGAAAGTCATCTGCTTCATGGATGTCAGATTGGATCTGCAGGGAGATAAAGGATTGAGTGATGCTTAACCCTTTGTCACATACAACAAATCTGCAGCGGATGACTTCAAAAACATCTTGGCCAAAATGTTAAAAACTTCTTTAATTCAAAGTATAATAATTGAATATAGTTGAAAACAGTGTGGCAAAAGGAGGGATTGCTCATTATGAGCAAGTTCTACTTTTGTCACAATGCATTCAAAAGTTGTCTGCTGTAGATGCAACAAAGTGAGTCTATATGTTGGAAATGCAGCTCGTTTGTAATGATGATTATCTTTTGTCTATTTCACAGTGAGCAAGATCTCAAGGATTATGTAATTCTAGACCCACAATGGCTGATTGATGCATTTAAATGTTTCATAACTGCAGACATGTTCAAGAAAAAGAACCCGAAGATGCTTCCTCTATGGAAATCCTTTAAGAGAAATGCTATTCTAACTCAGGAATTCATTGGTAAGTTTATGCAAAGTACATGCTAATCACCAAGTACTCTTCATCTGCAACCAGATTTACCGGTTTTACACATACTAGAGATGGGAACGAATAATCTAAAGTCGGTATCCGAAGACAGGTTTATCCTAATACTAGTACAATGGTTTTCCTAATATTAAGTGTACATTTATATATTACACGTTTTCAAAGGTAATCAGACAAAAGGAAACAGGATAATAAGCGCCGGGCAAAAAGTAACAGTAAACTGTTCTGATATTTTCATTTTTGGTTTAATTAATTTTTCCTTTGATTTAATACATTTGTAACATATATAATAGACACATTTCAATAAATGTATTTATAATTTATGTTATGTTTATGCGAAATTTTAAATTTATTTATCTGAAATTACAATGATTTTTTCCACTTTCCCCCACAATGTTTCTTTCCACTTTTTCGAATATATGACAGAAAAATATAATTGCGTGCACAGGAGAAATTACTCATTATAAGCAATTTCTCCTTTTCCAATAATGTTTTCTTAAACCTTTTTTTAACATCTGACAGAAGACTAGCAACAGTTCTAATATTTGTAATAATTGTTGACAGAATATATCATGGCGTGAAAGGGAGAAATTGCTAATTATGAGCAATGTCTCTTCTCCCACAATGTTTTCCTTTCGCTTTTTCAAACATCTTCACACTGATACATGCATAATACATTAAAAAACATTGCAAAGTGAAACAAATATTAGCACTTTAAATTGAGTTACATATATTATTGTAGATTTGTAAATAGTTTAATCCGACTCGATTCTTTTGAACAATGCATTAAAGTATAAAACACACAAAAATGTATCAAAATTAAAGAAAATCCTTACAATATCAAGAAGATACATTAATCTTCTGCTAGTTTGTGTCTTTTTCATATTTGTAGGCTTAAACATATTGATTTGCTTTGTATTTTGGAAAATGTGTTGCTTTTTATCTTGTTTCTTGTTGTCCGTTGCTTTTTGTCCTGTTACTTTTTATCCTGTTTCTTTTTCTCCTACAATCTTTTTCAAAACGTATTCACAATTCTTTTCGTAACAGATATATTTGACTTTAAAGTTAACGTAAATCAGGAAGAAAACTCAAATACATTTGTTATAAATGTGATAGCTCTTCACTCTCGGTATGTATCATGTCGAAAGATAGAAGTTTGCAAGGTATTTTGTGAAATGATTCATGTATGATGTATCTATGCTCGATTATAAAATAATTAAGTTGTTTTTTGTGTCACCCTGCGTAGCATGGTATGCACTAATTACTTTTTTTTGTCCGGCGTCTATCTGTCTGTCCGTCACACTTTTTCGTCACACTTTCAATGAGCAGGTGCCGGTGACACACGTTCCATTCTAGTTTTCTTCTTGTTCTGACTTTGTTTTTAATTAACAATTTATTTTGGAATGTATGCATAGGCTTCATATTGGTAGATTTGACAAGTTTGTACAGGAAATTTGCAGCAGAAACTTTGGAGACTTCGGGGCGAAACAAACCTGGAAATATTTATAACGATACAAGTGGAAACTAATTTAGCTATATAAGCCCCGCCCCCTGGCAGCCATAGTTTCCGACCAATCAACTTGGCTTGAAGGAATTTGATAGAGGGTCACCCTAGAAACATTTCTACAAAATTATTTGAAAATCGGCCAGACACTTTTGGAGGAGAAGATTTTTTAAGTTTTCACTATAGCCATATAATGCAAAATAGCCCTGCCCACTGGTGGCCATGTTTTTTTACCAATCAACATGGCTTGAGGGAATCTGAAAGTGGGTCATCAAAGGAACATTTCTACAAAATTATTTGAAAATCGGCCTGACACTTTCGGAGAAGAAGATTTTTTAAGTTTACACTTTAGCCATATAATGCAAAATAACCCCGCCCCCCTGGCGGCCATGTTTTTTTACCAATCAACTTGGCTTGAAGGAATCTGATAGAGGGTCATCCAAGGAACATTTCTACAAAATTATTTGAAAATCGGCCAAACACTTTCGGAGGTGAAGATTTTTGAAGTTTTCACTATAGCCATATAAGGCAAAATAGCCCCGCCCCCCTGGCGGCCATGTGTTTTGACCAATCAACATGGCTTGAAGGAATCTAATAGAAGGTCATCCAAGGAGCATTTCTACAAAATTATTTGAAAATCTGCCAACCAGTTTGGGAGAAGAAGATTTTTTAAGTTTTCACTATAGCCATATAAGGCAAAATAGCCCTGCCCACTGGCGGCCATGTTTTTCGACCAATCAACATGGCTTGAAGGAATCTGATAGTGGGTCATCCAAGGAACATTTCTACAAAAAAAATTGAAAATCTGCCACCCAGTTTTGGAGAAGAAGAATTTTGAAGTTTTTTTCATTTCGTTGCCATGGAAACCAGAATTCTGCATGGATCCCAACAATTTGTAGGAAATCTGGTGAGGTCATTGAGAGGATGCTTTCTGTGAATGTTCATCCCAATTGACCCACTGGTTACTGAGGAGAAGAAGTTGACGGACGACGGACGCCGGACAAAAGGCGATCACAATAACTCACCTTGAGCAAAGCTCAGGTGAGCTAAAAAATACAGTCCACAATGTAAGTTGTGAGCTTGATCAAAGTAAAGTCTAGCACGATGGATAATTTGTTCAGGATGCACAGATGATGTTATTTAAGGTTTGACATACGTTATAAAAACATAAGGCCCTACTTATGACACATACACATTTTTTATCACCTCACCCTTTATCGTGTTTAGTTTGGACTGATTTCTGTTGAACATTTATCCTTTATTGTTTGCTAAATTCCAAGTCGATCAGAGGACACCATAGCTAGGTGAAAAACAATGATACCACACCGATATAAACATTTTTTTTCTATATATCTAATGTTCATTTGACGTCCAATTTTACCATGATGTCATATTATATAACATATGCCGTAATGCGACAACGTTTGGCAGGTTTAACACATGTAATTAGTTGATTATTTACATTTCAATAAGGTGCCATGTAATGTTATAAACGTGTGCACCATCTGCATGTTACCATGGTTATATAAATGGATGGTGCACTGGCAATATTGAGTTATTGTATTATTAGGTATAATGACTATATCTATTTTGTAAATTGAACCATTAATGCAGATGTTATAAGAAAAGTCTACGTTATTTTGGATCATCCCTCTTACAACAAATCTGCATCATAGGTCATTGAAATTATCTAGGCAAAAATATGGAATTCATAACAAATGAAAGCATAATAATCAAAGAATAGTGTATCTAAAAGTCATCATCTGCTGCAGTTGTGTCAAAATGCGTCTGTAAGTCTGTAAAAGGGTTAAGAATTCAAACTTATTTTCCCCAATATAAAGAACATAACTACAAATGGAAGATTATTATTAACCCTTTCCTACTTGTAGACGCATTTTGACACATCTGCAGCAGACGACTTTTGAAAACATTGTGGCATAAGAAGAAATTGCTCAAAAGCGAGCAATTTCTTCTTTTGCCACAATGATTTCAACTCTATTCAATAATCATACTATCATTTATAGAGATTTTTATATATTTTGAACTTTATAATATCAAAGATGTCTGCTACAGACTAATTGTATATTGGAAAGGGTTAAAGAAATTTTTAGTTGGGTCTTTCTCTTCAATTTGCAAGCGTTTGTGTCCTGCAACAGCTCCTATTATGTGAAAACAAAAGAAGAAGTAATTGTTCCTTTTCTCGCATTGTTTTAACCCTTGCCCACATTCAAAGAACTTGCAGCGGATGACTTTAAAAAGTATATTGCTAGTATAGAGATGAAAACATTGTGGTAAAAGATGAAATTGCACATTATGAGAAATTTCTCCTTTTGCTTCAATGTTTTCAAAGAGCGTCTGCTGCAGATGGGTCAAAATGCTTCTGTAGGTGAATAAGATTTAACAAGACTGTTTCAAGGTTTTGGGATAAAAAATGAATATGTTAAAATAAGTTGAAAAAGGAATTGTATTAGCAAAACTTGGTGTATCAGCATGACAAATATTTTGAAGTAATGTCTTAATCTTGTGGTTCAAATATTACCTGGTCAGGTTATTTATGAACATATTCTGCTCTACACAATGAAATGCCCATATTACCATAACCCAATCACACATGAAAAATCTGCAGCAGGTAACTTTTACAACATCTATGCGAATACATGGAAAAAATCTATTAATGCATAACTGAAATAAGTTGAATACATTGTGGCAAAAGTAACAATTGCTCAAAAGTCATCTGCTGCAGATGATGAATCAAAATGTCACTTTATTTGAGTAAAGTGTTTGGTTATTTATAGAGGTGACAAAAATCACAGCAGATGGCTCTTTAATATCTATCATATGGGGTAAACGTTTTTGAGAGTTAAGTGTCAACTTTTTGGTGTGTTATTTTTTTCTTCAGATTTGTCATGGAAGCAGAGCAAGGATGGGATGTTCTCAGACCATAAGGAACATTTACTCAGGCTGATGGAAAAACTTGACATCATCGCTAAACCAGTCACCTATAGAGAACATGGGATAACTGATTCGAGGGTTCCCTGGGTAACCAAAATGTTTTCATCTTCTCTTATTACAAAAAACTCATAGCAACGTATTATTATGATCCTGTTTCTATTGTTCTAATCAGCTGCGGAAACCCAGAGATAGAAGGCTTGTCTCTTAATCAAATGGCAGAGAGTTGAAATCCTTAATCAATTGAGGTCAACTTTTTGGATTATTCCACAACTTTTCCAACTTGCAGACGCATTTTGACCTATCTGATTTAGACGACTTTTGAAAACATTGTTGCAAAAGGAGCTGTTGCTCATAATGTAGAAATTTCTCCTTATGTCACACTGTTTTTTTACTATTCAATGATTAAACTGTCATTTATAGAGATAGTTCATGTTTTTACCTAGATGTTTTAGAAATTGTCTGCTGCAGATTTGCTCTATGTGGGAAAGGGAATGCCTAGATGTTTTCAAAGTCGTCTGCTGAAGAACTGTTGTATGCGGGAAAGGGTTAATAACAAACTTAAGGTGACCCTTTCCCTAATTATTTATTATGCCAATATGATATTCATTTTCTTCCACTTTGAAAACATGTAAGAGATAAAAACGGTTTTGAATTGACAGTACAATTCAGTTGCAAACATGAACCATTTCCTACATATATGACTTTTGAAGACATTATGAGCAATTTCTCATTTTGCCACCCAGCTTTCAATTATACTCAATAATATTTACATTAAAAGAAATTTTCCATATTTTGGCCTGTATTATATCAAAGTTGACTACTACAGATTTGCTGTATGTTGGAAAGTAATAAGGCATAAGGACATTTCTTGTTTGGAATATTTCCTTTTCCTATAATATTTGTTGGCTATAGAGGTGATATTAGTCATACTTTAGGAACGCTGGCATATTCGCCACTACATACATCTCTGTGTTTTAATCTATTAAGCGCAAGTTGGCGTGACTTCCGTACTTTTAAGATACTGATTTAATTTGTTGTGTGATTGTATTTTAGTGGTTGATTTTCCCAGAATTTGTCCAACCGGATTTCAAATTGTTTAATATATTTTGCTGACACTACTTCTTTGTGCGATTGTTCCATATGTCTACAACTCGGTATGTAAATGCATATTTATGTTCAGTCTGCAGTAGTATTTATTTTAGTTTATATAAATTACCTCTGGTTAAACTGTTAGACTCCATTTCAAACATCAGTTTGAAGAAAGAGGATATATTTGTAATTTTCGTTTTAGATTTCAGAGGGAAGTTATTTTACACCATGTGTGTTGGAAGAGAAGACCCCAAGATCTCTGTTAGATACTAAACAAATATCCAATTCGATTTCCACACACAAACTGTGTTACACCTTTGTCTCTGGACAGGCTTCGGGTTTCATTCCTCCAGCCATCTTTCACAGACTTATTGCTGCATGCATATCAACGTGGCAGCCAAGAGTGAGAAATACAAAAACTTTTTTGTGACTCTGGAGTATTTGATTTAGACTCGTCACGTAACCACACATTGACGCTGTATCTGCGCGATAATTACATACAGATGTGGGTGACGTCATATAGCCAAAATACGCCAAATGACAACATAAAAACCAGAGAACAAGTGGAGGGCTTTCTACAGAAATTGTATTCGAATTGTTCCAAAATGGCTATGAAGACTTACATAAAGTGTCCTAAAACGGATTGCTGTAGCAGTGACGGGATGATCGAATTGTCGTTGTTCAGCAAACATCTTGACTACCGTTGTTCAATGCACAAGGATGGATCTGCAGTTCCGGATCATCAAATACTATCTGCGGATGTTCTGTGTAACTGGACCGTCGTCGACAGACCAATAGTAGATGGTAAGCAGAGACCTACTTAACCCTTTCCCACATACATCAAATCCGCAGTAGACTACTTTTAACCCTTTCTCATGTAAATCAAATCTGCAGTAGACTACTTTTAAGCCTTTCCCACATACAGAAAATTTGCAGCAGACTACTTTTAATCCTTAACACCAAATCTTCAGCAGACTACTTTTAATCCTTAACACCAAATCTTCAGCTGACTACTTTTAACCTTTACCCACATACATCAAATATGCAGCAGACTACTTTTAACCCTTTTCCACATACATCAAATCTGCAGCAGACTACTTTTAACCCTTACCAACATACATCAAATTTGCAGCAGACTACTTTTAATCCTTAACACCAAATCTGCAGCAGACTACTTTTAACCCTTACCCACATACATCAAATCTGCAGCAGACTACTGTTAACACTTTCACACATACACCAAATTTGCTGTTTTTAGCTCACCTGTCACGCCCTTCGTCCATCGTCTGTCCACAATTTCTTGTGAACACGATAAATCTTAATTTATTATCCGATGTTTACCAAACTTATACAGTAGCTAGATATCCATAAGAGCTCAGTTCCCTATGAGAACCATGCATGATCATGGGATTATGGTCCGTCGTCTGTCCACAATTTCTTGTGAACATGATAAAGTTATAAAGGCAAGATATCCATGAGAGCTCGATTCCTTTCGTAAACCGGCCAGATCCGTTCATGCATGACGGATTATGGCCCTTAAATATTGGCAAAATTGCTATAATTGACTTTGTGAACAAGTTAAAGTCATCATTTATTATCCGATGTTTACCAAACTTATACAGTAGCTAGATATACATGAGAGCTCGGTTCCTTTTGAAAACCAGATGCGTCCATCCATGACTGAATTATGGCCCTTTAAAATTGGCAAAATTGTTATAATTGACTTTGTGAACACGATAAAAACTTCATTTATTTGTCACATGTCCTTTACATTGGCAATATTGACACATTGTTGGATGATGCAGATATTGAAAATTTTACCTTTACATTCGCTCCTGGAGAAGGTCAACGACCTCTCAGTATTTTTCAAGATAAACATTCAGAATGTTCCTTAAGTGACCCACTATCAGATTCCTTCAAACCATATTGATTGGCCGAAAAACATGGCCGCCAGGGGGCGAGGCCATTTTGCCTTATATGGCTCCGAAAGTGTTCGGCCGATTTTCAAATAATTTTGTAGAAATATTTCTAGGGTGACCCTCTTTCAGATTCCTTCAAGCCATGTTGATTGGTCAAAAACTATGGCCGCCATGGGGCAGGGCTTATATGGCTAAAGTGAAAAATAAAATCAGGTGAGCGATCCAGCTTTTCCATATATTTGCCTAGATGTTTTCGAAGTAATCTGATACAGATTTTATGTATGTGTAAAAGGGTTAAAAGTAGTCTGCTGCAGAATTGATGTATGAGGGAAAGGGTTAAGTAGGTCAAGTAAAACACCATCAAAACATACGATACAGGGTGAAACACCATGCAAACATATGAAAGAACGTAAAACACCATACAAACATAAGCTACAACGTAAAACACCATACAAACAAATGATACAGCGTGAAACACCATACAAATGCATGATACAGCGTAAAATACCATACAAACGAATGATACAGCGTGAAACACAATACAAACATATGAAACAGCGTAAAATAACATACAAACGAATGATACAGCGTAAAACACCATACAAACATATGATACAGCGTAAAATACCATACAAACATAGGATACAGCGTAAAATACCATACAAACATACGGTACAACGTAAAACACCATACAAACATATGAAACAGCCTAAACACCATACAAACGAATGATACAGCGTGAAACACCATTACAAACGTACACTACAACGTAAAACACCATGCAAACATAAGAAACAGCCTAAAACACAATACAAACATTTGATACAGCATATAACACCATAAAATCATGATACAGCGTAAAACACAATACAAACATATTTTACAGCGTGAAACACCATACAAACATATGATACAGCGTAAAACAATATACATACATACAATATAGGGTGAAACACCATACAAACATATGATACATGGTGAAACAACATACAAAAGTATGATACAGCGTAAAACAACATACAAACATAGGATACAGCGTGAAACACCATACAAACATAGGATACAGCGTGAAAAAGCAAACACACATATGATACAGCGTAAACACCATACAAACATATGATACAGCGTAAAACACCATACAAACATAGGATACAGCGTGAAACACCATACAAACATATGATACAGCGTAAAACACCAAACACACATATGATATATGGTGAAACACCATACAAACATATGATACAGCGTAAAACACCATACAAACATAGGATACAGCGTGAAACACCATACAAACATATGATACAGCGTAAAACACCATACAAACATATGATACAGCGTGAAACACCATACAAACATATGATACAGCGTAAAACACCATACAAACATAGGATACAGCGTAAAACACCATACACACATATGATACAGCGTAAAACACCAAACACACATATGCTATAGGGTGAAACACCATACAAACATATGATACAGCGTAAAACACCATACAAACATATGATACAGAGTAAAACACCTTACAAAAGTATGATACAGCGTAAAACATCATACAAACATAGGATACAGCGTGAAGAACCATGCAAACATATGATAAAGCGTAAAACACCATACAAACATATGAAACAGTGTAAAACACCATACAAAAGTATGATACAGCGTGAAACACCATACCCACATATGGTACAGCGTGAAACCCCAAACACACATATTATACAGCGTAAAACACCATACAAACATATAATACAGCGTGAAACCCCATAAAAATATATGATACAGCAAAAAACACCATACAAACATATGATACAGCGTGAAACACCATACAAACATATGATACAGCGTGAAACACCATACAAACATATGATACAGCGTGAAACACAATACAAACATATGATACAGCGTGAAACACCATACAAACATATGATATAGCGTAAAACACCATACAAACATATGATACAGCGTAAAACACCATACAAACATATGATACAGCGTGAAACACAATACAAATATATTTTACAGCGTGAAACACCATACAAACATATGATATAGCGTAAAACAATATACATATATACGATACAGGGTGAAACACCATACAAACATATGATACAGCGTAAAACACCATACAAACATAGGATACAGCGTGAAACACCATACAAACATGATACAGCGTAAAACAATATACAAACATAGGATACAGGGTGAAACACCATATAAACCTATGATACAGCGTGAAACACCATACAAACATATGATACAGCACGAAACACCATACAGACATAGGATACAGCGTGAAAACATTATACCACATATGATACATCGTGAAACACCATACACACATATGATACCATGTGAAACACCATACAAACATACGATACAGCGTATAACAAACAAAGCTGTTTATTTTCAGGTACTTTTCCTGATCGCAAACCAACTGATGTTGAATTTGCAAAAATGGCTAGTAGAATTGGAGTCGAATGGGAGCAACTGGGATTTTTCCTTAAACTAAGTAAAGCTTGCATGGATATAATTAAGATGAACAACCCAAGTAGTAGTATCGATAGAAGCCGTCAAATGCTGATAGAATGGAGTAAAATGTTTGCCGATGATGGAACCTTTAGGACTTTAGAACCTGCCTTAAAATCAGCTGGCTGTGACGTGATTTCGATATTCGAAAACTTTTCATAACTGATAGCATAATCTATTTACTTTATGTTATATTTGTTAGATTTGTTTACTTTGAATGAAAGGGAAATCAAATTACATCTCTATGGTTTCATGCAAAACGATTGTAACTACATCTTGAACAAGATGTAGTTACAACCATTTTGCATGAAGCCCTCGAATTCTGTATCAAGTAAAAAGCACAAATGTAAAATAAAAATAAAGAAAAGAAGTAAATACAGAGGTCCAGATAAGGAAGGGTACTCAGCTCTTTTTCCCACAATTTCTCTCTTATTATTAAAGCAAACCCTATGTTGTTGGTACTCAAAAGAATCGGATCACTGACGATTATATTGAGTACCCCCATCATATGATAGAGGGTCAAATAAAGATTTTAGAACTTGCAAAATGCCCCTTGTCTAGAGCTCTGTAAAGATAGTTTTAACCCTTTCCCAAGTATAGACACCTTGTGATGCCTCCGCAGCAGAGGAATTTTGAAAATATTGTGGCAAAAGGAAAAAGTGCTCATAATGAGCAATTTAATCTTTTGCCACAGTATTTTCAACTCTTTTCGATAATGAAACATTTCCTTATAGAGATTTTCAATACATTTGCCTAGATGTTTTGAAAGTTGTTTGCTGCAGATTTGTTGTATGTGGGAAAGGGTAAAGTGTATGAAATACAGTGTAGGAAAAAATGAAAAAAGGCTAGCTAACCCTTTCCCACATACAACAAAATTGCAGCAGACAACTTTGAAAACATCTATTCAAAAATAATGAAAAATAACCATAAATGAAAATATAATTATTCAAGGGAGTTGATAACATTGTACAAAAGGAAACATTTCTCATTTTGCCAAAATGCGTCTGTAGGTGGGATGGGTTAAAAGGTATCTAATGCATAAAAAGTGTGATTATCATCCGGGAATGGGTATATTTTGCTGCATTAGATACAAAATGTATTGTGGTTCAGAAATAACCTATATCAAAGTGTGATTATCATCAGGGAATGGGTATATTTTGCTGCATTAGATACAAAATGTATTGTGGTTCAGAAATAACCTATATCAAAGTGTGATTATCATCAGGGAATGGGTATATTTTGCTGCATTAGATACAAGATGTATTGTGGTTCAGAAATAACCTATATCCCAAATGCAGACAAAATTTAACTCGTCTGCAGCAGTTGACATGTATATAAAAGTAATTGGTATCATGAGCAATCTCTCCTATTGCAGTAATGTTTAGACTCGATTCACTTATTATGCTTTCATTTATAAAGAGCTTTCATATTTTTGCCTCTAATTGTTCAAAGTTGTCTGCTGTAAACATGTGTAGTATGTGGGAAATGGTTAACCAACTTCCTAGTTCAGATGACTTGATCAAACTACTTTTAAAACCTTTTCCCACATAAAGACCCTTTCTGGCGCCTCTGCAGCAGACGACTTTTGAAAACATTGTGACCAAAGGAAAAATTGCTCAAAACAAGCAATTTCTCCTTTTGCCACAATATTTTCAACTTTTTTTAATAATTAAACCTTCATTTATAGAGATTTTCTGTGTATTTGCTTAGATGCTTTCAAAGTTGTAAGCTGCAGAATTATTGTATTTGGGAAAGGGTTAAAATGCACATTATTTTCTACTCTATGTTGAACTGCTAATTCTTCATAGAGAATAATAAGTGTAGTAAGGAATAGGTTAGGCAGCACATACAACAAATCTGCAGCAGACGACTTTGAAAACATCTGGGCAATGAAATGGGAAATATCTATAAATGAGAGTTTAATTATTGAAGAGAGTTGAAAGCATTGTGGCAAAAGGAAAACAATAACCCTTTTATCTCTTGTAGACACATTTTGGCGCAACAGCAGCAGAACAGAACTGTGACATGATGAGCAGTTTTACCATTTGCCACAATGTTTTCAACTCTATTTAATAACTATTTTTGATTTATGAACATTTTCCAAAAGGTTTTGCAGAAGTTTTCAAATTGTTCTGCTTCATATTTGTTGTATGTCGGAAAGGGTTAAGACATGATATTTTGCTAAAAGCTTAATTTTAATATTTTTTAATTTTCTTTCCTTATTTGAGTTTCATTTTAACCCTTTCCCACTTCTGACAAATCAGCACCAGACAATTTTCTGTAATAATCTCCGTCCTTTGCGTTTACACCATGCCCCTAATCAAAATGGACCGATAATAACCATTTCTATTGGAACAATTGTATACATATGCTAATCGATATAGTGCGATAAAATCTTCTTAATAGTCTTTTTATGTACAATCAGTTTGATGTAGAATATAGTTTGGACATTCATTTTTCAAACTAAAATTGTATTTTGCGGCTTTTAAAGCGGATTTTATTTTTGAGAAATACAGATCTTTCTGCAGTTAACATTATTAAGTATATTTCTACGCGCCATGCCTTTGCAAACAACTGCAACATACACGAGACATATACGCGAATTAATAAAATAGAATCAAATCGTAAGACATTTCGTAAAGACAACAAATAATATATTATTCATAGAAATTTATACCATTCAACATGTAAAAAGTATAATTGTTTAGATCTATTATTACAAGATTACTCATTTATCATACTTTCATTCATAGACCGCCTCGATGGTGTAGAGGTAGAGTGTCCGCCTCAGGTGAATGAGGTCGCAGGTTCGATCCCCGACAGAATCATACCAAATACTAAATATGGTAGTAATGGCTGCCCTTCTTGGCATTCAGGGTTAAGGGGTTAGCATAACGACTGACAAAAGGAGTCTGATGGAGGTTCACGCAAGTAACATTTCTACAATATTATTTGAAGATCAGCCTACCAGTTTGGACGCAGAAGAATTTTAATGTTTTTTTCCTTTCGCTGCCATGGAAACCAGAATTTTGCATGGATCCCCACAATTAGAAGGAATTCTGGTAAAGTCATTGAGAGGATGCTTTCGGTGAAGTTTCATCCCAATTGACCAACTGGTTACAGATGAGACAAAAGGTGATCACAATAAGTCACATTGAGCACTTCGTGCTCAGGTCAGCTAAAAACCAATATAGATAATACAAAATCTGATCTCTGGTTTAAATCTTTAAATGACTACATGCAGCAATATCAGTGGAATTACAAGAAAGGCTACATTGAAAAGAGACAACTCTACTAGACTATGTAAATTACGAGTTAGAATAATTTTCTAGTATAAATGTATACGTCCCTTACGTGACCCTCTATCAGATTCTTTCAAGCCAAGTTGATCTTTGCCTTATATGGCTATAGTGGAAACTTAAAGATTCTTCTCCTCCGAAAGTGTAAGGCTTATTTTCCAATAATTTTGTAGAAATCTTCCTTGGGTGACCTATACGATTCTTTCAAGCCATGTTGATTGGTAAAAAGACATGAGCGCCAGGAGGCGATGCTGTTTTGCCTTATATGGTTATAGTGGAAACTTTAAAAATCTTCTCCTCCGAAATTATTGGATGTCACTCTTCACATGACCTTACAGGACAAGTCCAATCATTCAAAATCAGAATTGTAATGAATTATTCACCTTTTTATGACTCGGTGCATGCGTGTTGGTCGACATTCACTGTCCAAACAAAACAATCAGCCAGTATGGCCATATTTAATATTGTCAAGCAACTATCTCATTATTCATCTGCATTATGTATTTTAAACTGAAAGTTATCTATGTATTATGTATATATATTCAAGAATAAACAGTTTGTCAGACATATGTTTTGTGATTAATCACCAAACCTTCTGTTTAAACTAAATGTCAGATCAGTTACCTGTACTATCCCTGATACAGATACATTTCATGCTTCTTCTCAAGGCATCTTCATGAAAATATTGCAGGGAAAAGATTTGACATAAAGCCATTCTCCCAACTGTTGGCGCAGGGAAGGAAGCTATTACAAACAGTTTTAGCCTGTCTGCTTTTTGAAGAAGAGAAGTCGAGTTATTGTGTTACCCCTGGCGTCTTCGTCATCTTCTGCGTCGAGCCGCTTGCGTCGTCACAAAACGTTAACCTTACCTCATAACTCAAAAAACGTTCAACACTTTCAACTGAAACTTGGTACACATGTCTATTTTAAGTCGCATAACTCTAGCTTTAATATGTATTAAGTAAAGCCCCTTTCTCGACTTAGAAAAAAGGAGACGAGACTTGGCGTTCGCTATGTGGTGCTCTTGTTTTGTAAAGGTGTGACTGGATGAGGGGTCAAACCTTTATCACCTGTTCTTTAGGCGGATGTTTTAACATAACCACTACACCACAGAGCCGTTTTCTAAGAGTATAAGGAAGAAATTGCACAACATGCTGTTAAATAATGTGGAGGAAGGTGCAGTTATAACAAAAATTGTTGTTTATTTTTATTTTTTCCACAATGTTTTCAATAACATTTAGGGAACATTTCTGCTAAATTATCTTGAACTCAGACACAAACTTTAATAAGAATGGAATTATAAAGTTTTGTCAATTTTACCCTTTTATGATGCCGCTTGGATGCCATGTTTTTTAACATAATATTGCTTGAACAATGTTTGCAGAGGTCCACATAGATTTAAAAAGATGACCACAACAAGGAACAATCCTGCCAAGTTTGGGTTGATGTCGTCCAATGGTTTATGAGATGTTGTTCTGATGCCTCCTGGAAGTTTTATTTTTTTACTAAACGTTATGGCTTGACAAAAGTATGTAGAGGGGCAGTTAAGAAACATTTCTACGCAATAATCTTGAAATCAGACAAGCGTATTCATAAATATTTAATTTTATGTTTTTGCCATTTTGCCCCTTTTTCCGATCTACATGGAGGCCACGTTTTCAATATATAGCTGGCACACTTTTTGTAAAGGAAGGAACATTTCCACCAAATTAACTTAGAATCGGGCAAGCAGATTCATAAGAGTATAATTTTAAGATTGGGCAGTTTTACCCTTTCTGATGCTGCATTAACAACATTTCTCCGTGTAATTTAAATCTTTGAACAAGTTTGAAAGAGGACCACCAAAGGAACATTCCTTTGACGTTTGGTTGAAATTGGTCTGGTGGTTTTGGAGAGATCGTTTAAAGGCAAAAGTTAAACAAATGACAACGTACAGAGAGTGATCAGAATAAATGACATTTAGCCTTCAACTCAAGTGATCTAGAAAAGAAGTTCAAGATGGCCCTAAAGTGATCACCTGATTGATAGTATAGTAGCAAATATGTTACTGCTAATATGGGGTAAATGTTATAAAGAGTGGGAAAGGAAGAGGACCATAAATGAAACATTCCTGTGAAATTTAGTTCATATATGTCCAATGGTTTAGGAGGACATGTCATTTGAAGCTTAAGTTCTTTAACCCGTTTTCTGATGTAGCCTAGCGACTTTTTTTTTCATCTGAAACAATTATGTAAAGGAATATGTCCGGTTAATTATCTTAAAATCTGACAAGAACAATTTATAATAAGAATGGAATTATAAAGTCATGTTGTCCCATTTCCAATGCCGCATTGCTGCCTTGGTCTTCAGCCAATCAATACAGATTTAATAGGTTTTGTAGAGGGTCGGTCACTTAAGAACAATGCTACAAAATTATCTTGATTCAGATAAAAATTCGCAAGTTAAATTTGGCATTGTTCTCCCTTTCTGATGCTTTATCAATCAAGGTTCAATCTTTGAACAATTGTATTCATTCTCATCCTTTTATTTATTATCAATTTTGAAAAAAAACAACACAACATGAACATTCTTGTTAAGATTGAAATGTGTACAGTGGTTCAGGAGGAGACGACGTCTTTTAAAGCTTAAAGTTAAAGATGGACAATGAATCAGAATAGATAGCATTTTAGCCTTCCTTCTAACACAAAATGACACTTTTCGGTAATTCATCTCCAGCTCGGCCAATATTTGACACAAGTCAATGGGACTGGCGTCATTCCTCTTCCATCAATCGGCTGACAGTCTATTTCGGAAAGCAGCCAGTTGATTGGAAAATACTTTTGTGGAGTACTGGTGTGAAAAAACCATGAAACACATGTGTATCTGAACTGAACGCCTTGATATAACTGAAAATTTAACAAGTTAATTGAGTATTGCAAGCAATACAACAATTCTCTATTTGACGAGGACAGCATATTGTGTATTGTTAGAGCATTTTGGACACACCATCTTGTTATTGAGATTAATTGAATATAGTAATATCAAAATCCATTCAAGCATGTGGAAGATACAGTCCGAACACAAAATTGCGGACAGACAATGTTTTAGCCTAAACTGTGACCTTGACCTTGGGAGTAGGTAGTTGGGTAAAATGGATCACACTTCATCTTGTAATGGAGAAATATTGTGTGAAGCTTTATCAAAATCCATTCGAGCATGTGGTATATACAGCCCGGACACGAACTTGCAGAAGGACAATGTTTGAACCCTTGACCTTGGGAGTAGGTTGCTGGGTGATATGTATAACACTTCTTGTTATTAAGAATACGTGTGTGAAGTTATATCAAAAGCCATTCAAGCATGAATGCCAGACACGAAATGGTGACGGAAAATGTTTGAGCCTAAACTATGGCCTTGAGTTGGTGGCTGGGTGATGTGGATGACACCTCATCTTGCAAGACATTTCGAACGGACTCACAGACATAAGCAAACCTGCGTCCGACTAAGAAACTCCACATGCAAAGAATAAATGTTCGCCGAAATCATAGTGATGTCTCGAAGGTGATACATTTGCCCTTTGTTTTAGACTTGTAACACATATCAATTAGGCTAGTAATGCAAATGTATTCTACTTTCCAAATCCGTGGCAGTGCCGCCGATTTTGGCTATATCATATACCTCTGTCAAAACTACAACCCTTCGACAAGTGAAATCCATTTTGTAAAGCTTGTGCCACCAGGTTGTAGATCCAGGTCTTCTTTGACCAGGCTCTTTACTGTTGGCTGATCAACTCAATACGTTTATCTTGATATTCCTAGAATTGGTACCGTTTCTGTCAAATGCAATGCTGGACAAGTCCGTTTAAAAAGTTCAGCATTGAAAGCGTTAACCCAGCACGAAAAGAATACAGGTTGTATAGCAAAAGGAATACTTTAAAATTAAATACATACTTTGCAGGTGATTAAAAAATTAAATCTGCTGCAGAACATTTTGCTTTCCTTAGGGGAAAAGTTATAGTTTAAAACAAGCCATTGAAATTAAAACCTCATTGAAAGCGTTAACCCAGCACGAACAAAATACAGATTGTATAGCAAAAGGTCTTTTCCTGTTGCAGTTGCTTTTGGTAACATCAGAAGAAAGGTTGTGGTTAAAAACAAGTTATTAAAAAGATAGAAATTCATCATTGTGAATGGCAACACAAAAACAAGAATAGCGATATAAAATCTATGTAAAATTGTGACATAAAAACCCATCATCATATTGTTTTCCTCTTGTGCATTTTTCTCTCGAATCACCCTAAATAAAACATTGCTGCATCCAACAAGGATCCAGATCAGATGACATAACTCCCTCTGTCCAATCTGGACATCATCCATGGTTCACCATTTAGTAACTGATCTGGATCCTTGTTGGATGCAGCAATGTTTTATTGTAACTTAATCTCTTTCCGATGGTTCACCGTTCAGTCACTGGAATCCAAAGACCCCATTTTCACGCTATATGTAACTTAAACCCTTTCCTATGGTTCACCATTTAGTCAATGAAATCCAAAGACCCCATTGTCACGCTATATGTAACTTAAACCCTTTCACATGGTTTACCATTCAGTCACTGGAATCCATAGACCCTATTTTCACGCTATATTAATAAACCCTTTCCCATAGTTCACCATTTAGTCACTGGAATCTAAAGACCCCATTTTCCCGCTATATGTAACTTAAACCCTTTCACATGGTTTACCATTCAGTCACTGGAATCCATAGACCCTATTTTCACGCTATATGTAACTTAAACCCTTTCCCATGGTTCACCAATTAATCACTGGAATTTAGAGACCCTATTTTCCCGCTATATGTAACTTAAACCTTTTCACATGGTTCACCATTTCGTAACTGGAATCCATAGACCCCATTTCCCCGCTATATGTAACTTAAACACTCTCCCATGGTTCGACATTTAGTCACTGAAATCATGAAACCCCATGTTCCGGCTTTATGTAACTTAAACCCTGTTCCGTGGTTCACCATTTAGTCACTGTAAGCAAGAGACCCAATGTTCACGCTATATGTAATTGAAAACTTTTCTTATGGTTCACCATTTAGTCACTGGAATCCAGAGACCCAATCTTCCCGCTATATGTAATTTAAACCCTTTCCCATGGTTCACCATTTAGTCACTGGAATCCAGAGACCCCAATTTCTACATATATATAACTTAAAACATTTCCCATGGTTCACCATTTAGTCACTGGAATCTAGAGACCCTATTTTCACGCTATATGTAACTTAAACCCTTTCCCAGGTTCAAATTTAGTCACTGAAAACCAGAGACCCATTTTCACGCTCTATGTAACTTAAACCCTTTCCCATGATTCACCATTTAGTCACTGGAATACAGAGACCCAATTTTCCCACTATATGTAATTTAAACACTTTCACAAATACAAGAAATCAACAGCAGATGACTAAGTGATCACACCAAGGCAAACATATGGAACATCTGTATATAATCTGAAAGAGTAATCTTATTGAATAGGGTTCAAAAATATTGTGACAAAGGGAGAAATTGCTCATTGTGAATTGTTTCTCATATCGGCACAATGGTTTCAAAAGTTATCTAATGCATGTTCTTGCTATATTTAACTTAAACCCTTTCCCATGGTTCACCATTTAGTCACTGGAATCCAGAAGCCCCATTTTCCCGCTCTATGTAACTTAAACCCTGTCCCATGGCTCACCATTTACTAGTAGTCACTGGAATCCAGAGACCACATTTTCCCGCTCTATGTTACATAAATCCTTTACAATGGTTCACTATTTAGTCACTGGAATCCAGAAACCCCATGTTCCCGCTATATGTAACTTAAACCTTTCCCATGGTTCACCATGTAGTCACTAGAATTCAGAGACCCCATTTTCCCGCTATATATCACTTCAACACTTTCCCATGGTTCACCATTTAGTCACTGGAATCCACAGACCCAATTTTCCCGCTATTTGTAACTTAACCCCTTTCCCATGGTTCACCATTTAGTCACTGGAATCTAAAGATCCAATTTTCCGCTATATGTAACTTAAACCCTTTCCCATGGTTCACCATTTAGCCACTGGAATACAGAGACCCCATTTTCCCGCTATATGTAACTTAAACCCTTTCACATTGTTCACCATCCAGTCACTGGAATCCCGAGACCCCATTTTCCCACTATATGTAACGTAAACTCTTTCCCATGGTTTACCATTTACTAGTAGTCACTGGAATACAGAGCCCCAATGTCCCCGCTAAATGTAACTTAAACCCTTTAACAAATACAACAACTCAACAGCAGATGACTAAGTGATCACACCAAGGCAAACATATGGAACATCTGTATATAATCTGAAAGAGTAATCTTATTGAATAGGGTTCAAAAATATTGTGACAAAGGGAGAAATTGCTCATTGTGAATTGTTTCTCATATCGGCACAATGGTTTCAAAAGTTATCTAATGCATGTTCTTGCTATATTTAACTTAAACCCTTTCCCATGGTTCACCATTTAGTCACTGGAATCCAGAAACCCCCTTTTCCCGCTCTATGTAACTTAAACCCTGTCCCATGGCTCACCATTTACTAGTAGTCACTGGAATCCAGAGACCACATTTTCCCGCTCAATGTTACATAAATCCTTTACAATGGTTCACTATTTAGTCACTGGAATCCAGAAAATCTATTTTCCCGCTATATGTAACTTAAACCCTGTCCCATAGTTCACCATTTACTAGTAGTAACTGGAATTCAGAGACCCAATGTTCCCGCTATATATCACTTCAACACTTTCCCATGGTTCATCATTTAGTCACTGGAATCCACAGACCCCATTTTCCCGCTATTTGTAACTTAACCCCTTTCCCATGGTTCACCATTTAGTCACTGGAATCTAAAGATCCAATTTTCCCGCTATATGTAACTTAAACCCTTTCCCATGGTTCACCATTTAGCCACTGGAATACAGAGACCCCATTTTCCCGCTATATGTAACTTAAACCCTTTCACATTGTTCACCATCCAGTCACTGGAATCCCGAGACCCCATTTTCCCACTATATATAACTTCAACACTTTCCCATGGTTCACCATTTAGTCACTGTAATCTACAAACCCCATTTTCCCGCCATTTGTAACTTAACCCCTTTCCCATGGTTCACAATTTAGTCACTGGAATCCAGAGACCCAATTTTCCCCCTATATGTAACTTAAACCCTTTCCCATGGTTCACCATTTAGTCACTGGAATACAGAGACTCCATTTTCTCCCTATATGTAACTTAAACCTTTTCACATTGTTCACCATTCAGTCACTGGAATACAGAGACCCCATTTTCCCACTATATGTAACTTAAACCCTTTCCCATGGTTCACCATGTAGTCACTAGAATCCAGAGACCCCATTTTCCGTTATATGTAACTTAAACCCTTTCCCTTTCCCATGGTTCACCATTTAGTCACAGGAATCCAGAGACCCAATTTTCCCGCTATTTGTAACTTAAACCCTTCCCATGGTTCACCATTTAGTCACAGGAATCCAGAGACCCAATTTTCCGCTATATGTAATTTAAATCGTTTCCCATGGTTCACTATTTAGTCACTGTAATCGTGAAAGCCCATTTTCCCGCTATTTGTAACTTAAACCCTTTCCCATGGTTCACCATTTAGTCACTGGAATCAAGAGACCCTATTTTCCCGCTATATGCATATAAACCCTCTTTACACATACAACAAATCAACAGCAGATGACTAAGTGAACACACCAAGCATACATATGGAACATCTGTATATAATCTGAATGAGTAATCTTATTGCATAGGTTTCAAAAACATTGTGACTATAGGAGAAATTGCTCATTGTGAATAGTTTCTCATATCGGCACAATAGTTTCAAAAGTTGTGTAATGCAGAGACGTCAGTAAATGTCTGCATGCTGCTAGTGGGAACCATTTAAAAAATACTTGATTATCATGCTATACTTTTAAAATGCATTTGCGAACAGATCCTAGTGGTCAACATTAGCATGGGCTCGTGGGCCAATGCCCACACAATTCTTACGGGCTAATTCAATTTCCAAGATGATGGTGGTGATAGGCGTGTTGAAATTTGTAGTAAAAAACAATAAAGTTCAACTTATTTTCTGTTATAAAAATTATTATTCATACATGAGCTGTAATTAAACACATGTCTAAAGTTGTTTTTCTTTTCAATTTAGTTTTGAATATGTTCCCCATTTTCCTCTAATCCGACCCCGGATCGGCCAAATATCAGTCCGGGACGCTCCGGGACAGTCCGGGAGGTCGGTGGGATTGGGGCTTTACATCATATTTGGGCCTCAAATCTTAATTTCAATCACTGTGATCCAGACAGATTAAAATGCACATTAAGTCGAATATTGACTTACACTGTTTCATACTCTGTGTATGTTTCTTAACCCTTTTCATACATACAACAAATCTTCAGCAAACAATTTCTCCTTTTGCCACAATGTGTTCAACTCTTTTCAATAACTATGCTTTCATTTAAACCTTTTCCTCATACACTAAATCTGCAGCAGACGACTTTGTAAACATGCTGGCAAAAATGTAGAAAATCTCTATTCGTGAAGGTTTTTATTATGTATGCTGCAGATGCCTCAAAAGTCATCTAAATATGGGAAAGGATTAAAGAGCATTTCAATATTTTCATCGTAATGTTTTCAAAGTCATCTGCTGCAGATTGTATGTATGTGGGAAAGGGTTAAATGATGCCCAGAGAGGTAAATAATATCCCAAATTGTATTATACTTGTGTTTATAAATAGAGGTTATCCATACAATTTTAACTTGATGTATTCAATGCGGTCTGCTGCAGAATTGTAGTATGCTAGAAAGAACGGGTTAATATATACAAGTAAAATGTTTCCTTATCAATACCTGAAATATGTTCATGTTGAATTCACAAACCGTGCCATCGGAAGAAAGGATAATTATGTGATTTGCGACCAACGTAGACCGTGATCCGTTTGCACCTCCGTAAAGACTGGTCAATATCTTTCCTGTCCAGCACTCGGTCACCCAAGTAGCATAGACACGCCAAGTGAAAGGATGCTACCACACAATACTGTTCATATGACGCCATCGGATCGTAGTCGTGTGATTAATTTCAAACCCTCCCAATGTCGATGTTCGTGTGGCTCGTGCTGAAAGGCGTGGAACGCTGGTTTGGATACTGGACTACAAGATTCTACGGTAATAATAACATTGATAAGGTGTATGTACTTTTTTGTGTTGTTACATTATTAGTGTTACTCTGCGTGATATAGATATATTGTAATATGGCAAAGGCACAGCCTCAAAACGAGCAAAGAACAGAACAGAACAAGATATTACATAATACCATTCAACAGAAGAAACATATTTAAAACCTTGCCTTCAATTACTCTTACAAATCAGGAGAGTTCTCCCATGTCTACAGTTGCATTTTATCAAAGAGCTGTTTAATCTTTATGACTAGGGCCTTTTTTTTCATAATCCATGCTCGATCCTGAAAGATATTTGCAGTTAGTCACATATCAATTAATTAATTTAATGCATACAATAATGTTTTGTTTTTTATAGGGATTTTACATCATTTTCAGCATTATTTCAGTTATATCCTGGAAGCTGTTCACCTATAGATGATCCCTCGATAATGCGTCTATATGTAGGAAATGGTAAATGTATGTTTTCGTAGATCGTCCCTTTTTAACAGGGTGCAGCGAACAACTTATTATCCATCGGAAAAGGTACAAGTTGGCATTTCTGACCAATCTTGGTTCAGATCAGTCTGTACATCTGCTCCCTCTTATAACAATCTACACAAGGTAACCGTAGCATCGAACATGTCTATGCGAGTGGTATGTGAACAGTTTAAATCTGGTTCAAAAACGTGTACCGCCTCGATGGTGTAGTGGTAGAGCGTCCGCCTCAGGTGCGGAAGGTCGATGGTTCGATCCCCGGTTTTACCAAATACTTCAAAATGGTGGTAATTGCTGCCCTCCTTTGTGCTCAGGGATGCATGGTTTGTATTACGACTGACTGGCTGGTGCCAGGATGAATGGACCAGTAGTACTGGTAACTTACCCTGGAAACGCCGTGATATAACTGAATAATGAATGAAAGCGGCGTAAAACACCAAACAACCAAGTACACACACTTGTCACATAATCAAATTTGAGGCTTTTGGCACGAATGGGCTCACATGTAAACACACACACACACACACACACACACACACACACACACACACACATACACACACATATACATGTATATATATATACATGTATACATATGTGTATGTCTTATGTAAACATTGACATTGGACAATTTCTCTTTTTGCACACACGTCAAGTTGCATTTTTATCTCGAAAAATGTCGAGCTGACCTACCATCATATTCATATTAAATGTTGATCCTTATTGTGTATGTATACATATAGCTAAACTTGTCTTGAGCAGCCACCCAGGAGAGAGTAAACAATTGGCTGCTGAACAAAGGGGAAAGAATGAATACGTAAGACTTGTTAATAATCAATCGCTACAAGATTTTACAAACACTTGCAAATGGGGGACGGGTTTCTTCCTTCGTTAATCTAATTTGCAGATAAAACAATTGGAGTCTAACATAAATCAGTTTAAACAGAAATTTGTTAATCAAGCATGTAGAAAGATAACGAAACCCTGGCTTACTGCATTCGTTTAAAACATCTCACATACTTCTTGTCAGAGATGAATGGACGAAACATTGTTATGCACTTTAATACGTTTGATTTGCGAAAGTAATCTATTGGTGACCTGGCCTTTGTAGTTCATACGAATAACGTAAGAGTACGTTTTTATAACTTCAACTCAGTTATAATCACATTTACGTTTAGTCTACCAACAACATAGCAGTCCATATGTTATGCCTTATTATTATCATTATTATTAGAATATCACTTAATATGGTTGAGTAACCATTAGTTAGCTTATATGCTCAATCAATAAAATTACTTTAATGCCAATAGTTTATAACATTATTACTTAAATGTAAATGTACATTTTTCATTAAGGCAAAGCAATGTGAACAATGTTATTTCTATTGGTTTTGGCTATGACTAGAACACCATTTAGCACAAGTATTTACATAAATATAGTATAAACCTCTATTGACAGGCCCCGTTCAGCTACCTGGATAAGGGCGAGTAAAGGGATGCTTCTATAAAAATACAAAATAGCAACAACACATCCTTGAAGTATAAATAGAACGTCAGTGGCGTAGCTTTATCGTCATTCACTACCTTTCATATTGATCTATCAGCTAAAGTATTCTCTTCTTATACTTTTTCCCAGTGTTAATAGAAGGCGTCCCTCGGACATTTCATCAGTTCGAATAGTTGGTGTCTTAATCCACTTGAATACGTTTACGATTGCGGTTTTAATTGACCGAATGGTCCTTGCTAATTGCACAGAAGTTACTTTTTAAAGTAACACGTAAGGGTATTTGATGGGAAATAATTATTTGAATGTTTTTTTTACACCGCTTTCAACACTATTTGTTTTAGATCACGATGTGTCTTATGCCATTTACTAGTACTACCACATTCATTTCTCCTGACACAATTGCCGCCAATTTG